>JXCR01148511.1:148964-202905 GCA_002079205.1 Phalaenopsis hybrid cultivar
TATAATTAATTCATCTTACTTGGTTCTCAGCCAAACCCATTTGTATGACTCCAGATGGGTTTTTCTTTGCATCATAAGGGTCCTCATTATAAGCTTTCCAGCCAGCAAAGTATGGTGAGTCCTCTCCATGCGCATTTGAGATTGCCATTTTTGACAGTGGGGCTTCAAGCCCAAATATGTTTGCCATAAATCAGTTGTAGATTTTGACAGAGTTTAGATGAAACGAGAGAAGTGGAGTGCAGAGGCAGAAAGGAAAGCTCTTGTGTGGAGTATGCTTCAAATTCCCCGTATATATAAGAGAAAAAAAGGAGAGACAGAGAGGGAGAGAGAGACCAAAAAGCTCAGCTGAGACTTTTTGCATGGAAATGATTTTAATATTCAAATAAAATAAATCTCCATTTCAAAAAGAATTTTATTTATAAACCCAGCTGTTATCTTATTATTCATTGCATTAGAAGTTTCATCCAGGCCCCATCTCCCATTGGTGTTCCCTTCAATCTTCTTAATGTCGCAGTTCGGAACGAGCTAAAACTTATAGTTATTTTGATGTAGGCAAACTGAAAGTCTTGACCCATCAATGCAGACATATTACCCCATTTAGATAAATTAGTATATAAATTTTGTTATAGTACTCTAATAACAATATTAAAGAATAGAACCTTTTCAATACTAAAAGATAGTAGACTTTTAAGCTGTAGTTATTCATTTAAAAAATATGGATATTAATACGTATAATTAAATAATTATTTAGTCAAGAAAATTTATTCACATCATTATAGTCGCATCATTAAAAATATAATTAATATAGAAATATATGACTAAGAGATTCATTTAAAATTTTAAGAAGTAACTTATTATTTATCCACATAAATTATCTACTTATATAAAAAGTTCACTAAGACATGCATCAACATTAAAGTCATAATACACCTAAAAATTCACAATACACAAGAAACAAATTACAAGAGATACTCACTATACCTATGCAATTTAATATGTTTCTCAAATTATAATTAAAACGGACACATCATTTATATATTAAAAGACTAGGATGGTAAGAAAATAACTTCATAAAATCTATTATATTCTCATAATATGCAAGTAGGTGTATGGTTAAAAGCTAAATGGTACCATTTGTTCCATTTTCTTCGGTGTTTCATAGCCAAGCTTTTGGGAACAATATTGCTGGCTGAAGAAGGCACAGGAGAGTATGCAAAGAATAATTTAAGATGCACATTTACAAGGTGGGGTACAAGTGTTCCTACAAAAGCAATAGGCCAACAAGAACATTTGGCATTTACTGATCATAAAATAAGCTGAATACTATTTTTCAAATAAATCTGCAAGCTTGACCGCACTACACCAAAGTGTCCATAATATGAGCCTCATTATTAATGAAAGGTTGCCACTAGTGCTTAGTTATTACATTTATAATGAAACTTTAGAAAGAGCAAGAGTTGTCTTAAACAAAAGCTCTTTTAAAATTGACTTAAAATTCCATCACATGCATTTCTATTTTGCTCATTAAATTTAAAGTTTTGGTTAATATTTTTCTGTCTAAAAGCCATTGTGGCTATACAAATCATTAGTCCCATTAATAAAGACCAAAACGTGGTAGTGGATCAAAACAGGAAACAAATAATAAAAGAAGAGTTGATTATAATTTATTAGCTATAAACTATGAGACAGTAACCTAAAACAAGAGCTCAGTTCATCCAATAATTTGTCCAAACATAGATGACTTTTATTTGCTAGTGCTGTTTGTTGGCTCTTCGTCGGAAATGACTAATTATGGTCACTTTGAAAGTTTCGATTTTGAATTTGGAGCACTTTTCTTAAGAGGCTGCTCAAAATTATGCACATACTGCAAATTGTTTGGGTGCCCGTAAATTTATGTTTTAAATTATCTTATTTGCGTATAAAAATTAACTTATTCACTAAAATCTTTAAGTGGTTGTACTAGTTCAGAATTTATATTTTGTAGAGTTAATGTGTCTGAGCTCATTATTTTTAGAAGTAAATAAAAAATAAGTTAATAAATAAAATAAAAATGGTTAGTCTTTGATTTTGTGAGATATATATGTACAAAAGGGAGGAGGGAGAGAAAGAGTGAGAGAGAAGAGATGAATTTTTAGAGAAAATAGTACGTGTTTGCACACATGGCCACTTAATAGGAGGAGAGAGATGGGAGGGTCCTGTCTCTCCTCCTATTGGTTGGCCGCACCTAATGTTTTTTCGAAATTTTTTGCCACAATAAAAGAAATAGAAAAATATGATGGTGTTTATTTTTTGGAGAAATATGGATGAAAGCTCATTTCAAACCCCAAAAAAAAAAATCTATTTATAGACCACAATTATTAAAAAAACTGCGCTAAATAATTTCACAGTTTTTTATCATAGGAGATAGTTGAGCCCTCTTTTTTCAACATCTTATTTATTTTTTATATGCGAGTTCTAGTAGCAATGATATTTATATGTGGTTGTCTTCTTATTTATTATCTGTGAAAGTTTGCACTTTTATTCATTTGACTTGATTAAACTTGAAATGTGATATCATAACATTTCTGAATTGTTTCAAGAGAACTGTTGCACCTCATTATGTATAACTATCTTCGCAAAACAATAGTAAATATATCATAAACTTTCTTAGTTGTTCAACAGGTGAAAACAATGGCATCCTGATGCCCTTGTGCCATCGTTCTTGTTTACACCCCTAAGCTCAAACTTGATTACTATCTTTGCTTGATCTTCGCTCTTTAAAAGACTTGATATGCCATTAACAAATTTTTATCTTTCGGTATGAATCTCAAGGCATAACATGAATCTCGAGGTAATTTTTTGAGTATGAAATATTCATACTTCAATTAAAAATTACCCAAAACTCCAATCTCAGCAAACTTAGAATCAAACTATTTGAATCAAAGGCCTGGACATAATGACACAAAAATTGGTCCAATTAGAGTCAAACCAAGCTCTGATCTAGCTATTAAGTTATTTTTGAAAGCTTATAGCATGCACAACTAAAAAGTCAAATAAATTATGAATCTGGCAAGCTTGTAGTTGAATTGAGTTTCTCAAAGAGTTGAATCCAATTAGCCCAAGATCTCCAATTCTAACATCAAATATGCGTTCATATGTTTGCCAAATGCCTCTAGATAAAGTGAATCTCTCTAGGTTGTTTGATGGAGTACTCCCGATTCCTATCTTATTTTTAGAGAGACCTCTTATATATTCTATAAATAAAGTCATAGCCCTTCATGAAGAAACTAAGACATTGGGCCAAAGGAAGACTAAAGCTTTGGGAGAAGGAGCCAATGTTTCGTGTTTTTCACAATAGGTCCAATGAATGCCATCCACTCTTGCAACAATCGACCACCACTTGCCATCCACTATCAATCACCATCAATTGCCTTCCACTCGTTGCAACAAAGCCCCTTATAAAATGATGGTGTGCACTACAAAATCATTAAGTATGCCGCAAATGTATCAAATTCTCTACAACTCAACTCTTCCATGGTGCCATGACTCTTTAGCTTACAAACATTGTACTTTGTGAAGCTGTGTAATCCTTTCTTATTTTTTGCATAAGAGCAAGTACATGCAATCATCTAATCATAATAGATCATTCGACCTAGTTTAGGCCCTAAGTTTTTTTCCCTTTTCAAGTTTTTTCACTTAAAAACTTTTCGTGTATCTACCTATCAGTTTTATTATTTGAGTGCATGTTAGATTCTCGTGCAACACTAAGATGATAATCCATTACTCTACCATCGTGAATTCTCTAGCATGAATCAATTGAGGGATGCTTGTGGGAAGGACAATTCCTCCATCGAAAGACTAGTGAAAATTGCTAAATTACCACCAGAAACAATACTCACAATAATGGAGCATCGCGCTCCAACACCCACCATTCCATTGGGTAGTCATGGAGCTAAGTACATCAAGCCTCTGCTGCTTCCCACTCTAGAAAAAAATTATCCTTATGTCAAGAGCTTAGGGCAATTTTTAACTAGTTAAGATATGAACTGTGACTACCCTTATACTAAGAGATTAGGCAAATTTTAACCGATATGGGGTCTTTCCAGTGCAGATCAAATGAAAATCGATCGAGATAATAATGACCTATGTTGTTTTCTACTAGCGAAAGGGGTCCCATGATCAAATGATTTATTTAGTCACATATTTTCTTTTCCGAGTGAAGTAAAACATATATGTTTAGTTTTGGAAAGTCGACCGGTTCCAATTTTTTAGGCTTGAGAAATAAGGTCAAGGACTGAAAGTAAAAATTCACACTTCCCCATCAACTCTTACTCGGCTACTACCTCCCACTCAGCCACCAACTCCCTCCTTCAACAAGCTGAGCCCCGCTATTGCTTCCTTTCTGAGAGAGGAAACTTCCGCCTGGGTATATATTGTGTCGGAGGGGGGCTTGTGGTCACCTTTAATATTATAGTTAGTTCAATGTTCATTTCAATGTTTTGTGTGACTAACATTTGTATTTAAAATTCATTCTCCTTAGGCCGCCTATGACACAGATCACAGACTATTAAGAGTAGATACGATACTGCGTATCTCTCATGAAATCATATCTTGCTTGCAACTAAGGGCATGTGTTTCTGGGGGTTTGAGGTGGGATCTTTACATTTGAATTAGAATTCTAATTTTAGGTTATTTTATTATACTAATCAATACCATACACTTTTTAATTACCTGAGCGCTTTCTACTGGCTACCAGAGCATAACCATCAGATCCATTATATTTCTAAGATCCATGTAAGACATCAGTTGAGTGATATGTTCACCATAGCCAGTAAAAGGGTGCGGCCCATATGGATTGGAGAGGATATTTGGGTTAACCTGACCAAAGCCTGAGCCTCTTCCGAGTATCAAAGGAAGAGGAAGACCAATCAGCAAATAGAAGAAGCGAGAGGGCCATGGGCGCTGCCCTTTATATTGGAGGCTCAGTTCCCACATGGAGAATTAACAGAGTGCCTGTGAGATTCGTTAAACACTAAGAAAATAATTAATCCAATTTAAATTATGTTACTTACTATTTTTTCCTGTCTACAATATAAGGGGCTTGGCCTGGCCCCATCACTGCAAAGTTTCATGTATGAACACAGACGCACAGGGACACAAAAGTGGGTCTCTGATATCTCTCGGCATTTGATTGTAAATAAGAAAATAATTTCTGTATTTTATTTGACTATTAATGATAAAAAAATAAAAAATAATTTTTTGTTTTAAATTAGATAAAAAGGAGTATGAGCATCTATGAGAGAGGTAGAGGGAAATGGAGAGCTAAACTGATCCGACAACCGTCAGTAGCAATGATAGCCAGTCTACCACTACAGAGTTAGACTTAAAGATTTGGAGGCAAGCGACAGGGAAGAAGAAGAGGAAGTTTTATGGCTTTGGCGCAAAGGGATAACGTTTGAGGTCGAGCACTCCAAGGATACTAAGGTTGGTTCGAGGTCATTACTATCAGATTACGAAGTGCTTGTTAGGTAGGCCACTGCTTTGAATGAAGAGATCCATCAGATGCGTGATGAGATGTATGAGGAATGACATATAATGCAATACACTTTAGCGTGATTGATGGAGGGTATTGCAAATTGGCATGGAAAGTGACATATGATTTCTTTGGAGGATGAGAATGTGAGAATGGATGGTGAAGATGACTTTGAGCTTGATGATGATCCCCTGTCAAAGGGGTTTATGTACATTTCATGAATTTATATTAAAATTTGTTAATTTTTGTTTGTTTTCTTTATTTTTTACTTTTTTGCAAAATAGATTCTTAGTTGTGATGTTGGATGAGTAAATTACTATCTTATTCGTATTTGCTGTGTGCAGCTTGTGAAAATCTGATCGTAATCTTTGTTTGTTTTCATTATTTTTTACTTTTTTGCAAAATAAATTCTTGGTTGTGATGTTGGATGAGTAAATTGCTATCTTATTCATATTTGTTGTGTGCAGCTTGTGACAATCTGATTGTTTTTTTCATATAATTTTTTTCTATAGTTTTGTGTCAGCCTTAAATCAAAAATTTTGATGCTTAATCCTTCAATTATTTCACTGTTCCACAACACTATTTGATCCTAAGGATGATGCAACTTTGCGGCCGCTACTTATGTTGCAAGTTTTGTCATTAGCAGTTGCGTTTGTATGGGACGCATTAGAACTTGTTAATGAGGAAACTTGTGCACGTTGAATCCAACAAAAATTGACTGTGTCAAACAAGTTTGATGCTAACCGCATTAATGATGAAGGCTTTAACGTCAATCAAATGTTTGACGTAGGGCTAGTGCTAAAACACTTTAGCATTGGATTATCCCCTTATTAGTGTCAGATTTGTTTGATGCTAACTGGCATAAATCTTGTAGTGATTACCTCGCTTTTTGAGAGTTGGGGCATCGGGAATTTACAGATCGGTGATTGACAATTTTTTGGTCATTGATGTGAATGTCTGTTTCTGGTCGGCTTGGGTGACCATTTGGTTGTCATGCTGACTTTTAGTCAATCGATAGTCCTACAGTCGGTCGCTAGCCCTTCTTTTAGCTAGCTGCCGGTTCTTCAACAGATCAACTTTATGAATACTTGTAGCTTTTTGTAATAGTCATGATCTTAGTTTTATTTCTTTTAATTTGATCCGTGATATTGTCTTCAGATTTTTGAAGTTCATTTTTGGGTGAACACTAATATATTAGAACTCCTCAAAATTAAATCTGTAGAAAACTCTAATGACACGCTCATAAAAGTAATATCTGATGGGAAACAAAAACTTTTGAAAAGAACTACACAAACGATTACACGATGCACATAGAAATGTGTTTAGATTCAACCATTAAGTTGACATTGAAATTTCTAACTTCAAGTGAGAGATTGTTAAATGTAAAGACTATAGTTTTTTTTTTTTTTAAATTTTGGGTTATTGATGCATTAATTCTCTTATCTTCAATTGATTACTTAATATTTTATAACAATATTCTATGTGTCATATAGTACACAAATGACCAGACTAACTAGCTTAAGCAACTTAGTTAAAACAGTCAATTGGTTTAATGGTTAGAGAACAAAAGTACATAGATAAATGATGCCTTTCTTCCTATTACTTTATAAAATCAGTAAGCATAGAAGATTTTGTTTAGTGGTGCAAGTCCTCTCCCTAACGGCTTGATGATCTTATTGTTCACGTTTTAATCACCCCTTCCCCCTTTTAAATAAGAAATGTTCCCTATGGCTAACAAACAATGTAACCGATTTTAATAACCTTTGTATTATAATGAAAGCATATTTTATGTGGCTTTGGAAAGCCTTGGAGCGTTAGTTGGAAGATGCTTTCTAGCACGAAAAGGAGAGACGATGTCATGAGATATGAATTCGAAATTTTTGAATGAGGAAATCATAAGAAGTTGAATCTAGGAAAAGTAATAGCTTAAGATATTTCTAATTATGTTTTTTTATTAATATTTGTATAAAAATTGCAAGATTTGTTTTCAAATAGTTGTGGTTAATATATGGTGAAGTATATTGCATATATCTCGAAGTTGTTGAATGGCTTTCAAATTCATGCCGACAATAATTTAATTAGAATATTAAGATAAAATTGTTTAGATTCAACCACTGAGTTTATACCTTGAAATTACATTCACTCCGGTATGTATAATTGATTATGTAAAATTAACCCGAACTCATTAGAATTGACTTAAAATTGAATTTTGATGGGTCAATTCAGTTTGGCTAGAAAATGTTCAATTTTGAGCTAGAGAAACATTTTAACTGAACTCATTGATTTTGTGTTTAAGGTCTCGTTTGAATCAGGGTCTAGCCTGAATATAACTTGGCTAGGTCAAACTTGGTTAGAGTCTAATTTAAATTAGAGCTAACCTAAGTAAACTTAGATTGGACCCAACCCATTTGAAGTCAAACTAAGTCTGACCCAAATCAGACCGAATCCAGATTATGTTAACTATAGGTTTGATCTAAGTCCATCCTTGCTTGGGCTCAACCCAACTTAACTCAAATTCCAAACTCATCTTTGGTCTAGCCTACTAACCTTAATGTATCTTAGGCCTGACCTAACTCAGGCCTAGTTCGATTTAACCTTAATCCTAGCTAGGAATGACCTAAATTAGATCTATGCTCAGCCCAAGTCCACTTGAGTCTAACCTGCCGTATGCCTGGCTTAACCAAAATCTAACTTAAAACCTAATCTAGGTTCAAATCAACTCAAATCATCAGGTCAACTTGACCTAACTCGGGTAACCCAAATCAACTCAAATCACCAGGTCAACCTGACCTAACTCGGGTTAACACAGATCAACTCAAATCATCGAGTCAACCCGACCTAACTCGGGTTAACCCAAATCAACTCAAATTAACTGGATCAACCCGACCTAACTCGGGTTAACCCAAACCAACTTAAATCATAGGGTCAACCCGACCTAAGTATAGTTAACAAAAATCAACTTAAGATCACCAGGTCAACTTGATTTATGGTCCGTTTGCGGCAACTTGTCCGTTACAAGATTAGCTGTTTATCCTGAAACGCGGCCCGCGGGCTGGCCGCAGGGGTCGACCCGCGGTCTGCGTTTAGTGTAAAAACCCAAACGTAGTTTCAGATAGGCAGACGAAACGTGCGAACCAAACTGTACGACGGCGTTTTGAAAACCTCGCCCGCAGTTATAAGCTGCCCCAAACGAACCCTTAACTTGGCTTTACCCAAATCAACTTAAAATCACTGGACTAACCCGACATAACTAGGGTTAATCCAAATCAACTTAAAATCAACAAATCAATCCGACCTAACATAGGTTAACCCAAATCAACTAAAATCATCGGGTCAACTTGACCTAACTCGGGTTAACCGAAAACAACTCAAATCACATGTTCAACCCGATTTAACTTGGGTTAACCCAAATCAACTTAAATCATTTGGTCAACCCGTCCTAACTTGAGTTAACCCAAATTAGCTTAAATTAATCCATACGGTAACCCAAACTAACTCGGGTGAAGCCAAACTAATTAAAACCCAACTAGGGCTAACCCGACTTAACTCAGTTTAACCCAAACCAACCTGAATCGTCGGGTCAACCTGAACTAACTCGGGTTAACCCAAATTAACTCAAATTAATCCCTGGGGTAACCAGACTTTACTTAGGTGAAACCAAACTAATTCAAACCCATCTCGAGCTAACCCAACCAAACTTGATGAACCAAAATCGATCCAAACTCAACCCAGGGTAATCTGACCTAACTCGGGAGAACTCAAACCAATCCAATGATCAACCAAATCGAATTCAAGTCTAATATAACTTAGACTTGACTCAACTAAATCAAGTTCGAGTCTAATCCAAAATTAGACTTTACTCAATCGAACTCATGTCCAATTCAACTTAGACTTGATCGAGGTAGCCTGATCTAACGTAGGTTAGCTTGTAATCAATCCCGATCGTTCTAGATCAACTAGACCCAACTCAGATTACTTTAAATCAACTAAGGAAAACTCAAACTTAAGTAATCCAGGGTTAAGGAGTGTTTGACTTCTCATATGAAAAATAAAAGTACATTTATCACCTATCGGGGATGACTTGGGTTGAGATGCCAAACAACATAGAAGACATAAAATTCAACCTAAAATCATTAAAACTTAAACTAGAAAAATGCAACCTAGTTTGAGACGGTACTTTGGAGGAGGCAACCAATGGTTGTTAACAAAGTACTTTCCAGTCACTTGTGACTAATCAAATTACAAACCCTAACGACCCCGTGAGAACAGAACCATGGGATCTTGACCGAGTCATCTCAAACATAAAAAAAAAGAAACAAAAATCACAAAATCTAATAAGCTAAAAAGACTCAAGCAATTAAAAATTTTCAACCCCTAAAATCTAAAAGGATTAAAACCTTATTGGAACCCTAATGAAAAAAGATCACCAAACGTAACTTTAAACATGCTATCTGGGCATACGAAGATCTCTTGGACGCACAACCCATGATTTTTGACAAAAATCTTCCAGTCATAGTAGGTTTGTCCACCTCTCCAGAATAAGTAGATATGAGAACTTGACTACCCTATGATGATGGAAAGCAACAGGCATCTTGACCAGGTTGTCCGAAATAAAAATAAAAAACCAATCCATCAAATATTTTATACTAACTCTATTTTATAGGGTTGCTGAAGGCAAAAGTCGGACATCACCCAAGATCTAATTTATATGTTATTAGGGCGTGCTAACTCTTTTTTGTAGGGATGATCATTCAAACTATCTAAAAGACAAAGCAAAGGATGAACCTCAATTAACAACCACATGGATAATGTAGACCGGGATTCATAACCCTACCCTTTTCTGGTGGGTTTTGAATCTGAGATTGTTCATCTAGTCACAACAAAAATCCTCATTTCTTAGGCTCCTACATGATTGTATGCCGCACAACATAAGTCGTAAATCTCCTAACGAAATGTTAGGAGTAAACATTAAAATCACTTTTCAAAATGAAATGAAATTATAGGATAGCTCGGGATCTTAACTGGGCTCCTTTGAACCCTAAAGCATCCGCTACCCTTTAGGATAAGACATTAAAACTTCTTTCTTGAAAATGCCAAAATTCAAACTTTTAGAGGATGAGTCACAACCTTAATCTTAAGTAACCTTGGTTACTTAAGATATAATTAACTTTAGGGGCTTACTCTTATAAGAAGAAGCGAACCCTAGAAAAAGTACAATAACCTGAATCTCTGTTTGTGGGTTTGCTTTCATAAGCTCTTCTTTGTGGGAGTGTCTCTAGAGCTTTTTGAGCCGATCGTACATTGGATGTACGCTTCAGAGCTATCCATGCAAACTCCACCTCATGAAAGCTCCCCACATGTTCCTTTTTGTTTATCTCCATCATTGTATTCAGAAAAATTCTTGTAAGTCTGTTACTAAGTACAGTCGCAATATGTTCTAATTGATTTTCAATATTTCTAATAGCAGCCCTTTGATTTTGTATTTTATTTCCCATTTTCAACATTACTATTTCCATCGTCAACTTCTTTTCGTTAACTTGTGGGTTAGGGTTAGAGTTAAATCCAGGAAGATAATAAGGTTGATAGTTAGAATTTCTTTGGTTGTTTGAATTTCCTGAGGGATTCACCAAATAGTTATAATTATTCCAACTAAAATTAAGGTGATTTTTCCATCCAGGGCTATAATAATTAGAATAGGGACTATTATTTCTATTACTTATAACATTCAAAGTTTCATAAGATGATTGAGTATCAATTATCTGACCTAGTGAATTTTCCTCTAATACTGGTGATATTTGAGAATAGTTCACTCCACTTTGATCAATATTTTTTGATATAACAACAATTTGAGATGCTAAAATAGACATTGCATTAGAGTCATGAATACTAGCTACTCTCTTAGAATTTAAACGTTTAGAGGGCCATTGAAAATTGTTAGTAGTCATTTCCTCTATTAAAGAGTATGCTTCATCAAAATGTTTTGACATTAGTGATCCACCTGTAGCAGCATCTGTAATAGATCTAAGTGATCCTTCTAATCCATTGTAAAAAGTTTAAATTGTCAACCAATCTGGTAAAGCATGACGTGGACATTTCCTAAGGAGATCTTTAAATCTTTCCCAGAATTCATATATCAATTCTCCTTCATACTGACAAAAAGTAATATTATTTCTAAACTTAGCGGTTTTCGAGGGTGGAAAATATTTAGCCAAAAATTTTTGTGATAGTTCTCCCCAAGTTCTGATAATCCAGGTGCTAATGAATTTAACCAAGCTTAAGCTTTGTCCCTTAAATAAAAAGGAAAATTTCTAAGCCTGACATCATCATTAGACACTCCATTATATTTAAAAGTAGCACATATTTCAAGAATCCCTTAATGAAAAGGAAGAAGTTTAAGCCTAACAACATCATTAGACACTCCATCTTATTTAAAAATAGCACATATTTCAAGAAAAAAATAGCAAGATGTAAGTTAGGATCTTCAGTGGGTGTTCCTCTAAACTGATTATTTTGTACCATTTGGATAATAGCAGGTTTGAGCTCAAATGAATTAACAACAATATCAGGATTTTGAATAGTCAAGTGAAATTCATCTGCTGAAGAATTAATATAATCTTTCAAAGGTCTTTGTCGATTTTCATTTATTTGATTATCTAAATTATTCGTCATTTCGTTCAAATTTTTAATTTCTTTTTGTTATTTTTGAATTTTTCTAATAGTACGTTCTAATTCTAAATTGTAAGGTACTAAACCTTCATATCAAATATTTCACATAAACAAATATAATAAGCAAAGAAAAATTTCTTAAAAATACTCTTAAGTATAACTTTATTATTATTTTTTTAGAATTTTTTGTTTTATTATTATTATTATTATTTTATATTTTGTAGTTATCGCTAAATTTTCTAATTTACCAAAATCTATTTAATTTACCATTAGCTTCCCGGCAACGACGCCAAAAACTTGATCCCAATGATATAGTTGTTCCAAATATATAAAGTTGGCTCCACTTTACAACGGTGCTAAAAAATTGATGCGTTATTTTATGAATAAAAAATTTAAGCAATTTATGTAGGAATTCTATGCAAGTATACAAATCGTTATCAAGTAATACAAGACTTTCTGTTTAAGCCCCAAATATCGATCTCATGAGGAAGATTTAAATTTGAAATGATAAATTACTTAAGAAATTCCCATCAATAAAATAAAATTACTGTTACTACTTTTGAATATTTGATGTACTATCAGAACTAAATTATTAACTACTAGCAAAAATTAAAATGCAAAGTTTAAACAGTAACTACCAAACTATATTTATGCGATGAAGTTATCAAATATAAAAAAGTATCTTTCCCACTACAATGAGTTTTTGGTAAAATGAGATGAGATAAATGATTTAAATATGTATTGTTCAAATTGAGTAATTTTAATTATCTACCTTGATTCAATGTTATAGGGAATCATTGACTTATCTCAGGATTAGTCCCTAAATCTATGGTTAGGATGGGAGGATACTGGCTCTCACTCCAGAGTTCTGCTTCCCTTCGCCTGAAGGCTAACACTCGCTTTAGTTCTTAAACACTAAGACCAAATTGGGGATTTTAGTCAGTCACCCTAAAATTTCCAATTCTACGGCCAATAATGTATATTTACCTATTTATTTGCACTTAATTCCATGAACGAAATACTCCTTCATGGAATTAAATGTGATTCTCACTCTATTGTAGAACTCATACTCCATTTCCCCATTCATATGCTTCCCAACATATTTTAACATTTCAATTGACTAGATCGAAAAAAAATTTAAGAAAGGAGTTGAAAAATGATCACAATTTATTTTATATTTTAAAATTGGCACATCCAAATTATCTTGTCATTTCATCATATCTTAGAGTAGAGAGAAAAATAAAGGAAACTGCTCATACTTCATGAGAAAGATACAACAAAACACAAATTTCATATATAAAATAAAGTTCATACAACAACAATAAATAACACTTATCTGAAATTCTTTCTCAACACAAATCCTTTGTAGCCTCGCTTGGACTCTTTCTCTTTTTATAATACTCTTGATTCTCTCTTAGAAGATGTAAGAAAGAAGAAATCTCTCACTTCTCTCCCTCTCTAACAACTCTTAGAAAATAATTCACACTTAAAATCACCATAAAACTCAAAACTCTAAAGAAATAAATGACTAGTGGACTTAAAGTGGCTAGGGGGAGGCGAAAGAGAGATTTTTCTGATCAATTTTTGCTCTAAATAGAGCCTAATGTAGTTTTTCCAATAGGTGCATTAAAAAATTCTTCAAAAAGTGTCCAAATTTGTCGATTTTTTTTTGAAATTGGTCTTGCACCGATAATGGCGTCGTCGGCGCTAATGGCCCGTGAATTAATTTCGTGCTTTCTGTCAAATGGCACCGTCAGTGCTAAGGAAACTCTGGCCTCTGTTCTATAGGTCTGCGCCATCAGCGTCCATCCTGCGCTGAGTATTTCTTCAAAACTACCATTTTGAATCCAAATTTCATCTTTTTGCTTCCTTTTTTTGCTTCAAGTCCTAAAAATCAACAACCTTCAATAAAACATGAAATATACCTTCCTTTAAAGCACAATATTACAAAAAATGAGTATAAAATATAGGTTTAAATATGTATATATTTTTGGTGCATCGCTCAGTTGTGCTTTTACATATCAAGATTCACTGTCGGGATCATTCAGTTGTTTCACAGGCTCCGTATGTCGATGAGACCATTGCCCATGTAGGTACCACGAGAGACTCACACTCCGACCGTGGCTTAGCAGGAGCTTTAAAAGCATCAAAGCATCCACCTGTGAGATAACCATACTTTGATGTCCCTGTGCTAGTCGTCACTACTAATGTAAGCAAAACTCTCTGGATTGATAGTATTCTCGAGCAAACCCCAATATGTAATTAACTAAGTTGGATATGTCCCATTAGGAGCACTCTAGACCCCAGAATAGGCAAACACACCTGACTCTCTGATTTTGGGTAGTCTTTATAAGCATTCTTCTGTGGATACTTGTTCAAGCTGCTTCCATCAAATTTTGTTTAGGCGGACATACTTGGCCTATCCTTTCAAGGTTTATCAGACATTGGCTCTCCACGTTCTTTCTCTTATTTTTCATTTTTTTTGTATGCCTGTCTTCTCCAATTCCTCTCTTCTCCTAATCATTCATATGATCCGAAAGAGAGATTTATTTGGAAAAAGAAAGTATACGACGATAGGCAAACTGACGATGCCTTAAAAAAAAAAGAAAAAAAGAACAAAAATAGCCACCTTAAAGGAATTACACCTTGCCTGGATAACAACCTAATAATCAGTTTTAAGAGTTGCACAAGACTTTTCTTACTCATAATGAGTATTAGTCATACTTAACCTAAGTATTTCCCTCAGAAGGGAAACCACCGCATTCATTCAAAATGAATGGGACAAGAGTATCTATCGTGCCCGTCTTATGATGAGTAGGATACTAAAGGCTCATACTCTATATGAAGCAGGTTACCAAAAATAACGTAAGAGAAGTACATGATTTCTCCGAGGCTAATTGTTTGCTTACACCAAGTATCAGACACTTGAAGGAATTACACCTTTCTTAGGAAACAATAAAAGATTAAATAAGGAGACAAGAGAGCTCTTGTATGCACATATATGTCATTACAAACTATGTCATATGATTCTTTAGCAAACATAAAGAAGTCATATGATTCTTTAGCAAACATAAAGAAATCATAAAAAATAACTCAAACAAGTGCAATATAAAAAATATATACTTTATTGCTCAATAATTAAATTACAAAGTACATGAAGCTATGAATCATCAATTTCTCATATAAGATATATCAAATACATTAAATATAGAGTATGCCTAAGCGTAATATCTCTTCGAGTATCGTTTGTTGATAGGGGTTATTTTCGTTTCTTTCTCTTTTTATTTTTTAAAGAGTCACTAGCTTGTCGATCATCATATACTTCCCTTTCTTGGAAATCTCTATTCTGGATCATATGAATGCTCAGAAGAGGAGAGAAACCGAAAAAGAAGGTACATATGAAAATGATGACAAACAGAGAAATAGCGTCGAGTGATAAGCATCGCAAGGATAGGTCAAATTTTTCTTCCGAAACAAGGTTGAGCGAAGTAATCTTAGACCAGTATCCGTGAAAGAATGCCTACGTAGACTACCCACAACTAGAGATTTAGGTGTATGCGCATGTTCTAGTGTCGAGAGCACTCCTAAGGAGACATATCCCACTTGATTAATTAAATCTTAGGGGATACCCAAGAATACTCTCGATAAAAGAGGTTTTGCTTTATATTATTGTAGACTCGAGGAAATATGTCATCAAAGGAAGGTTATTATGTTTAAGAATGCTCATATGCTTCAAAGCTCCCGCTAAGTCATTGGGCAGAGAGCGAGTCTCTCACTTCCCAAATGGGTAGTAGCTCATCAGCACACCGAGCTCATAGAAAAACCTAAATCAACTTGACCGGGATATCCCAACATGTCAAAGCATGTCCGAGCCATAAGGGCAAAGGACAAATTATTATATCCCAACAAGGCGACAACTCATTTGCATCGGGCCATCAAGATGATATCGATGAAGTCAAGAAGCGAAATAGCTCAACTGGGGTAGTAAAAAAAAACGAGGAATATTCCCTAGCAGTTAGAGATAGTCAGGTCGAGGTATCATAGACCTGTTATCTCAAACCACTATGACCCTAAATCTACCTTTTGGTTAAGATAGTCGACCTAATAGCCCCGAGATCCCCGATCAGCAATCTGTGAATTTCTTCATCCATGGGAGCCTCGATAGCTTTAAGGTTAGAGGAAGAAAACTTTATTCTATAACTTCAAGTTGGAGCTCCAAGAGGTGGGAGTTATACCTGCCGAAGTGGTAATGATGCCTCAGCAAAGGAAGAGGAGTGAAGATTGAACTACAAAGCTGGAAACACCCCAAATAAAAAGACTTGCACCCGTATGGGTTGGGGAGCCTTATAACATCCTAGACTCATTAGACAACCACCTATATGTAAAAGATGTGTTGGGTTAGTCGAGTTGTAGAAGCACATGGGGTTCTCCTCGGGACATGCAAATATGAATGAAATTATCTAGAGCAATCCTTAATTAATATGGAGGCCCTATTAGCATGACTGGGGTTAAGCCCATGTAGTGCAGCCCGTTTAAAATTTGACCTGAAGGCCATGCGGGAAAGTACAAGTACAATTTTAACATTCTGAATATTTTAATCCTAAATTTCATTATCTTGAAAGTTTTACATTTCATCATCTTGAATGTTTTTAATCCTAAATTTCATTATCCCGAAAGGCCATGCAGGAAATACAAGTAAATAAATATAAAAGGCAACAATACCCCTAATTACATAAAAAATAAATATTGTCATGAATACAACATGCTGTTCGGTGAAACTCCTTTAAAAGCTCTGTTCAGAGAAAAGAGGAAACTACCTGAGATCTAAAATGATAATTTTTTACCATTTCTGTGAAATAACTTCTGAAGACTCTTGCACGATGCTACTCAACCAAACTATGCATTGACATTCACTGCAAAATGACAGTGCTTCACCATCTTCTCAAACAAAGTCTAAAACTAACCCGACCCAAAAGCCATATCTGCTCAAGTGTGAGGAGAAAAGTGCAGACACTCTTTGGGCTGATTTGCCATCACTGATTTGGTAAATCTAAAGCTTGGCATGTTCTTAGATACGATTCAATTTTATTGATTTGACATTTCTTTCAATTTTTGTTCTGACCAAATTTCTCCGGATCTTGAATCATGATCACCAACTCATGTTTATTTTAAAAAAAAAGTTATGCTTGACCTACCTTTCTGTTCCTTATTTTTTTATTTATTTTTGTGAAGCTCTTTCTTATTTTCCATTGACATCTCGTTCTTTAATATTAAAAATTTTCATTTATAATCCAATGACTGTATAAATGATCATATTTGAGTTTGATAATATTTTGATTTTCCGTTTTGAACCTATATGATATGCATCTGCATGGCTTTTAAATTTTTATTAGAAACAATACATATTTGATATATTATAACTTGGTAGCTTTTAAAATCACCAAAAAAAAAAAAAATTTAGGCCTCTTGAGCAGTTTCAAAAATAGATTAATTTATTTTTTAAAATAAAAAAAAGATATGGAAAAATAGTATTCAGTGCAGCATATCACCTCCCAAAGGAGCTCTTGTGGGTGGTGAGCAGCCCAGAACTTAAATACTGTTTTTCGGCCCTACACCTAGCCGATGTGAGACTATTTGTCCGTGACATTCTCCTCCACCCAATCACGGACGACCCTTATCATGGATCGGCTCCACCGAGGGTCCCACTGGACTGTGGAGAGTCCACACACCTGACAAACAGTAATCTGCTCTAATACCACTTGTCACCTCCCAAAGGAGCTCTTATGGGTGGTGGGCAGCCCAAGACTTAAATACTGCTTTTCGGTCCTACACCTAACCGATGTGAGACTATTTGTCCGTGACAAGCAGCTGGCCTTTCAAACTCGTTTGATTTGTTTAGCCAATTAAAACATTTAATTCCTACTTAATCTCACATTAAGACAGGATTAACACCTGAGCAGACATATTCGCTGGGTTTTTTTGTGCTGTCGGAGGCTGAAGGAGGAGCAAACATGCGCTTCATCTATCACTGAAAAAAGCTGAAAAAAACAAAAGGAAACAAAAAGAAAAAAAGAAAACTCTAAACATTGAAAAATAATATATACCCACTCAAACTATGCTGAATATTTTTTTGTAATATCATCCCCTAAAGTCATAGGTAGAAAAAAAAAATAATGATAAAAATATATATAGTAGAATAATAAGATTTGCAAGATTTTTATGGAATCATATCAAGGCAAAGAGATCTATGTGGTTTGTTGTGAGTCTTGTGGCCATTCTTAAATTCAATCATCAAATTCCAATTTCAAGCAAAGGTATAAAGTAATTGAGGGTGGATTTGGATATCTTGTGATCATCTTAGCCTTTTGATACATTCTCCTTTTTTTAAGAGGATGCAGGGATTCGTTTGGTGTGGTGTTATACTGAATGTAATGTATGTGATGAGAAAATTTCATAAGATATTTTAGAAATTTTCTTGTGATTGTGAAAGGGTCCAGCTTATAATTATCACTTTGGCCTTGTTCAAGACCATTTAATTATGACAATCGTAGGGATATTTTTACAGGTTCATGTTTAGCCACGTGAGATTATGAGATTAATTACATTGAATATAGATCAAATAAAATTTTATTCGTCCACATCAGACTCAAAATATTGTAATATAATCTATCATCTTTTTCCACCTATTTTTTTAATATGAGCTTTATTTATTTATTTAAGAGAATATTTTATTCAACTTTATAATAAACAATTTTTAGGGATATTTTCTTAAAGACAAGTAATCTTTTCTTATTTAATATGTATGCAAAAAGAGATTCAAGGACAAATACATTGGTATAAGAGCTTATTTTATTTTGTCAACAATTAATAATTGAATAGAAGAGTAAGAGCCCGAACCCATACAATTAAGAATAAAAGTAGATATAGGAATCATTAGGCCAAGGCCTAATTCAATTTTCTCATATCTAAATTAATAGAATTCTTAGAATCAATGAGCTTTGGTTTGTGCTTATCCAGATAAGCCGCTTATTTGAAAATGCGGACCGTGGGGTTCAACCCGCATTCTGCATTTAGTGTAAAAAACCAACTGCGTTTTCGGATAAGTTGTTCAAATGCAGTTTCCAAGTGGTGGGGCGGCGTTTTCAAAACGCCATCACAGCAGATGAGCTGTCCCAAATGGAGCCTGGGTTGATATGGGCCAAGCAAAATAGATGCTTCAAAATATTATTAATAGTAATAAATCAAAATTTACCCAAAAATGAACTGAGTGGACCAACTCAAACTCAACCCTTAAAATTCAATGAAAAGCAAAGTAGATTTGAATTGGTGGATTAATATTGCTAGCTACCGTGATAATTAACATGTTAATCTAATCATATTATCACAATAATTTCTTTAATGATAATTGTAAAGACATAAATAATGCTAACTCTTACAGCAATGAGAAACTAAATATATATTACAATTTTTTCATTATTATACCAACTTTTTTTTCTTATATATTTTTTTAGGCTGGGTTTATGAAATATTGGGAGAATTTAGAATTTTATTTTAATATTTATTATTTTATCAACAATATGAAAGATAATTCTCCATTCAGGTTATTCTAACCAGCATTGCAGCACAATCTGATTTATGATATTATATTGAACTCTGTTAATCCAACTATCTTTTTACCTATATTTCATTTGCAATAAGCATAATGAAATATGGTACATTTTCCCCTCCTCGTTTTAATGTTACTCTTGATTTTCTTAAAATCTTGTACTTCTTACCTTTTGATTCAAACTTGGGCATATTATTTATTCTATCAATTGCAAATACCATGATATGTTATATATATTGGAAAGGGTTATAATTCTTGTAATTTTTTAATGCAATCCTATGATATTCTTTATGCAAACAAATCTTTTGTGAAGAAATATCCATAATTAACACTTCCATCAAAACTTTGAGTTTTAATTGTTTTTGGTTCTTTTCAAATGAACAGCGGAGTTGTTAGCTTATCTATTTATATATATAATCGTATGATTTCTTCTTTCCAAATAAATCTCTCTCCCATATTATCAAACATGATCTGGAGAAGAAAGGGATCAGAATGATGAGGAAATACAACAGAAATAGACAAACAAAATAAACAGAAACATAGATAGCTTATGTAAGATAGTCCTTGTGTGATAGGTCAAATCATACGTCCAAAACAAAATTAGAACGAAATACTTCGAAACAAAATTTTCATGAAGAGAATCCCTACATGAGCAACTAATATTTCTGAGGCAAAATAAAACCATCTTACTCAACTAATTCTACATCAAAATAATAATTATAAGGGGGAAAAATAAGTAATAATAGCTAATGAATAATTTAAAGTATGTCATCTCATATTATTACTTATCTTTAACTTTCTATTTTCTTATTTATTACATCCCAATCATTGTCTTCACCACCAAAGCATCAAACAAAATAGATTTTCTAACCTAGTGATTGCAAAATTGCTACCCAAAGGCCTTTCAATTCATTGCAATCACAATGATTTTGTAGTAGTTATAAAATTTCTACAAATGAAAGCCATTATTTTTATAATGATAAAATATAGGAGCATTGCATTGGCTTGTTTGATCAAAACCTTTCAATTTGTGAAGATCTAATGTCGCTTGGATAACAATGTGCTCAATATGATTGGATCCAACTTGCTATAATTTAGTAAATGTAATTTCAAGAATGCTAGAGATTGAAGCCATTGTTTTTTATTATGATATTCCCTACTCCACTACCTTAATAGGATTTTCATTAGTCATTCTTATTTCAACTATTATAAGAAAATAGGACTTTTCCTTTTCTCTTAAAGTGGGAACATTTGCTTTAACAAAAAAATATAGNAGTTAGAGATTGAAGCCATTGTTTCTTATTATGATATTCCCTACTCCACTACTTTAATAGGATTTTGATTAGTCATTCTTATTTTAACTATTATAAGAAAATAGGACTTTTCCTTTTCTCTTAAAGTGGGAACATTTGCTTTAACAAAAAAATATAGCCACCAAGAGAGAATAATGTTATATCTTTTTAATGGATGTGATCATGGAGATAGTTTGGGTCTATTTAATATATGTTTTCTATGTTGCACATATATATATATATATATATATATATATATATATATATATATATATATATATATATATATATATATATATATATATATNATTTAAAATGACTATAATTTAATCTATATAAAATGGTAATTAAATTAATAATGAAAAAATAAGACTACCTTTTTTTTAGCATTTAACTACAACAGTGTTTTGCAAGTTTACAATACAAATTTTAATTGATCTAAGCAAAAAAGAAATATATGCATTTTAAATGGAATAAATGATCATAATGACAGTTTATTAAGTTCATGTTGATTAAAATCTCATTGCCTTTCAGGACTTCTCTTTTATCAAATCGCAAAGCCCTTTAAATGAATGACATGTTTGACTAAGAAAATTATAAAATAAACATAATTTTGTTCAGAATATTTCATAAAATATGCCTTTCAATAATTTTTAGAATTAAAATATTCCATAAGCTTTTCAACACAAAAAAAAAGAAAAATTGAATAAACAATAAGTACAAAATTATTTAATAAAAAAAATTAACTTTATGAACATTCAACATGATGATGTACACTTATAAGGGATAATATACAAAATATGCATTTAACTAATATGTGTGTGATAAGTACTAAGCATAATGGAATATGCAAAATATGATTATGTACACTTACAAAGGATATTATGCAAAATATGCACTTAACTATTATGCGTGTAATAAAAATTAGCTTACATACTTATTTTTAAATAAATAAATCAATAATACAATTGACATAACATAAGTGACTTACTATATTAATTTAATGATTAAGTAAATAATTGTATATATGCATATTGAGCATAACTTAAATGTGTAACTTGATTATACTAGCAATAATCATATGAATGATTATAGGTATTTATAGTACAATATATAGATAGTTGTGAAAAAAAGCAAGAAATAATGAGTTTACTCTACACAAATACAAAAATCATGTTTTACACTAATCACCACGTTGTCTTTCTGTTTTTTAATTACTAAGTTGACTTTTGAGACATGCAAATTAAATGAAATATGAGCAATAAATATCTATAATGAAATTATAAATTAAATTTGAATAATATTATTTTAATTGTATTTGAAATGAAACAAACTTATATCTTTATCTAATGTTCACATAGAATAGGATATCACTATTTTGACTCACAAAAACATATTCCCAACTCTTTTACTTCCCTGAATACTAAAAGCCTTCTTTTTAT
This sequence comes from Phalaenopsis hybrid cultivar, assembly GCA_002079205.1. Taxonomy (NCBI): domain Eukaryota; kingdom Viridiplantae; phylum Streptophyta; class Magnoliopsida; order Asparagales; family Orchidaceae; genus Phalaenopsis; species Phalaenopsis hybrid cultivar. The sequence continues at coordinate 171,483 of JXCR01148511.1, forward strand.
AAGAGGGAGTGCAACCAATGCCATATTCCACATAAAGATCTCCCATTTTTCCCCATTTTTTACAATAAGTTTTTGTCATTTGAAACATATTTATATGAAATAATTATTGAAATTAAATTGAGTGTCGCTTTAACACCATTCTAAGAACAATATAATAGAAACAACCCGCAGTCCAACCAAAATTTTATCCGATAAGTACAAGTCAATTTCAAACCCTAGAACTTGCTAATAATCTATTATAATCAATAGTAGCTCACTCAATATTTGCATTGATTTGGCTTGAAATTGTTGCATATTTGTACATGAAAAATATAATCACACAAATCTCGAGGAGATTCAATGAATCTTGTTGCATATGCACCAGAGGATTGCATTAGGAATCAAAAGATGAAGACATCAAATGTCGCTCCCTTTGGTCAGGATCATAACCCGACCAAACGAAAACTCAGTCGAACAAAAGAAAAGGAGCCACCATAACCAAAGGGAAAACAACTATAGCTAGCTCCCTCAAATGATTTCAGGAATCTTAATGAAGAAGGTCCAGTTGCTTTCCAATCCTCTCAAAAGGCCCCTTTGTTCGAGGAGAGCATCCCGTCAGATTACGATGATATACTCTCTGTTTGATGGTCCAAGTTTAGCCAAATAAAAAGAGGGCCTCTGCCAAGGATTCCCCCAAGCAGGCCGATATAAGACCACTTAGCCGACTAAACAATTATCAAACAACTAAATGACAACACCAATGGGTCATTAAGCGGTTTCCTTCTTAGTAATTACAAAAATTGAACGATGCTAGTGTCAGTTATGGATCCCAGAGTCAGATACAAATATTAAGAGGTGTATTAATTACTTATAATATTCCTATTAAAACATGAACAAATATGTAACTTACTTGAAACCTCATATGATCTTTAAATTGGGGGAGCCATTTCTTCAAGAAAGGATTACTGAATCTATTTTTTGAGAACTTGTATTACTGTGCACTATACTTATCCCTATCTCTCTCTCTCTCTCTCTCTCTCTCAATTCCTCTAGTTCATCCAATGCACTATTCCCTGGGTGTGATCCATAGGACATTTTTTGATTTAATATCCTACGAGATGTGGTGAGCGTGGAAACATGACATCAATAAGAAGAGGAGTACACCACAGAGAAGGAACCCACTTGGGAGAAACCTTGAACATGGATTCCATCTGAGAACTTATACAACAACAAATTCAAAAAATCTAAAAATAAATAATGGGCATATGACAGAACAAACCCACATTATACTTGATGGGAGAGCATAAGCTCTTCAAGAACCAAACCGTCGAGCGCTTGAACCCTAAGACCACCGGATGGCTCAGAAAATCAAACAAGTTGAATTATCCCAATATCAAGATAGTTTTGGGTCTATGAAAAGGACCAAACCATAAGGGGGAGCAAATAAAAGTTGATCGTGGACCCAAAAATTCTTTCTCTTAGCATATCATTGATTCTGAGCACTCCCTTCCCCCAAGAAATTCAAGCTTCCATCCTTGGAAATCTTCAATGGTTAGAGCAATCTGACCTAGCACATTGCATTTTTCGAGTCAAATATATGCCTTCTCAAAGTCTCTGACACATTAAAGTGTTTTTTTTTCTATACCAAACTAAGGGATTTGACCCTCTTATGGTTTAATGGCATCCCGACTGAAATTATCACTTCCGTTAGTGAGCTTAAGAAGATATTTACAACATAGTTTGTCAGTGTCAAAAACTCAACAAGAAGTTACAGGCCATGTGACACATCAAAAAGGGGGTCGAATGAGAACCTTTGTGCAGTTTCCACTCAATTCTAGAAGGAAATGTTGTAAGTGCAAAATCTGGAGTATGCAAAAGCAAAGGACGCCATGGCACAAGGGCTAAGAAGTCCACAATTTAAGTACTTCTAGAGTTTAAATCAACCTGATATTTTGTAAGTACTAGTTGAAGATCATATCACGATAGTGGAATATATTCACATGCCTTACTAAAAAAATGAGAAATATGACAGCCACTCGAATAAAAATAGCTTACAAATCATGGGTAGAGGGAGAAGGATGGCCCTCACCCCAAACATGAAAGAGGTTGGTCATCCTGTTGTGATAAGGAAGTGTACAGAAGTACCCAAAGATGGACTCGATCAAAAGGATGATCAAATTGCAACAGATGAATACTAAAACCCACTTAACTGAGGGCTTTAAGGGTGAGGTTGGTAAAAGCTATTCAAGATAAAGAGTAATTTAAGAAGGCTCCACCAATGAGAACTGGAGCTTTCCTCCGAAATACAAATAAATTCTACAAATATCATAGGGATCATGGTTACACAGAGGAGTGCAAACACCTCTAAAGCCTAGTCAAATAACTATTTTGGGTTGAAAAATTCAATGAGTTTGTGACCCATGGAGCACAAACCCAAAGGCAGAGGAAAGCCTCTATATAAGATGACTTGGATGAACACTTCTGAGCTAATATTATTCACAACATAGAAATAGAGCCAGTTATACTGGGAGGAGACTTGGTCAGAAGTGCTGACCGTAGGAGGCTCCGAGTGAGGAAAGAGTGCATTGTTGCTTCCACTTTGAAGTAGAAGCCCTATCCCCCAATTTGCCACCCACAAGGAATACTTACAATGATGTCATAATAGTTACAATCATCATTAATAACTACTATGTAAGTAGTGTTTTGGTTGATACTAATAGTTTGGGAAACATACTATTCAAACCAGCCTTTGGAAAAATTTATCTATCGACTAATCGCCTAATTGCACCCATTGGCCCGCTGTATGGGTTGTCCAGTGAACGAAAGGATGCCTTTGGTATTATTAGGCTATTAATAATCTAGGGAGAGGATGATAGCCAATTCACTAACATAGAGGAAATTTTTGTGGTTATTACATTATCCACTTACAAGTGATCTTCGGTTGTCCATTGCTCAATAATTTTCGAGCCATGGTCTCCACGTACCACGTAGAGATGAAGTTTCCATACAATAGAGAGATAGCGACTATTCGAGGCAATCTGGAGTAGTCTTGGACATGCTACTTTTGGGCTATCAGTTGTGTGGAGCAAGAAATATTTGACATCTAGAAACAAAAAGAAAGGGGTCTTGAAAGGGATGAACCTACAATGGAGATCCACGCTACCCTTGAAGAGCTGATTAATTTTTTTCTAATTAGTGAGAGTTTTGATGCAGGTCATAGGGGCTTGTTGACCAGACTCTCCAAGGACATCAAGATTTTTTCACCTAGTCAGATGCTAAAATGATATGCATCCCGATAGACGTATCTTGCCATTGCCTCAAAATCAACTCAGTCACTTGGTCAATATAGCAGAAGATGAGATTTTTTACCATGACTTTGGTTGGCCCAATCTAGGAAGAAGTATAGAAGCTCAAGGAAGTAGGCTACTTTTTGGAGGTGCAATACCTCGGGTCTCTAACGTGGTAATGGTGCAGAAGTTGAACGACAAATGGAGTATGTGCGCTGACTTCACAAATCTGAACTCTGCTCGCCCCAAGGATTTCTACCCCCTAACGACGATTGATGCATTGGTGGATTCTGTACTCGGTCATTCAGTCATGAGCTAGCAGAATGCTTTATCCGGCAACCATCAAGTCAACATTCACCTAGCTGATGTGGAGAAGAGTACTTTCATCCTGAGCGAAGGCCTATATTATATTACTGTAATTCCCTTTGGGCGAAAATATATTGTGGCTACCTATAAGTATCTGATAAATGTAATCTTTACTAAATAGAAAGGCATAAATATTGAAGCCTATGTCAATGATGTCTTAGTAAGAAGTAGGTCGGCCAAATAATATATAAACGATCTAAAATAAATATTTCAAATGCTTCAAAAATATAAAATGTACATTCTAAGCATTGGCCAAAAAAATTATTGGATATCTCTTGATGCCCGAAAGAATAAAGGCCAATCCAAAGAAGGTAAAAGTGCTCTTGTACATGCCTTCTCCTCAAAATGTAAAGGAAGTACAAAAAGCTAACCGATCAGATAACAACACTCACCCAGTTTATCTCAAATTCATGTGGTAAATGCCTAATTTTCTTCAAAATATTGAGGGAAGCTAATAGCTTTGAATGGTTGACTGAATGTGAGAAAACATTCCAAAACCTAATATAATCACTGGCCTCATCTCTTATTCTATAATGCCCAAAGTTAAAGAAAGAACTCTCACTATGTTTGGGTGTTAGGCCAAAAGCCATCAGTTTGGCCTTGGTCTAGGAGGAACTGGGAAAATAATTCCTCATCTACTACAGTCGTTGGGTTCTGAGAGATTCTAAGGTAAGGTATACCATTATAGAAAAGCTAACCTTTGCTCGAATTGTCTCTGCTCGCAGGGTCCAACCATATTTATAAATACACCCGAAGTGTCATCCCTGAACACTCACTCAAATTTGTGCTCTCTGTTGAAACACTATGGTAGGCTTTTAAAGTGGAATGTGAAACCCAGTGCATACCACTCCACAAACATCCCTTGCACCACAATTGAAGCTCAAGTTATGAAGGATTTCTTAGTAAACTTCTCTGAACATTGCAAATTAAGCAGAGGAATTGATATTGGCGAACAAACCAAAACTTTGTAAATTGATGGAGCCTCGAGTCATGCAAGAGCAGGAATTAGATTTCCACAGAGCAGTTCGACTAGAGAGCATCGCTATCACTCGGTCATCCTTGAGTTCAAAGTGACAAACAATCAGACAAAATATGAAGCACTAATAGCCAATCTATGCCTAGCTCTCAAAATGAGCGATTGACACCTACTAGAAAAGTTAGATTCACATTTGGTGGTAAATCAAGTCATCAGAGATTATGAAGCGATGGATGAGATGATGATCAAATATTTGAACAAAGAAAAGGTGAAGATTGGGAAGTTTACATACTTTATGATTGAGAAGGGACGCCCAAAGACTTCTCTGACTGACCATTGAGGAGCTAGAGACTATGGATGTGGAAGCTAAAAACACAAAGAGTTGGATGGATCCCTTCATCCAATATCTTAAGATGGAAAGATCCTAAAAGGAATAACATATTAAAAGAAATTCAAGTTTAAAGCCGTGTAATATCTCATCTTTGAAGGTAAAATCTACTGTTGTTCAACCACTTCTTTGTGTTAAGGAAAATGAAGTGGAAAAAAATTCCTTTACGTGATACACTTTCTCCAATGTGGGCATCATTTTAGAGGAAAGTGCTTAGCACATTGTGTTCAAAGGCAATGCTACTTTTGGCCCACCCTCATGAAAGATGTAGAAAATTTTTTTAGGAGATGCAAGCAATGCAAAAAATATACTACTCCATTGCAACACCAACTGGCCCAAAAGCTGAAGCAAATTGTCAATCCCTGATCCTTTGTATCCTGGAGACTCCAGACTTGACTCCTCGGGTGTGATCCACATAACATTTTTGGATTCTAACAATATTCATTATAATTGTAATAAATTAATAAAAAGCAATTAATTCTCCATCGGGCCAGTGGTTTCATAAGTTCAATGCCTTCTTTCATCTAGACAATTATTTTGCTCACAATTTTTTAGGTCAAGTAGAATTTGTTTTTGTAAATCCAGCCATTTTGATTAGAGCCAACTCAGCTAAACTCAAGTTATTATAAGCCTTAATTTGATTGCTCCGATCGAGTAACACAATTTGAACTTCTACAAGCCAAAAATCTTAAAATTTTGGTAGGAACAACAAATCCTCGCATGCAAAAAATCAAGAATCCTTTTTAGTTGTATCATATATAAATATGTGCTTAATATTTTAACCCTCTACCGACATTAAATAATTTGGTATTAAAAATCAAAATGAACTTTGAGATAAATTAATAGCAGAACTGAACCAAATGATAAAGTCATTATATTTGTGGCAAGGAGTTTGCCCACGTCTTGCGTTGTGCTAATCAGCTTAATTGTATGCCACGCATGATCAACGGATGGCTCCATTTGAAATGCCGGACGATTCTGAAAGTAATATCCCATTAACATTAATTTAAAAACTTAATGGAGTATTTGGGTGGATAAGAATATAATTAAGTAGAGATATTTGAGGATATTCAACACTATTGTTTCAGATTATTCAAATCTTAATGCGGATTTCAAGAAAAATGTACATTATTGAGCTGACTTGGGAAAGTGGCTTACTTTAAGCTCTCAAAGCCGCAATTATCAAGAAGGTTGGGGCCAAATCATTGAGAAGTCATATAAGAACAAGCCTTGCATTGATCATTTACACTTAAAAGGTTGAATTCCATTGAAAGGCCCGAGTAATCTACTCTATGGATCATTTATGTTGATGTTTGTATTTGTTGAATTCGAAATTGTCTAGGAGACACTCAAGGATTTGAGCGTAACTAGGAGAGAGAAATGGAGAGCAAGAGAGGAAGAGGGTGCCTAGTAACGAGCCGTAAAAATTATTTTTGATTACCTTTTAAATGGAAGACAATGAGCCGTAAAAAATATTTTTGATTACCTTTTAAATGGAAGAGGGTCTGCTCTTTTGCTCGGGTGGCTGAGAGAGCTAAGAGAGGCCCTTTGTTTGGGCCATGAGGCAGAGATGGTTGATATTTGAGCAAATTTAGCAGACATCCGAGAGACGTGCTCTGTCATCTAGGTTCAAGCTGCAACAAATAAGGTAGATAGGTTTAGATTTGATAGATGAATATTACATCAAAAGCAGCTTCTGCGAGGGTTTATCTTGGCTAAAAAGACCAAAGAATCTCTCCTAAAATATTTTTTATCTGAATAAGATTTTAAATTTTAATATTTTCCAAATAATTTTATTTGTGATTATTTTCCTCGAATGGCCTTTTGATGTGATGCAAGTTCTCGGGATTGAGGTATGACTCTCGTGATGTTTCAGATTCTATTGGTACCCAATATATAAGTGCTGGGGGCTGGATTTTTTTTTGCACTTTTAATTACCATATTCCTTCCTTTTTGTCGTTTTCTTTTGCCCACTTTCCTTTGCTAAAATGTCATCCAATTACTCTAGACAACTCTCTGGAAAGTTTGAGGTGACCGAAAGGTCTACCTTAACTCCGGGTGACACATCCCTTTTCGAACGCACTTGTGTTTTTGATAAGGACTCCGGGTTCGTGGTCGTAATGTCAGATGACAGAGCGGCATATGATTTTGCGAATGACTTTATCATTTATTGGGACCAATGCCAATGCAGTCTTTGGTTCTCCTTGTGCTACAAGCTTAGATCGATTATGAATCACTATGGGGTGATTCCAAATTAATTAAAATTAAATTCAATTGTAGTCATTATGGATTATGTCATTTATTCAGTGGTGGAAAATTCCATGGTCCCATAAGTTGTTCTCTCATATGTTATCTTTCCGAGTAAAGCCAGACGATTATTTAGTCTTTAGGTCCACACAAAAGTTTCACTTACTTAGCTTGGAAAACAATACCAAGGACCGTAAATAGCGCTTCCTTCTAGGGTAGGCCAAGGAATGGGGCATCCAGGCTAGTTTGGCTGGTGGACCATACAAAAGGAAGAAGTTAGTGCCTCCCAGGATCAAAGGGTAGGTTTCGGTACTCCAAGGAATGCATCTCTCTGTCCTTCAGTATACTGAGAGAATGATAATTAATAAGGTGTTTAACCCAGAAAGGTTTGGAGCAATGAATGCACACATCTTGCAAGCATCATATGCTCATATGCTCAAGAGAAAAAATTGTGGAAAGTGGAAACTATCATAAATTTTAGAAAAAAACCAAGGAAGAATTTGAGCAGCCTAAAAGCCACCAAGGTGGCTAGAGAAGATAAGGTGGATTAAGAATTGGAAGAAGAGGAAGAAGTGGTGGTCTATCAAACTGATGTTGAACTCCTAGGTTTGATTACATTCACTCTATTTCTGAAATAACTTTTGTTATGAAAAGGATCTCCATTGGGAATTAATTTTGATTGAACAAAAATCCTCTTTAATGGGTATTGATTGGTCAAGTGAACAACGAGAGGAGTCCCCTAAGACTCCAATATTTTTGAAGATCGACGCTAAGGATGAGCCTTCGAGAGAAGAAGCAGAAAAAGGGTAGGCATCCCATCTTCTAGCCACAAGTAGCTTTGTTGACTATTTAGTGAAGGGTGAGAACAACTGAGCTTCTTCAGTCGTTGAAGTTGAGTCCAATTCAGAGTCATCACGTCCTACTTTCGAAGAGGGGATTTGCCACTAAAAAAGTGCTCTAGTAGAGTTTGAGGCTGAGGCCGAGCTATCAGCTTCTAAGGAGATCTGTTAGAGAAAAGGCAAGGCTCTGAAAATAAACTTAAACACTTCAAGTCTCTTGCACGAGGAAAGAAATAGAAGAGGGTATCACATGAGTGGAGTCCAACGCAAAAGAATGGCCTAAGGATTTTGTAACAAGATACTCCAAGTACTCATTAACATATATATAGAAGGATTGGTTTGGAAAGTGTTCAAACATCTACTCATATGCTTCTATCATCATGGATGTTCAATGATATGGAAGCTTTGAAGAGAATATCAAAGATTGTTGTGCCCAGTAACTATGTCATATGATGGATCACTACTTAGAAACAAGAAAGAACTATATGAGGTTGAGAAGAAGGCCAAAGCTGTCAAGGGTCAGGCAAAGGCATCAGAGAAAAGAATGATTGTAGTTGAGGCTTAGATGGAGAAATTTGTACATAGAGAAGCTTAAAGGAGCATCAACGTTGTTTTTCTTCATTCATGAAGAAAAGGAAAAAACTGACGAAGAAGCTATCCATGATAAAGACAACGTAAGAGTCCTTTGATGACCAGTTGAATTTCTTTTGGTTGGGCAACATGTTGACAATCGACCAGTTCATCCTGGTAGACATGTTCATCCCAAAAATGGCTACTTGGTCAAATTTGCCATGCTCTTTTCTATAATAATAGCAATGGTGCATTGAACTTAGGATTTTGTTGGGGAGCAAGTGGTGGACAATTGTTCATCTAATAATTGATGCTTCTCGGAGTGATTCTTTTGCTTAGAAAAATTATTGTTTTTCTTGCTTATAATAAAAAATTTATAAACAAAAAATTTTTGTAAAGAAAAACTTGTAACCAACCAATTGTAAATAAAATGTAATGTGGCCTTTGGCCTGTTTTTTACTTTTGCCTCATTATACATTTATTATGTTTTCATTATCGTCTTATTACTTTTTTCGTGTTTGTGATGTTTCTCGTGTCGTTCCCCTTGGAGAGTCTCTTTGGTCAATTTTGATGAGTTTACTGTTAGATCCAAATCATGCTCCTTATCTATTTAGTTTGCTCGGTCTGATACTTTCCTCAAAATGTGATAACTTCTGAGGATTGTCCTCGGGGTGATTCGCTTGGTACCTTTCACGGAGCTTATCGTTGTTGAGCTAAGAACCACCTATGAAGATTTATCTGATTCAATTTTAGGGACAAGCTTCTTGATGCTTAGGCGTTAAGAGTTGATTCTCAATGTTGAACATTGATTAGACGACTTGGAGTTGCTCTCTTTTTTTTAAGCATTTTATATCGATCAAACTGTTAGTGTCTGGTGTTTAATGCATGTCATACATTTTATTCCTCTCGTGTCTCAACTACTTGAGAGAATCTCCACTTCGAAGCAAGCCTTCCATGTGGATGTCCGTCGAGAAGCGATTATGGGGTGATTCACTCTGTACCCTTCGCGGAGTTTTTTGCTACTGGGCAGGGAACTATCTCTAGAATTTTTATCTATCTCAAGTTTGGAGATAGGTTTATGGATGCATGTGTCCCATTTTCTTTGTCAAATTGTCACCTCACATGGGGTTAACTGTCTAGAATTGCTTCTTGGATGATTTGATTGGTACCCTTCACATCTGTGTCCACTACTACGCAAGGAACCATCTTCGGAGCTTTATCTATTTTGAGCTTGGGGATAGTTTTATGATGTGTGAGCATTGCATGTTGTTTCTATTGTGAGTCCGACCAATCGAAAGTTTTGGTGTTGCTGTTAGTTTTTTTTGTTCGGATCTAAGTTCCCCAAGTGTTGGCTAAGCATTGAGGCGCATGAACTCCTTAAGTACATCTAGTGCTCTTCAAACCTAGGGCTACACATTCAATTTTCCAACTCATATTCTTTTAATATTTTTTAAAGCAAAAAATAATAAGCTTGTTGGAATGGAACTGCTTTTTTAAATATCTTTTGCATAAGAACACAAGAAATAGCTGAGGAAAAAATTGCTTGAGATCATTTCAGCTCCATTTTGGAGGGATCCCTTTGCTAGTGTCAAAAATGTACGGGTCTATTCATGTATGGTGTAACTCGTAGATCGCTTGTCTGCAAGTTGTTGTATCAACTTTCTTCAGCACAAGATGCCTTGGAAAAAAAAAGAATTTTCACAAACATGTTTGTTGCAATAGCAAGTGGTTCTGCTTTTGACATCCTCCTATCAAATAGCTGAATTGCTATGATTTTTTTTATCATATTGAGCTCAAGCATTACCCCATCTTTTTTCTCCTATAATTTGGCCAAATTTTTTCATCAATTTCTGAAGCTGTAACTTACTTTTAGTTATGGAGATTGTATTCAACCAAAAACAATACATCCATTCTGTGTGATGGCATGCAGAGAATCTACCTGATTGCTTTTAAAGTTGTTGTTTGAACTACCCATAGAATCGACAGAATGATGTCATCTGAGTTCTCCTTTGCTCCATCAACTTTCTTCCTTAATAGATTTATAATTACCTTTTTGCGGCGTCCAGTTGGCTTTTCACCTGTGGATAATGCACCAATGCTAAATTTAAGCTTATTCCCTGGCTTTGACAAAAATCACTTACTCATTTGTTGGTGAATTAAATTTCATTATCAGTGATGATGATGAGTTTTGTAACATACCAATAGATAAGATCTGTCAAGATGTAGTTCTGGATGGCCTCCACTTTGATTTGGTTCAGTGCTTTGGCTTTGATCTACTTTGAAAAGTACTCAACAATGACCAAGAAAAACTTGCATTTACTTTTGGATGGAGGAAATGGACCTAGGATATCGAGCCCTTAGGTGGCGAAAGGTCAGATGCTTATTAACAGTTGAAGTTTATGGGTTGGTTGATTGTTGACCTCATTTTTGGTTGAAGTATAGTTTTTCCTCTTTAGTAGCATAGGGTCTAGCCATAAGACATTCCTGTTAACTATTCCTAGAGGACTAGAAAAGGAACCCTCACCATTAGAAATTCTAAACTCTTCTTTGCTCAACTTGAAGTCCCACATATTGGTCATAACCTCTAGCACTTAGTAGGCAGGGTCAATAAGGAGGAGCTCAAGGGGAGTCACCCATAGGATAGTCAGACTTTAGGACTAACCCTAGGTGATCTGGTTTTGGTGGGGCTAACTTGCACACTCTACACTTTTTCACTTACCCCAGGCCTTATGACCCCTTAAGGTTGGTCTGCTGACTCCTTTTCTAGAGCTCATATGGGCGAGTCTATACCCCTAGTTTTTGGCTAAGAGGGTCAGAACCAGCATATTGAGAATCCAAAATGAGTCCTCACATGGCTCCCATTGGTTTGACATAGCTTCATGACTTACTTGCCCATTTTAGCCCAAAACTACCAAATTACCAAAATATCTCTACAGTCCCAATTTTTGCCAAAAATCTCAAAATTACCCAAAATAACCAAATTTGACAAAAAATCCTCTCAAACCACTCACCACTACCTAAATTGACCAAAATCTACCAAAATCACCAAATTCCCAAAACACCCCCAAAATTGCCCAAAATTACCAAAATGCCCTCAATGACCCAAAAATTCCAAAAATTTACAAAAATTTCAAAATCATCCCAAATATTCCCCATTTTAATTTTTTATCATCATTTTGACTCAATTTGACCAAAAGCCCTAATTTGCCCTTAAAGGCTCAAATGCCCCCAAATTAACCCCAATCTTGGCCCAAGTGACCATAATCTTACCCAATTTCAATTCCAAACCAAAATTAAATATCCTCAATCCTAATCTAAATAAAATTCAAGCCCAATTTAATCCAATTAAATGCTTAATTTTACCAAAATCAAAAAGCCCTAATTTGACCATATGCTTAAATCCATCAAATTAGTCGACCAATTCAATTCAAAATCACTTGAATTTTTTCCAAATCTTTCATGATGTCCCGCTACACGAAATTCAACATTCAATTAGCCCAAGTTAAATTTCAATTTTAAAAGCCCAAATCCCTCAGTCATTCCAAAAGGCCCAAATCCAAAAGCCCCAAATCTAAAAGCCCACATGATAAATTTTATCCCCATCATTCATTTAATCAAAATCATCCCCTAAGTCTCAAATTCATGATCAAATTATTCTATATTAAGCATCATGCCAAACTTCACAAAAAATACCAAATAAATCCAAAATCCCTCCTCATGAAAGTTGATCAAGCCAAAGGGAAACCATGAAGCCACTCCCAAGCCATAGGCGAGCCATAAGAGCCATGACACATCACCATACTAATAGTGGCAAGAGGCCAAGCTACTTTCAAACATCCTTAAGATTCTTTTAACCCCTCCCATGAATCAACTAAACCCCATATTTAACCAAATCACTTGGATAGGGACTTTACTAATGATTAAGTTGAACCATCTGATTTCCCTCAGCATCCAAGCCAGCCTTGGTTGGTGAACCAAACCCAAATCCATAAATTGACCCAATTTGACCCAAAATAGCCCTTCACACATCCTATTTTAATTCAACACCTTTACACATAGCCAACCCCAATTGACTTCACCAAACTCAAGCCTTGACCTCCCTCAGTGGGATGGTAACCTCTCCATGGCCGGCCGACCACCTTGGTTGCTGAAAAATCCATGACCGAGTGCTCCCCCATGACTAAAACTCAAAACTAAACCCATCCAAGTTGTCTCATCTCAATTGGATTTTTTCAGATTGTTGGCATCCACATAAACAACTTAAAGCACCCACTAATTGCCTCTAGTGGCCTCTCCTTCCCCATCTATTTAAACCCTCCCTCTATGGCCAAACAAAGAGAGCTTGAATTTCCTTGGGGAGACTCTGTCAAACTGCTCGAGCTCAATTTTGGAGCTCAATCTCTAGGCCGAAACAGGACATCTCCAAAAACTCCACCAAATTCAAATTAATTGCACACACACCATCCCCACAGTGAGAGAGGAAGATCCCCCATAGAAGTTCCTTCACCAGAGCACATTAAGGTGGACTTTGATCAACACCCCAAACCGTCTTTGGTTAAAATCATACCTAGGCATTTCACCACGGCTTGAGGCTTCATCTAGGAGCTCTTTGGACCCCCACAAAGCTTCCACAAGCATCCAATTAAGACTTCCCCTCCTGGACCAAGGTATTGAACCTAAACCCAAAACCTAGCTTCATTTAATTCTCCATGAGCATAGAGTTGATTTAGGGTTTGATTAACCCTATGGATGTGTGCATCTCATCAAGACGAGTCGATAGGAACAAACCTCACTTGATTTGGTTGAGAATCGAGAGATATATTAGGGTTTGAAGGTGATTGGTTCTCGGGCTAGAGGCTTTGGGGATGATGACTTGTAGCCATTGGATCACACGTTTATCAAATGAAAGGTTCTGATTGCGCCAGACGGATGGAGGGTCCAAAGAGGCGGGCTGACGGGGCAGACGTGTAGACGGTGGCATCGAATGGGAGTGTGTCGCGTGGAAAGCTCGATTGTGTGGCGCCGCGTGGATAAGTAGAAAAATAGGGCTTTTTTCTATTTATTTAAACCCCTAAAACTTCAAAAATTCATAACTTTGTGTAGAAAAATTATAAAAATAAAATAAAAATGCTCTCTTGCTAAGTGAACAGAGGAGAACAACGTCGAAATATTTTCGTGTCCATTTGATGCATATTTTATTTTTAATTAATTAAATAGTTTTTTTCTTATTTTGATTCTCCAGTTGTATAAACATTTCATCATGACATGGGACCATGAGGTTTTTGATGTCTCTGTTGTTAAACATCTCCCCTAATTTTTCCAAGGTCAGGGGATATCTCAAACAAGAAATATCTAATTTTTAAGATAATAGCTCCTATTTTGGTATAAAAATCATAATAATTAAAATACTTATCAGAAAAATATAAAACTTATTTTAGCAGGTTCACTCTGGTCAAAGGATCCTAAGAAAAATATAATTTGATTTAACTCATTAAAAATAACCTTAATTGTCATCAACCCTAAAAATGAAAAGAAAATTAATTTGGAGTAATTATAAATGTAAAGGACATAAAACCTATTCCACATTATAATTAATGTTAAAGGAGCTCCCCATAAAAATTTCAAGTCAATTGGAGTTAATTTGACTACTCAAGTGGATTAATTGAGTTAAACCACACTTTTGGCATTAAAATAATTATGATAATTAAAATACAACTCAAAAAATTCACCAAATTAGTTTTGGGAGCTCCTTATAACCAGAGGAACCTAAGAAAAATAAAAATTTGAATTAAAGTAAACTCTTCATTTTTAAGCTAGTTTTAAGCCTTTAAATAATTAAAAATTAATTAAAAATCACAAAAATTACTAGATTGTAAAAACACACTAAAACATCACATTTGACTTCCTGATCACTTAGACCAATTAAAATAATTTTCTTAATTCTCTAAGTCAAGATATTAATTTTAAAGGCTTTAAATTGTATTTTCTCTAATTTTTCACTAAAATAAGTCTAACAATTTAAATATAAGTTACAAAAATATGAGATTTGTTTCTTTTGGCTCCCTAGACTCAGATAGATTTAATAAAAATATAAATCTTAATTTATACTTAAATAATATTTTATATTTAATTAATACTCAAAACAAACGAATAATTATAATGATTAAATTAGACCTCTAAAAATCATGAAAATTGGTCCAAGTGGTCCTCTAACCTAGGTGAACCTTTAATAATTTTCTTAAGAACAGAGGTTTTATTTTGGTTGAGTTATTAAATTTTCATTGAAAATATCCCTATTTTTGCATTAAAAATAATTATAAAATTAAATAAATTAAAAAAGAATCACATTTTCTTCTCTGATGTTTTAATTAACCCATGAGTGAGGTAACATAAAATTTTCAAGTCATTTGAATTTAATTTAATGAATTATAGGGTATTAAGGCCTTAGGGGCATAAGGGTAATTTTGGAATTTAAGGTTTAATTAATATTTAGGCTTGACCAAAGGACTAAATGGACAATAAATAATCTTAAGGGACATGTCTTGATGATTAGAATATATAAGGGATAAGTGGTAGAAACAAATTCCATTTTTGTCTTATAAAGGATAAATCTGTAATTTCTTAAAATTAATGAGATTTTGAAGAGTATTTAAATAAGGTGATATTAAGGTGAGAGGTTTGATTTTGGAAGATCATAACTCATTGATTTTAAGCCCCAACTAATGGTTTTGAGGTGATTTATGATTCATGATAATGATTAAGAATATAAACATTAAAAATCATTTNGTGAAGGAACGAGAAGACTCGTCAGATATGCTTTTACAATGTACAACACTTTCTTTTCTTGTACTTTCTACACTATACTTTTATGGTTACGAACTTGCATGCTAAACAATGATGTCACCCTACATGAAAACCAAAACATCTAGGATAGCCACAAAATTGAAACCAAAATCAAAATTAAAATCATCTAAGATAAAATTTACCCCCACAACATTCAAAATATAAAGATAACACAAAATTTAATCACAAATGTCATAAAACTAAAATTGCAACTAAATTAAAAAGTCTCTATCAGATAATCGGGAATCCCTAGGAGGAGGTAACCTACGGTTGTTAACGAGATTTCCCACGGTCTAAATGAAAGTATGGAGCTCATTAAGTTGAGTTTAGTAAATTCATTTGGACTAAGTGAATATGAAAGAAAATAGTGGTACCAGAACGAGGGAACCATATAATCCTAACCGGTGTTGCTCTAATCAACTTTAATGTGCCCCATAATATTTAAAGAACCATAACCATAGGGACATTTGATTTGACATCATGACTTGACACATTAGAAAACCTAAACCTGCTACAATGAGGAGCTTGGAGCTAGCATTGTGGGCAGCACGACCATATTCAGCAGCAAAACATGTCTTCACCAGCTAAACCATTCTTTAGAATTAAATAAGAAATCCATAGGAATTCGATGTTGTTTTCCTATGCAACAAAAATCCTCAATTTATCTTTAGGCCTTTATATAGCCCTGTTTTGCAATTTAAGCTCAAACCCGCCTTAGGATTCCGAAGTTGTCGTTTGTTACGACCTAAATCCTCAAATCTTCCAGACTATTTGTATGATCATTTCACATGAATACAAACCCTAATTAAAAAAAATTGGCAGGATGAAGCATTCAATAATTCTTATCTCCAAAATTGAAGCCAAACCAAGGATAGCTTGGGAAGTCATCGAGGTTCTCCTCCAGATCTTGACATCCCCTAGTTCTTCCTCATTTGGATCTCAAAATAAAATGTTCCAAACTTGAGTCATTCCCCTTTCACACCTCTTTGTTCGATCCTGTTGAAAAGTCCTAATCCTTTGACCTCTTTAAAGTTAATATCCCTTAATTTTTATCGAGAGTTTTCTTAGGTGACTTCGATTATCTAGGATGTAATTAACTATAGGGGCTTGCCCTTATAGGAAGCATTCCCGAACCCAGTTTTCTTTGGTGACTTCGGTTATCTTCGTAATAAATAGGAGAATTTGTTGGTCAACATAAAAATGGATTCGCAGACTTAAATAGATGTCATACAATCTTTAATTTATTTAATCAAGCCTTCACCAGTAAGTAATGTATCTATCCCTCGGGATAGGTGCACAACTTGCGATATTAGGCATGTTTATTTAAACTAGTGGGTATATGAGATTGGTTCGGTCTTGTATTTTCAAAAATTTAAAATACTATTTTTTCTAGATTATATATGTATTAAATTAAATTAAAACAGGTGTTGGGATATCCATTCCAACAGCCGATAACTTCACAACTCCTTAACCAAAATTGTGCTGACATTGATGTTTCAATGGGGTGTACTTCTAACATTGTTTGCACCTTTTAGAAATTTTTTTCGTAACCTTCAGTAGTTTTGACAAAAAGTTCCTCTGTCATTGAAGTCTGTGTGCCAGTGTTTTCCTTTAGAAATGACTCCCACACTCTTCAGAGTGTATCTCTCGAAGGATATTTTCTATTTTGCACCTCAAATATAATAAAGTGACTATCTGCTGGAAGTTTCTTTCCCTCAATCATCCCATACTGAGCATCTTTGCATTTGAACCTCCATAGATTGGTAACTTCATCAGCAGTTTTCTTGCTCTCCAAGTAATGGAAGCATGAATCCATCCAGCCCTTTGTCTCTTTCTCTACACTTTCGTTGCTTCGGGCTCTTCAATACTTGAACAAATTAGCTTTTGTCTTGTCCCCCTCCCCCCCAATATGGATACACATAGATAGGAGGTAGGACATCTGGTCATGTTAAATCTTGAAGCTGGAAAACTTCCTGATTTTCATCTTTACTTTGTTGAAGTGCTTAGTCATCATCTTAACACTGGACTTAAACTCTCCATTTATCTCGCTCACCACCAATTGTGAATCCATCTATAACCGAAGAAAAATGGCTCCAATCGAAACAAGTCAGTTATCAAGGCTTCACATTCTGCCATGCTATTTTTCACCTCAAACTCCACAATGATTGAGTGATAGAAGGTGTTATCCACTTGCACTGACCAAACCAAGTCCAAGCCCTGCTTCACTTTACTTGAAAACACTTTGATGTATAAGATTCAGGTATGGTTGTTGGTAAGGGTTCTATTGTCTTGTTTACATTGCTCGAAAAAGCTTGCCAGAAAGTCCGCCACTGCTTGCGCTTTGATTGTCGTACTGGGTACGTAGGTAATATCAAACTGAGCTCCATCTCCCATTTGGGAAGCCAACCAGAGTGTTCCTGCTAAGTGAGCTTGGATTTAAGGGGATGGTTGGTAATGGCCCAGATCAGATGCTTCAAGAAGTACGAATGGAGTCTACATCCTAAAATAATTAAAGAAAATGTTAGTTTTTTCATAATTGGATACTTGATCTCCAGTCCGCTAAGGACCCAGCTAGTGTAGTAGATGTGGAATTGCTTCCCCAACTCCTTTCAAACTAGCATTGAGCTAACTGCCTCAATTCTCACTCCAAGTACAGAAAAATTTCTTTGTTCGATTTTGAGTATTGGAGGAGTGGTGGCAATGTTAAAAAACCTTCAAAATTTTCAATGTCATCTTACAATCGGTAGCTCATTCAAAATTTTTGGCCTTCACTAGTGTTTTGAAAAATGTTGCGCATTTACTGCCCGATTTCAAGATAAAATGAATATGCCCTGTCCTGCTATCTGACCGATCAATTTTTTTCACTTCTTTGGTGTTTTGAAGGGAATGCATGTTTAGTAATGTTTGTACTTTCTCTGGAATTGCCTATAAGCCTTTTAGGTTTAGAAGTCAGTCAAGGAATTTTCCTATTAATACCCAAAATGGGCATTTCAGTGGATTAAGTATCATGCTATATTTTCATAAGATTTTGAAGGTTTCTTTTAAATAATTGTACTATGCAATCGGCTGACTCTGAATAATACATCATCGACATACGCTTTAATATTTTACACTTTTGATTAGAAAATATTACATCTATGAGACGCTAACACATGGCTCTAGCATTTTTAAGCCTAAAGGGCGATAGTATAATAGTACACTCCCCCACTAGTGATAAAAGTTTTTTTTTTCTTCACATAAGTCTGGAGCATTTTGATATGATGGTAACCTAAGATTTCATCTAAGAAACTCATCACAGAGTGGATGTCGCTGAGATCACAAATGCATCGATCCTCGGTAGTGAGTGAATACCTCCCAAATGTTTGTACTTTCGAGACCCTCATTGGGTACCGAACCTCCCAAATGTAGTCTACCTTCTTCAAATTCTAGACCACTTCATGAATCAGTTCAACCAATGTCATCACCAAGGATCTGAACTTTTGCTTCATCAATCAAGCAATTGGATTTGCGTTCAATTGATGGAAGGTAGAGTCGAATAAGCTCTCAGGCATCTCCATAACCAACCAAGAAAAAAACATCTCGATGGACTCTGAGAGTTCAAACCAGCTCGTCTTTCATCCCTGCAAAAAATTTTTTGCTTATCAGAAAAAAATTTTTCGTTCTGTGGGCTACAGTTACTTTGAGGGTGGTCTCATTAATCTTGAGACCCACTTCACATCTGTTCTGGAAGTCGAGCCGCTTCTGCTCCATGCTTTCAATCTCTCGGAGATACCGGGGTTAGGATTGCACCAAGCTCCGACAAACATAATGATCTCTCTATCATCTGGAAGTTTCATAACAACATAGTATATAAAGACCACAACTTTGTAGTCATTTATCAAAGGGTGACCGAGATCACATTGTAAGTTGTCAGTGAGTCTTCCATAAGGATATCTTCTATATAGGGGAATTTCTTATAGATCTCCTATCTCTTGAGAAAGAAACCATAAAGCAAGCCGATCAACGCTACCAACTGATCATTCTAGAGGCTCAACTTATTGAATTCTAACTTGAATAAAATGTTTTCTACTACTTTGATTTAAAGGGAAGACTTTACTACCTCTTACTATCACCTCCTCTTTATGTCAAGATCTTTTGCACAAACTACGATACAAAGCCCTAATTCGTTGAATCAAAATTCTAGTAACTACTGATTAAATTCATTATATACCAACTTAATAGCATCTAATAAAATAAACAAAATATCTTATATAAATAAAACACGCAAACTCTTACCTTACTAAAATTTAATCAAATTGATAGTACTTCCCATAAAACTTTCCACTTATGATATATATTTTTAATTCATAAAATTTTAATGTTACTATAATAACATTTTTAATTTAAACAATATATAATTTAAAAACTTAAGCATTTACCTTATTAAAGGCATAGCTTAGCTCTTCTATATCTCGCACGCACGCGAGCTTCTTCCAGCACACTAGGGCGCGAGCTTCTTTTTCTCCTGCTCATGACATTGCTCACACACAATGCAAGGCCAATAGGTGACTGTTAGTTTTATATGTGAAATATCTCCGTCCTTGATTTAGGGGCTTTTTTTTTTTTGTTACAAATGTTTTAAATTTTGATCTTAAATAATGATTTTGTGTGCTATGAATTTTGAGGATCATATCATTTTTATTATAGAGATGGCATTTATAAATGTTAAAAAATGTTTTTATTATTATGATTATTAGTTTATGGTGCTGATGGAAAACATTTTTTGAATATCCCAGACAACCTCAGGGGACTACATACTCTGGAACACATTAGGAAAATGTCCATCCGCAGTCTATCCGAAACAAGATTAGTATGATTGGAACTTCTCTTCCCTGAAATGGAACATTGTTGTTTGTAGTCAATCAAACTAAATTGTGTTTCTTTGTATTTTTAACTTTTAAGCTGCTGCAGTGAAATTTCAGATCACGATGCATAATTTGAAGTTTGAACTTATCCACCACTTGCTTTCAAACCATTTGTTTCTCTCGTTTCCAGGTGCTATTTACTGTTGATGTAATGTTTTAGTGATTTTCATTGATTGTGTTGTTATTGTGCCGTAAACCGATTCTCAAATCGGCTCAATCTGACTAAAGATCTGTTCAAATTTGTGGTTGAAGGAATTGTTGGAATGTAATTATTTTTTAGGTTTATTTCATGTATATGTGCTATATTTATATTTTCATTTTTACTACTTTGATTTAGAGAGAACTTTTAGGAGCTGGTACCACCCACAAATGCACGGGAGATTTCAAGTTTGAATGTTGTGCTCTTCGCACCAAGGTCGTAGACCCTCCACTTCTTCTTCCTCGTCGTCTACTTCCATAGCTCAAACTCAGACTGCGTAGAGGTAGAGTATCTACCACTACAGCTGGAGGTGCTAGGGGTCTAGGATGCCAGCAACCTCTTTCGGAGCTGATTGTTCTCTTACATAATAAAAACCAATGATTAATTATCATTTTAAACATTAGGAGTAAAAATAAATGTGGAAAAATCAATATTTTTTCTTAAATCCACTGAGGGTGGTCTGAGAGTTAGAATTCAATAAGTTGGTAGTGCTACCAAAAATTTTTTTGCAAGAGTCTTCCCTTCACATGCTTTGGTCTTCTTGTTTACTCGTATGTATTTATACGAGTGATTTTCGAACATTTTTTATTAACATTAAAACATGAATTGTATGCTACAAACATGAATATCTATCTTTTTTAATAGTCTTTGTTTTATCAGGGTTTTTTGTGTTTATTATTTATCCTATAACTTTAGAGGCAATAAAAAGGTTAATAATATGGTAAATAGACTTCCTTTTAGCAATGGTGGAACTATGAATTATTTTTTGGGGTGTTCACTGTTTACATTAAAAGCTTATTTAGTAGTTCACCTACTTCAAATTTAAAAAAAAATGGGTCTTAATAAGCAATTATAAAATAGTGCATAATATTCTTTCAAGTTGAGGAATTCAATAATCATGTATTCTTCAAATATTTTTTCTCGCTTAATTGTAACACATTTTGGTAGTTTTTGATGGCAGCGTATGTTTTCAATTTTTTACTTAAAAATTGTTATGAACTTTGGATTTCATGAATTTGCTTGTATTTGCATTATGACAATTTTATGCTCATATTGACTAGTTGGACTTCTAATTTAAGGGAGTATGGTTAGCGAGCAAATTGAGTAAACCGGCCGCTTTAGGTTCTTATTTGACATCATTATAAGTTCCTGAGCTTTGGAACTATACTGGCATTTGCTGAAGATTTTTTTGCATTTTCTAAAGGCCATTTGTAAACAAAAAGGTTCTACACTTGGTACTTTTCGTTAGCAAGAGATCAACACCACTCAATTCCTTTGTATTTACATATTTAACACCACTTTAGTTTTCACAGCTGTTACCTTACTATGCATTAATAGGTGTGTGGCTAGAAAATACCACCTTGCTAAACTAGGATAAGTTATGGTCGGAGTCTCGCAATCTAGAATTTTCTACTTTTCGGTCGACCACCCAGTCCCTTAGGTCGGCCTCCTTGGTTCGCCCTCCTTGGGTCGGCCCCCCGAGTTCGCCCTCCTTGGGTCGGCCCCCCGAGTTCGCCCTCCATAGTTCAACCTCCCTGGGTTGGCANTATATATATATATATATATATATATATATATATATATATATTCGAATTGAGATTAGCGAATTACCATATGTGGAGAACCAATTACTCCCACCAGTTATGGGCCTCACGCATGAATCGGAGAATGTGGACTCATTTTGGGCCATAGTTATTGCAAGGGAACAAGTCCTATGTAATGTAGCCCAATTCCTTATTTTTTCAATATATAATGCTAATTGTAAAATGCATGCAATCAATTTATAAAAATATTGACCATTCAATATTAGCCAAGGCGCCATAACTAGGCTATATTTGGTAAAGCTTCTCTTTTTCTAATTTTTTTTTTTAAAAAAAGCTTTTAAAAAAAATGATGTTTTGATGCTGATGTTCCAAAAAGCTGATATACTGTTTGGATAAATTGTTACTTTTGAATTTACTTGAACAACAAAATTCTTTTCTACCTGTCTAATTAAGCTAATAGCTGTCTCTTTTTCAAACGAAATCCTTATAAAAATCTTCTTTTTAGTAAATAATAAATCACAGTCAAATAAAATTGTGGGATTTGCATACAAAGCACTCAACTTTTTAAAAGCTAATAACTTGTTGTTAGATTTGTACATCCCAATTGGAATAAACTGCTCCCCAGTGAGAATAAATCAATTGAAATGATCAAAATATAAAATCTAATGAAATTTTACAAATTTTTTTTTTATTTTACCTTCCCAACATCACCAAGCCCCTACAATACCAAGCTTTATCAAGAGACTATGGCATCTCAACTCAAAAATCTTTTAAGGTGTCTATTCCTTTGGAGTTTCTTTCCTAACCATTTTACATATTTGAAGATCAACAATAATGTTTCAATGTAACTAGACTAGAATTAAACTATAGAACAATTGAAGGTTTACATGCATAAGCCTCAATTCTTATGTATTTACATATCTATCAGCTAAACTTTTCTTTTTTACATTAGGGGTTATTAATGTAAAAAAGAAAAGTTTAGCTGATAGATATGTAAATACATAAGAATTGAGTGGTATTCATTTAAATGCTCCAAACAGTAATAACACATCTCCATATCCTTAGAACTCCAACCCCAAAATCTGAAAGAGGAAGGCAAATTTCCTCCTCTTTTACTTGATGTCAGCCACTTAGATAACAGTTGATTTTAATTATTTGAAATTTTCAATTAAAAAATCAGTAAAATCTCATATAAACATGATAAAGACTTGTTAGAATATTCTTTGTGTTGACGAAAAAACATTTCAGATAATATATATGAGAGCTTTGGGAAGGTGAGCTCAATATTAATTTTCAGCTACTTCTTCAAATAAGTTTTTGAAGCACAAAATCTATCCTATGGTGACCAACAATTGTACAAGTTCAGAATCTTCTTCAATTGTCTTTTTGTACTGTTTGTATTGCAGAGTTTAGTAGAAGGAGAAACAGGAAAAATAAAATAAAAATTAACATGATTCATAGAATTTACAAATTTACCGCAACAGAAAAAGAGATTTATCTTGACCACTTGCCATGTCTTTAAGAGCAAGCTTTTCATATGACAACAAAACAACTACATAAACCAACAGTTACAATTCAACACATTATAATCAAGAGATATTTACATACATACAACTCAATTCCCGTGTATTTGCAAATCTAACACCTGACCATTAGATAGCCAACGTTTAATGTGATCAAACCATCATGTATGCCGGTGAAACTGCACCATCCTTTTCATAGATACATTCATTTCACAATTTGTTTCTAAGAGTCAAGCCACTTATCCACCTAAGTATTATAGGCAAACATTATGCACCAAAAAGCATTGTAGGTCTCACCATCTTATATTATTTTCCTATAAGTCTAAGCGCTACATTTTTATCGCCACAATAGGCCCAATGCTTTCCTCCATTTCAACCATCCATTGAATTCTACTAAAAACACATCCATCTATATAAACATCACTTTGAACAATAAACCTAAGATATCTAAAATGTTCACTCCTTTTAATGATTTGATCACCCATTATTACAACTCTTCTACTAGATATAGTACAACTATAATTATATTCCATGCATTCAGTTTTAGATCTACTAAAAAGAAGGCCTTTAAACTCTCAAGTAGATCAGTATATTTCAAGTTTATTTTGAATTCTCTCTCTAGTTTTATCCACAAGAAGAATAATATTGGCGAAATGCATACACCAAGGTAAATTCCCTTGTAAAATATTCAGTAAGTGCATCCAGTACTAAAATTTCATTCCATGCATTCAGTTTTAGATCTACTAAAAAGAAGGCCTTTAAACTCTCATGTAGATCAGTCTAATTCAAGTTTATCTTGAATTCTCTCTCTAGTTTTATCCACAAGAAGAATAACATTGGCGAAATGCATACACCAAGGTAAATTCCCTTGTAAATATTCAGTAAGTGCATCCATTACTAAAATTTCATTCCATGCATTTAGT
The DNA here is from genome assembly GCA_002079205.1 of Phalaenopsis hybrid cultivar. Classification (NCBI taxonomy): domain Eukaryota; kingdom Viridiplantae; phylum Streptophyta; class Magnoliopsida; order Asparagales; family Orchidaceae; genus Phalaenopsis; species Phalaenopsis hybrid cultivar. The sequence continues at coordinate 196,071 of JXCR01148511.1, forward strand.
TTTAGATCTACTAAAAAAAAAGCCTTTAAACTCTCATGTAGATCAGTATAATTCAAGTTTATCTTGAATTCTCTCTCTAGTTTTATCCACAAGAAGAATAACATTGGCGAAATGCATACACCAAGGTAATTTCCCTTGTAAATATTTAGTAAGTGCATCCATAACTAAAGCAAAAAAGATATGGCTTTAAGCCGACGCCTGATGTAATCCAACTAAAATAATAAAATACTTCGTCGATCCTCATTCTGTTCGAACTCAAGTAATAACTCTTGTATACATATCTTTAGTGACTTAGATATAAGTCATATGAACACATTTATTTTCTAGAACTCTCTGAAGAACTTCTATTGGAACCTTATCGTAAGCTTTTTCTAAATCAATGAAAATCATATGTAGATCCTCCTTATTCTCTTTGTACTTCTCCATCAAACCTCTCAATAAATGCACGGCTTCCATATTCGAACTCAAAAAAAGTTGAACTTGGAGAAGTTGAACTTGGAAGTTTACTCATTAGCTTCTTGACATTTTGATTCTCCAAGTTCAACTTTATTTGAGTTTTTTTTTTTTTTTTTTAATGTTTGTTTCAACTTTATTCAATCTTGTTTAAATCATTTCGAAGCCTATTGAATTCAAGTTCGAATATTAATGAACCTGAAATAAACTTTACCGTGAAATAACAAGAAAATATTTTGAGATTTGTTCAATGGTCAAAAGTATGTTCAAAAGTTAAGAAATATCAGTATTTTGTTTCAAAATGAACATTTAAACAATATAAAACAAAAAAAGCTTATGTAAGAAATTTTTTTGTTCTTTAAAATCATACATCTTATTCTTAAAATCGACTGCAAAAAAATATATTCAATGCAAAAAAAATTGATACAAAAAGCTTTAATGATAAGTATTAATATTTTTCTGAATTATAATGATGTCATTTACAATTTAGATTCTGTTTGAGAATGCTTTGTAATTTCGTTTAGTTGGGCTGAACGCCGTCGCTTTAAAAACATGTGGTTTTTCTAATCAGATCTCCTTTTCCCTTCTTCAAGATGCCATTTCTACATGGTCTTGTGGGATTAATTGCATTACTTTCCCACCATCTGTCAAATTGAGAGCTTTGCTATGAGGTTCTGATAAATTCTAGCACTTTTTATATGATTTATATTCTTTGTTGTTGTACTGGGAGATCCAAAATATTGATGAGTGCTAGAAATTTCACCTCCGTTGAGTAATGGGTTCAATACACACTCAGATAAAAAAATATATCCAACATTGACACGAGAAGTTTATATATGAAAAAACGATGAATGGAAAAAAACCACAAGGTCTGACCCAATTATAAAAATACATTATAAGTGATGATTTCGGACCCTTTATCCTACCGGCGAAAAATAGTTACAAAATATTCCAAATTACAACATCGACATGTGAATAAACTTGTTGTAAGAAGTGGAATGCATTATAAGAAACTGGTTTAAAGGTGTTAAGGATTTTAGGGTGCTTTATATGTAAATACTAATATTTAAATGTGAAATACATAAATATTAAAATTTGACGTGTTATGTATGTGAACGCCTAAATCATTTCAGAAACTTACTCAAAAATTAAACATAAATTTATTTAGGTTGCGTATCCGACATGTTTGTTAGGGCCTGAGCACTACAGCACGCTGCACGCCTAAGCTCGTAGCTGCATTACCGGCTGTACATCCAACCACTCTCTTTGACTAATTGACTAGTAGCAACAGTGAAGGCCTGAAGGTACAGCAGCCCGGTCAGGACTCCCAATCCATATCGCTCACGTGAGCGACTTCCCACGCTGCAGCTTCTCAGTGCCCGTTTGGGCCAGAGTACTTTGGTGCGGTGACATTTTAAAAACGACGTAGTGTCGTCTGGAAAAAAAAATGTTTGGGGTGTGATACCAAAACGACGGTAATCACTTATTATATTTTGTTCTGCAGAGTCGGACGCGGGGTCCCCGTGTGTTCGGCTTTCGCGACAGGTGTTTAGGGGTCGAATTCCTCTCGTGCCCTTGCGAGATCTCCCTCACGCTCTCCTTCCCTGATCTTCCATTCGTAAACATCGATTTTGATCGTTTCTCTGGTGAGATCTATGTGTCGTAATGTTTTCTGGTTAGTTTTTTTTTATGGTTCAATCTTCTCTGGTTGGTTTTATGGCTCGATTCGATTAGTTTTATGGCTCTGTTAATTTTTTTGCAAGATTTGGTTCTCTTGAGGGTTTTCTTGAAGATGTCATTGCTGGATTATTTCAGAATGCATTGAACGCATTGGATCTGTGTTCCAGTGCTCTTACGATTTTTTTTTCTGATAATTTCGCAAGAATGACAGATGAACAAATCCCTTGAATGCATTAGATTTGTGTTCCACTGCACCTGTTATATTGTTCTTCCTGTTCCTGTGTTAAAAATTTGGTTTGAAATGTTGGAATGTGTTGCAATGCGTGTTTGGAATTCATTTGGAAAATTTCTTCTTCCTGTTAATGTGTTTCATGGTTCGAAATGTTGGAATTGCAAAATTGTTGAGTGTTTGGAATGCTTAGGGTCTATTTTTGATTGCAACGGATGAATATATTTTGCATTCTTCTTATCTGCGGAGAAGAAACGATACCTGCTAACTGAGGAATTTATTTGCAATGCTTATGATCTATCACTGTAGCAGATAATGATGAATTCATTAAGGAATTTATTTACAATGCATTCCACTCTTTAGTTAGATGGGATATGAGAAGGTTTATATGTTACTTTATTTACATACATTCCACTCTTCATTTAGATAATATATCATGTGCATTTGTTTGAATGTTGCTTAGAAGTATAATGGGCAATTTATATGCAATGTGTTGTTATATGTTATGAGTTGTATTGGTCTTTAGAGCTATGAGCTGTATTGATCTTTAGAACTTCGGTTATTATATGAGAATGTTTATATCTTTAGAGCTATTTCGACGGTTCCTTTGATGCTGAGGGAAGAGAAGGAGATACAATGCTTATATTTGAGAGCTATCTCTACAGTTTCTTCCGGTAGAATTGAATTCCACGACAGATATGAGAATGAATCAATCAAATAAGATGTGTGTTGCTTTATTTTCACACCATTTGTATCAAGTATAAGATGTGTATTGAGAATCATAGCTATGTATATGAAAGATATCTATTGCTTTAATGATGCACATGTACTTTAGTTGCAGTGTTCTCCATTGAGAATCATAGCTATGTAACCATACACAATTGCATAATAAAACATCTTCGATGTCTTACTGTGGATGTAGGTCTTTGACCGAACCACATAATTCATTTGTGTTATTATTTTTTATTTTTCATTTGTGTATTTATAATGCCACAATTCAAATTTCTTTTGTTTATATTGTTTGTGGATTTTGACTTTCATCTCTTGTTAGTGCATTAGGATAATTTACTTATGCATTTTGAGTTAAAAAATTGAATTTCTTTACACAATACGCAATTCTTCATATAGTTTCACAATGGCTAAGACAAATGAAGGTGGTTTCTCAACAATGTGGGATAAGAAAGTTACAAATATTTTCTACAACCTCTGTATCATTGAGATTAAGATCGGGAATAGGCCAACCACTTATTTCAACAAGGAAGGTTGGCAGAACATAGCTAAAAAGTTTAAAGATTGACTGAAAGGAATAATGACAGGTTGAAGTTTAAAAATAAATAAAATCAATGGAAGGAGTGGAAAATTTGGAAGGAGCTAAACGTGGATCCATGGGGTTGGGCTGAGATCCAATCAAACGGACAATTGAGGCACCCGATAAATGGTGAACCAAGAAATTAGAGGTAAAATTGTCATTATTTTTTGTTAATTACAAATATTTTCAATTCGAACAATTATCCCCCTAAACCCCCGCCTCATTGTAACGTTATAGGCAATGCCCAAAGCTAAAAATACAAGCAGGGCAGAATTGAGCCGGATCTTGAAGACAAACTTGGCATAATGTTCAAGGGGGTAGTGACAACGGGAAAGCAGCATTCAACCCTTGTGAGACAGGGAGGCATACCCGATGATTTTCCACCAGAGCCAATGGTAGTTGAAGAAGAAATACACAATGTTAACCAGAGGGAGATAGGGGAATCAAGCTCACAAATTAAGAGGCCCAGGCTAAGAAGGAGAAAGAAAGAAAATGACTGTTTTGTGAAAACTTCATTTGACAGACTCATAGATGCTTTTGGAACTCCACCATCTGCTCCACTTCCTGACACCACTATCTTTGATTGTCTTCGAACTTTGTCTACCATCCCTGAAGTAGGAGTGGATAAGCGTTTTCATGCAGTATGTATGAAAAAGCTTGAGGATCCAACACGTAGGCACATATTTATGGCGATAGAAGCAGAGTTGCGAGTCGAATATTTACGCATTATTGTGGATGATTGAGTTTTTATTCCTTTTTAAGAAATGTATTTTGTACTCTTCAAACTGATGTACTCAGCCTTTATTTGTAGTTGTGTTTTTTTTAATGTACTTATACTTGATTTCTTAAAGCATATTAGTAGAGCTCTACATTTTTTATTCTAACTTGTTGAGTACTCAACCTTTATTCTCACTTGCCCTATTGACTAATAATTGATGAACTAACCAAGATCTTTCCCCCTTTAGGATGGATCCACAACATGAACGTTGTAAGAGAATGACATGGGTTGCAGCTATTGCTATATTACTGTTAAAGTATTACCGGTCAAGAAGACTTCGTATACCCTGAATGACCTCCAGCTTTGTTGGGGATAAATGGGTAGGTGAAATGCTTTATGGACATCCTATTAGGTTCAATAACATATTTTGAATGACAGTACCGATCTCTATAGATCTCCTGCACAAGTTATCCCTGAATCATGGTCTCCAAGGTTCTTTGAGAACGACGAGAAGGGAGGTATTGGCTATAACACTATATATTTTGTCACAAAATGAATTAATTAGGGGTACTATGGAGAGATTTCAGCATTCATCGGAGACAATAAGCCGTTATTTTTCCAAAGGCATACAAGCACTTGTTAGCTTAGCCGCTAAAATCATCAGGCCATAAAATCCATCGTTTTTTAATACTCCAAGACAAATCGCAATCAATCCCTATTACATGCCTTACTTCCAGGTAATCATTCTTTTATTTACTTTCATATAAAAATAAAGATATTTTCTAACCTTGTAAAACAGAACTGCATAGGTGCAATTGATGGTACTCTCGTTGATGTCCGAATACCCAGCCAAAACAAGATGGCTTACATTGGTCGAAGTGGCTCAACAACTCAAAATCTCATGACGTTATGTTACTTCAACATGTGTTTCAAATATGTTATGGAGGGCTGGGAAGGGAGTGCACATGATAGTCAAATTTTCTCCTATGCTACGAGGAATAAATTGTAGGGTTTTCCTCATCCGCCTTCAGGAATGTTTTGATTTATAAATTCAAAATAATAGATATTTATTGCAAATAACAATATCTTCCATAACAGAAAAATACTATTTGGTTGATGTTGGACACTCTATGCAGAGGGGCTATCTGAAGCCAAATCCAGATACTATGTATCATATTCCTGATTTTGAGCGAGCAAGTGGCACTATTCGTGGTAGGAAAGAAATGTTTAACAAACGCCACTCCTTTTTACGTGGGATAATTAAAAGAGCATTTGGGGTTTGGAAGAAAAAAATGGGTCATCCTACGTGATATGTCTTCATATCCATTTTAGAAGCAGGTGCATATTATGGTGGCAACAATGACACTTCATAACTTCATCCGACGACACCCTTCAAGTTCAGATACAGACTTTAGTATGGCTGATAATGATGAGTTGACTGTTTATGAAGACTCATCAGAAATCATGATGGGGCCTTCAGTTCCTGAGGATGAGAATGAATTTAATGAATTTGAAGTTCATGACGTAGAGAGTGTGGCTGAGATGGCTGCTCTGAGGGAGTCTATAACAGATGTTATATATGGCAGCTAATCCAACAAGTCTTTCTTTTCTTCGTATACAAGTATATCAAATTTTTATGTATATTTTATATTTTTTGGGAAAAGCTTTGACATTCGTTTTTTTTTCACAGTTATACAAACATGACTTCTAGGATATCAGTTACAAACAGAGTTGTTTTGTGTTACTGTGGACTATCGGCTCCGTTGCTCATGTCGTGTCAGTCTCACAGCTTTGGGAGGCAGTTCTATGGTTGTGTCAAGGATGTTTCAGCTGGCCGTGGTTTCTTCAGATGGGCTGACAGTCCCAAATATCACACTGCCAGCAGTCATGAGAATCTAATGTTTTCCCAGGTTGATAGTGCAGTTGAGGATAGTCGTAACCAGAATTTGAAATTAAATATTTTAATATTTCTCATTATAGTTTTACTTGTCTTTATACTTTCTGTATTTCTTCTAGTACTCACCAGAGTGTGAGAACTATATGCCATCTTTTGGAACTGATCTGTGATGATAGTATGTTTCTGCACTATATGATTCTGTACTACCAATAAGCTATTCTGAATAAGCAGCCCTAAACAATTTTACCAGACATGGGCAGGAATGTCATTTATACAACGATAACTATCAATAAGCTATTCTGAATAAGCTGGCCCAAACAACAAGCCATATTATTATGATAATCTGCAGATTATCAGATTATCAGAATAATCTGCTTATCAGCAGATCCCCAAACAGACCCTCAATCTCCTGCATCTTATGCCACACATGCCGACTTCGCATACGTCCTTCAATAAATTTTGGTAGATTTAGATATTTAATAACTAAATAATTGTGTGTGTGTGTGTGTGTGTGTGTGTGTGTGTGTGTGTGTGTGTGTGTGTGTGTGT
>JXCR01148511.1:203038-213413 GCA_002079205.1 Phalaenopsis hybrid cultivar
TTTTTATATATATATATATATATATATATATATATATATATATATATATATATATATATATATATATATATATATAATATTAAAAATCAACTAATAATAATATAATATAATACTTGCCTTCATTTTGAGGATCTTGCACTATAGTGTTAGAACTTGTGGAATTTTAATTATAAAATGTATTTTATATATGAATAATTTGAAATTCTTATAATCATTTCTTTTTTGAAAATTATTTTTCTCATACTTTACTTAAAAAGGTGAATTTCTCAAGAGAGTTTTTTTATTTTAAGTGGTAATATATTACGTATTATTTCTAATGTGAACACTTTTATCTCTAAGATTATTGAGAAATTCTTTTTATTGTATGTTCATGTAACTGCCTATGTTATTTGGAAAGAAAGGAATAACATAATTTTTTTATAATTAATTTTTTTATTTATTGAAGCTATTTCTAAGGATAATCTTTGGATCATTTGAAGGAAAAAGTAAAAGTTGGAAATTCAAAATGATATTCCTTCTTATGTTAAAGAGCTCTATGTGTTTAATGACTTTTTTGTGCAATTTTAACTGAGTAGATTTATGGTTTTTTTTTTCTTTTTGATTTCATCCTCCTCTTTATTTATTTTATTTTGTTCCATTATATTGCCTGAGCAGTCTAGTTTGAGTCTTCATGTTATCTTCAGTATTTGTTATTGGCCATCGGATAGATTTGTAGATTGGTGCTTGAGCTATGATGTTCCCTCTTACTATTGTACTTCACAGTGGTCTCTTGAGATTGATGCTTTAATTTTTCTTTGAGTCTTGCATGGTGATCATGACATTGTTTCTAAGTTAGTTTATGCCCCACATTATCCTTTTTCTTCTTAATTTGTTTATTGATATTATTCTGTTTTTTATCTTATTCAATTGAAAGTTTTAGATTTACTGCGATTCATTTCATCTTTCCTACTTTTTTGATATGTTGTTATGTGTCAGTGGTCTTCTGTTTGTTTTGGTTGGTTTTTTCATTATTGTAGGATGTCTTTGACTATGTTGCTTTTGAAATTGGTTTAATAAAGTTGTGTTTATATTTTTAATGTTGATCATTGATTTTTAATTTATTATTTAGTAGTTCTTTTGTCTTGGTTTGCTAAGTAGGTGAGTGGCTTGGTATTTGAGCTATGATGTGCCCTTTATATGTATTTGATCGCAACCATCTCTAGAGATTAATTAAGTATCTTTTCTTCTATCAAGTTCTTTCTTAATTTTTGGATATGTTTTTAACTAAAAGAGAAGCATTGACTTTATGTTTCAACTGTTAAAACTATATTCTGTGGGCTTCTATTATTTGGATGCTATAAATTTTTCTGGAGTCTTGGATAGTGATTATTACATTGTTTTTGGGTTAAGTTGATATTTCTCTTGATCTTTTATTCCCTTTATTTTTCTATTAATCTATTTAATTTGGGATCTTTCATGTTTAGTGATTTGTCTGTTTGTGCTTTCAGTGTTTCCTTTCTCTCTACTATAACTTTTGGGGTTTAATTAGATGTTTTGGAATCAATGATGAAATTATTGGTCTTCTCTACTTACACATGCTGATTTTGGAGCTCTGAGCTTGCTATTTCTTAGAATTGTTTGGTGGTTTAAGCGGGGGTTACCCACCAAGTTTTTTTTTTTCTTTAGCTCTCATTTGGATGTTGTTTGCTATGGATCTCTCTTTCAACTCAAAATTGATTATCCATTGATGTGGCCTTAACTTTAAGTGCAGGTGCACCTAAACTCTTGGGCCTTACGCAAGTGCACATATTACTTTTACAATATAGGAGTTTTAAGTCCAGGTTATCGAACCTGCAAGAAACGAGGTGTAAGTTAGGAAAAGTTCTATCCCACTAAATTCACTCTTAGCTTAGAAGTAAATTTGGATGTTGTTTGCTATGGATCTCTCTTTCAGCTCAAAATTAATTATCCATTGATGTAGCCTTAACTTAATTTCGGGTGCACTTGCACTCTTGGGCCTTACGCAAGTGTACATATCACTTTTACAATATAGGACTTTTAAGTCCAAGTTATCGAACCCGCAGGAAATGAGGTGTATGTCTAGGAAAAGTTCTAGCCCACTAAATTCGTTCTTAGCTTAGAAGTAAACTAGATTGAAGTTGTGTTATTTAGTCCTATTGAATTACAAACAACTGCTAAAGGTTTACTCATACTAAAATACTACTTAATATATGTGGATTGGTGACAACAAGTTGTAAAGCTACATTTCTTTGTAATGTTTTAAGTGGTGTGAAGGAATTCAAAAATTGCAAATTGTAAATGAGGCTAGTGAGAAATAGAAGAAACTCTCTTCTTTTACCTCTCTCAAGTGCATAAAGAAGTTTGGTTAAACTGGTTTTAAATCATTAAACCACAATTAAACCCAACAAATACTATTTACCTCAAATTTCCATCCCCTATAGTGTACTCGCTCTATACCCTATAGTTCAACTTGACTTACCTAGTTGTTCTTCCATAGCTCTTCTGAGGCATTATGGGTCACATCGCATTTTAACTAATCACTTGGCCAGAATAAAAAGTAAATGAAAACTTGAAGGTTAATCATCACATTAAAATTTTTAAAAATAATTTTAAATCATCCCTTCAATCCTACACTACCTACTTAATCACCATAAGAGAAATGTAAAAAGTCTACTCAGAAAGCAATGAGAAAACACCACAGAAAATCTTTGAAAACAAGTACATCTATTATAGAATTGTGTTTAAAGAAATACAAATACAAGATTACACAATACTTTGCTTTTCCAATCCTTAAAAAGCTTTGAGAATGCACCTCCAAGAATTTTGTTCTCCTTTGTTGCTAATCTGAACACTCGCCTTACAATTCAACTCAAATTCCTCACCAATCACCCAAGAAATCCTATCATATATTCTCCTATAGCAAACTCTACTTCTCCTTCACCAAAAGATTGACCAAAGACCACCTCTTCTTCACTAAAGAGCACCTTTATCGGGGCGAATAATCCCCCACATAATGTAGAGAAACTACCACCACGGGGATGGCGCTAGGCGCAAGGTTTTCTGTCTGCCAGTTTTGGTAGGGGCACCAATGCAACCAAAAATTTGGCGCCAAGGCATTGGGGTAGTGGCACCTTGGCACATCCTGGGTGGTGCATAGGCGCCAGCCTCCCGGATTCTCAGCTTGGGACTGGCACCTTGGAGCCCAAGAAATATGGTGCCAAGGCGATGGTCTCTTGTGTCCTCCATAGCTCCAAGTCACCTCCACTTTGCTCCATATTTTCTCCGCTTTGCTCCACTCCTAATACATGTTGTGCTAGCAAGAAAAACATAAATTTATATTTCTTTAAGGTGCAATTTCATCCATAAACATGTGCAAAACATAAAGGAAATTAAACACTCTTTTTTACACATCCAAATTCCCCAAAATTAAAGGTTGATTTTCCTCAAGTAATAGTAAAATATTAACATCAATTAATATAATTTGAGGGAGTGGTTGTCATTAAAATTAACAACAATTTTTGCTTAAAAAAATTCAAAGTTTAAATTTAGATTAATTCTAGAAAACGAGTCTAACCCTAATGTATAAGAAAACCTTTCACCCAATTATGAAAACCTGATTTTTAATTTACTTAAAAAGAACAATTAATACATGTTAACTAAGGTACCTTAGACAGTGGAAAAATAGAATTTATGCTCTCCATTAAAAAGACTTTACTAATACACCTTAAATACAAATAGTTTAGGAATTTAATGCAGCTTCAACTTAAAAAAAAATAAAGTAAAATCAATTTTTGATTAGGCTTCTCCTCACTCAATATTTTCATGTAATCATTCTTCTTCTTGCTTCATGATGTATATTTCAATCCTTAACATAATTTTAGAAGGATTACTAAATCTTGATAGACATTTTATAGTTTTGAGTTCCGTCGTCATCTTCTTAAAATAAAACATGCCACATTCTTCTAATTTTTTACTTATAAAAAATTAATAAACTTGTTGAAAATATGATTTAACAGGAGCTCAATTCTTATAAAGTGTATATCTAAAAATACTAAGATGAACAACTATATAACTCTTTTTTTAAAAAATGAATAGAAAAATCATTTTTTCAAATGTTAAATTACAAGTTAACTTAGCAGTAGCCTAGTCTCATTTACATAGAATTTAAAATAAAAAATACTATGTTTTTCTCTTATTCAAAACTACAGTACTTTCAAGTTAACACCACTCACCACAAATCCCTTTTAAAATTTAACAATTTAAATACAGGTTACTGATGACAAATATATTTAAGCTTTTAAGAGATTTTTCTCCCCCCCCCCCCCCCCCCCCCACTTGTTTTTAACANATAGAAATACCTTCTACCATATGTGTCTATCAACAAAATTAACATGCATATGCATGAAGAATAAGTAAGCAGTAGAAAGTAAACCACAACTAAAAGAGAACAAAAATGAAACTAAACCAGAGAAAGTATAAAATGAAACAAGTAACTAATAATAAACTAAGTATACCACCACAAAGACAAATTAAAAAAAGATAGTACAGAAATAGTAGCAGCACGAAATACACATATAGTCCTCTAGATAGCAAAAATTAAAAATATTGTCCAGTACAACCACATAACAACAAATAAAAATAATATCTAGTATATCCACAAAAAAATAAATAAAGCTAATTCTCCTCGTACTCCTCCTCCCTCTCCTCCTCATCATCTTCTTCCTCCTCCTCATCCCATCCATCGGTCGACTGTGCTCATATATCTAGTAAGTTGGGCAAACTGAGAACTCTACTAAGTTGTTCCCACCAATCTAATGATTCCTTCATACATTTTCACCTGAGCAGCCTAAAAATTGGTAGAATGATCATATAGGCATTTATCTGCCAATTTATATGTGCTAAATGGTCAACCATATCATAATTTTCGTCTGAACAATGGAGATGCATTCTCCGTCGTCTTCAATTTTTCTGACATGGATGTTATGATAGTGGAAGGGCGAGATTGAGAATGAGATGTAGAAGTCCGAGAAGAACTCACTCTACGCCCAAAAAACATTTTTACTATATAAATTAACATTAGCCTTGACAATGGATTTTGATGGATGTAGTAGCTCCTCCCATCTCTCAAAAGTAACCGCAAACTGCTACAAATGGCAAAAATATTAGAAGGATTTCCTAGCCCTAAAGTGGATCTTTCCTTTGTAGCATTAATTATGAAGTGATAAATTAGGGCTCCAATATCTATGGATTTCATGGTTTGGATGCAATAATTGAGAGCAACTCTCTCTCTCTCTCTCTCTCTCTCTCTCTCTCTCTCTCTCTCTCTCTCTCTCTCTCTCTCTCTCGTTACCTCTCTCAAATTGGTGGAAGACAAGAGGTTGGCCGAAATGAAGTAGTGTCAAGCTTTGAAAGGTGCATTCAGTTTAGATGAAAAGAAGTTGAATCTAATGATCTAATCCTATTCAGAACTAGTAGGGGTCAAGCTAGAGTAGCAACTCACTTGGGCATCACTCAATGAGAATAACACATTGATGTTCGAAGAGGAGATATCCACTTGCTTCTCCCTCACAATTACTAAATCACCAGAGGCCTCAGGGAGGTTAGCATAACATTCCCTGACTGTAAAAATTACTGCTACAGCTGTAGTATAACAAAAATTCTCGCAGTCTCTCCTAACAATCATACTTCCCACCTGATCCCTGGGGCTACTAAATCCCCACTCTGCAATCAACTTCTTAGACACTAAGAAGTCCTTGTAACGCTTCCAAGCTTTGGAGCTTATGAACTTTTTTTTTTCATACAAAGTTGATTTGGATTTCCCATCTTTCATTCCTGGAGTCATAGTTAAGTAGAAACGATGAAAATGCAAATGAATGAAGCTAAGAAATGATGTATGTGAGGTCGAGGCATATAACTAAACACTTCTTGAAAAACAAGACAAGTGTTACCTTCTTGTATTTGTTTGCAATTTTTTTTTTCTTGTGTTTGGGTTTAAGTGTGCTCCTTAGGTAAACTTCAAAAACCTAGGTTGTGTAATTTTTTAACGGAGCATTTTTGTGTAACCCTTGAGCATCATATTTCTTCACTGGAACCTCTCTTACACCGTAGCGCTATCTTCCTATACTAAATTACTTCGTTGTATCCATTATTGCAGATCTATTGAAGCATTGTAGTGTTATCACCCTAGTTTCGTAGCACCAAGGCTATATCACGAGTGGCAAACCAGAATTTTGTGCAAAATAGCAGCTCTTTCAATGCTCATAGATTTGCATACTGCACATTTTAATTGACCCAGCACCATCATGCCCTACACAATGCCAAACGTCCCCACAACACCACAATTTATTTGATATCAGGAGTCTGGTAAGCCTATGGAGGAGATTGGTGATGACAATGATTATGATGATGCTAATGAGGAGGAGGTCTGATGTTGTTTTCTTGCGAGTTGATTTTCTTATTCTACTATTTTTTAATGTTTATGGATGTTTTATGTATTGTTATGAGACTCTTTACTTTGTATTTTTGTGGATGTTTGTGATGTATGTTATTTATTACATGTAGTTATAACGTTATGTGATTTTATCATTTCATGTCATTGTTTTGTGAACTTTATTTGTTGTTATTACTTCATTGTTATAATGTGGTTACTTATTTACTTGCATATTCATGTGATCCCCTGTTGTTTACTTATATCATTTATGTTGTTATTTGCATATATTGAAAATAAGTTTGGGAGAAATTTATTATAAATTTGTGACTTGGAGTAGTATTAAATATCTCAATTTGAAAAAAGGTTAACTTAACTATTTTTAATTGTCAATTAATAATATGTAAATAAAAGAATTAAATATTAATCCTCTAATAACTAATATCTTATTATAATTAATAATTTTTTATATAATGATTCTTAAAACTTATACTAATTGAGAATATATCAACTTAATTCATCAAATATATATAATTTAATAACTATCAATGTAAATAATTTAATTAAAGTTAGAATCTTTTGAACTTTAATATTTGTGTTAAAATAGAGGAGATTGAGTGGTTTTGATTTAGAAAAGAATTGGTATTAAAAATCATTAAAAAATAGTTTAATTAGATGTTGTAATCCTTAATAAAGAAAAGAAAAAAAGAAAAGAATATAAAAAAATAAATGAAAGAAAGAAAATGTTCAACATTTTGAACAAAAAAAATTAAGAGTCTTTGAAGAGAAGCTTGAGGTTAGTCTATAAATCTAAAATTGATATCAATAATCTTTTCTAAAATTTAAAGAATCAAAAGCTTCCTTAATTAAAAATTGGAATATTATATTAAAAAAAGATTAATTAAAATAATTTTTTTTTCATGAGTACAATTGAATTATATATATTTAAGAATTAAAGTAATTTTAGTCATATTTACATAAGTGATTTAAGGATAATTATGTTAAATAACATAAATACAGATATTGTTGACATATTATTTACTAATAATTATTTGATTCTAAAATTTTATTCAAGTACATTGATTTATCTATTTACTTTATTGTTAAAGAACAATGCAATCCTAAGGCAAGTTCTATTAAGAATTTCAAACAGTTTCACTTTAGGTAATTAATTACTTGAGGACATGTAATGTTTAAGTTTATTGGAATTTGATATATGTAAAATTTATTGATCTATTCATGTTTTTTTTCATACCCATTATCTATCATTTTTATGCTTTTATGAGCTAGTGTTATTTGTAATATATAGAAAAAAATCAAGACTTGGGAACACATGAAGCAAAAAATGAGCTAAATCAACATGCAAACGCCCCAACAGTATTTTAGCCAACTTCTAGCGCACCTCATCGTCTCAATGGATCCGTGTCACCCGAGAAAAGAAGTTCTCAATCTCTTTTAGGCAGTGGACCAAAATCTATGATGCTTGACACCCTATAACTTTCTTCTCTGTGGGCCTCGACAGGATATTTTGGGCAATCAAATTGTCCATCCTCATTTGAGAATCGTTTGCGCTCGCCAAGCACCTGCTCAGCTACCATTTGCATCATACGTGGTCGGGTTTTTACCCACTCCTGTCTGAGACAAGTCATCTTCAAGGATTAACATAATTGAGTTGTCTATACCCAAGAGACAACATAAGGAAAAATGACTTAAAAAAAATCAAAATCTAATAGATAAGACGGAGACTCTTCCTACTAAGGAGCCAAATTAGCTCAAATAATGGAATCCACACATCACCCTTACCATGTGACAGAAAGGCAATAATAGCCCCCTACGTGGGTGATCGATGGGTCTTATGCCGCATCAAAATTTTAGGCCAATAGATCAGTGGTCAAGCCAACCAATTCCGCTTATTGTCAAGGAATGAATTAGATGATTCCACCTAATCTGATAGCAGCTTTTCTCTAGTTAAGGACAACTTTCTTCTTCTTTTCACCTTTCGTGTCATATCACTCTTTCGATTTCCCAAGCACAAATCAGATTTTTGTTAAGGATGTCACCCAAGACATTTGACATGCTCTCACTTACAATGTTCAAAAGCCGAATGGCTCAAACAAGATGGGTTGTTGAGCAAATTAGGAATGAAGAGTTATGCCACGCCTTTTTTATAAGAACAAAAGTATGGACATAAATAGTTCAATTATTGAATCAGATTAATAATAAATGTGCTTTACTTTTTACATTAAGATCTCTTATTCTTATCACTACATCGCTTTTAAGAAGTAAGAGAATCGGAGAATAAAATATGTATATAAAAAAATTACCAACACTGATCTTGAGGAATTCTAATGGTCTAGAAGAAAAGTGTGAAAAATGTGGACCCACCGACAAAAGACCATGAGTCCCAATTGTCTTATTGTGTGAAGCTAACCGAGTTGAAACCAACAAGGCCAATGTCAAGCGAGCCACGAAAAATCAAAAGAGAACCTAATGATCAAAGCCTAAACTATTTGGTCAAAAAGAGATAAAAAAAGGCATCATGGGCAACAATTATGAAAAATTTGATTTGAGAAAGGATTCAAACCCCCATAGCCTCTCCAATCATCTCGGGGATGTCCATGCCCCTCACTAGTCATCAAGGATCAACAACTAGACTTGATCGGCCAATCGATTTATGTTGGTTGACCTAAGTTGAAAGCCCTGCTGAACAAACTTACCTGACCGAACTGATCTTGTCGATCTAAAGCTAATTAAGCTTAGCTGGCCGAGCAAAGAGCAATCGAACGACAAAACTCTTAAATGCAAAACACCAAAAATACCCTATAGTATGGACCCCATTAAACCAAAGGTAAAAATGTAACATCATTATGTTGTGATTTCTCTCTCTATAAATAGAAATATTATTTCATAAATAAAACATAAATATTGTTATTCATTATTGTTCACTATTCTCTTTGTTTCTCTATTTCCTTACTTACGTACTATTTCTTAGGTTTGAATCAAGAACAAATCAAGATTCAACACATAAAAATAAAAAAAATATTTGAATAATGACTGAATTTGTTCGTGAACATTAACAAACGAGTTGGTTTATATTGATATTTAGGAATACTTACATACATAGCACTCAAAACATCATTATTCATAAAATCAAGTTCCCCGGTGAAATTTTTGAACTGTCGGACCAATCTTCATTTGAGTGTCACGATCAAGCCATTGAAAATTTGATAAAAATGTGAAATATAAGTTGTGAGTTTGATATGTATGAGTGGCTTCTAAAAACGGATGTAATGGAAGTGGGTGCTAGATTTGTAAGTAGTACTGTTTGAGGGGCTATGTCTGTAATTGTCCTTAATAGTTAATTCATTTATATTTTGAGTTTAAAAAAATTTTGAACAATATTTATTTTTTAGTTTAACTAAATATTACTGAGTATTAATTCAGTCGAACAGGAGTTATTTATTGGATCACTTAACAGCCTGCTTCGATAGGGAAAATATTATCTTCGGAGTCGGAACGGACCCGACACACTGATTGGGGAGAATATGTTTTTTTTAAATTTTCTTTTGCTCCCTTCGCATATGTTATCCGAACGTAATATTTTTCGCTCTGTCTCACATGCGAAGGAAAAATTATTCCATACAGACGGCATAAGCAGAAATGCATGCGCCGTCTGATCTCTACCGTTAATCAGTATAAAGTTGTATTTCGGTGGGCCCAATTTTTTATTATTATTATTTTTTTTTTGAATTAATGGAAGCTCCGTTCGATCTCCACTGTTGATCAAAATAAAGTTGTATTTTGATAAGCCCAAGCTTTTAAAATTTTTTTGATGGAAGTTCTAATCAATAGTTGAGATTGGACGACACATATATTTCTGTATTTGTTGTCAGTATGAACGTGAATACGGGTGATATGATTATTTTAAATTTTTTTTTTTTTTTTTTT
>JXCR01148511.1:232949-245805 GCA_002079205.1 Phalaenopsis hybrid cultivar
ATTGTTCACTCTTCTCTTTGTTTCTCTATTTCTTTACTTACCTACTATCTCTTAGGTTTGAATCAAGAACAAATCAGGATTCAACACATAAAAGTAAAAAAATATTTGAATAATGACTGAATTTGTTCGTGAACATTAACAAAGGAGTTGGCTTGTATTAATATTTAGGGATACTTACATACATAGCACTCAAAACATCATTATTCATAAAATCACGCTCCCGAGTCAAATTTTTGAACTGTCGAACCGATCTTCTTTTGTGTGTCACGACCAAGCCATTGAAAATTTGATAAAAATGTGAAATATAAGTTGTGATTTTATCATGAATTTTGATATGTATGAGTGAGCTTCTAAAAACGGATGTAATGGAAGTAGGTGCTAGATTTGTAAGCAGTATTGTTTGAGGGGCTGTCTGTAATTGCCCTTAATAGTTAATTTTGAGTTTAAAAAAATATTCAACAATATTTATTTTTTAGTTTAACTAAATATTACTGAGTATTAATTCAGTCGAACGGGAGTTATTTGTTCGATGACTTAACAGTCTACTTTGGTAGAGAAAATATTATCTTCGGAGTCGGAGCGAACCCGTTACATCGACGGGTGAGAATATATATATTTTTTTATTTTCTTTCGCTCCCTGAGCATATGTTATCCCAACGTAATATTTTCCGCTGTCTCACATGCGAAGAAAAAATTATTCCATACGGACGGCATATGCAGAAATGCATACGCCGTCCGATCTCAATTGTTGATCAGTGCAAAGTTGTATTTCGGTGGACCCAACTTTTTTAAAAAAAAAAAATTAATGGAAGCTCTGTCCGATCTCCACTGTTGGTCTGAGCAAAGTTGTATTTCAGTGAACCCAATTTAAAAAAAAAATTTGATAGGTGCTCTAATCAACGATAGAAATCGGACGACACATATATTTTTGTAAGCGATGAGAACTAAAGGGACGATATGATTTTTTTTTTTATTTTTTTTATT
Organism: Phalaenopsis hybrid cultivar; assembly: GCA_002079205.1. NCBI lineage: Eukaryota > Viridiplantae > Streptophyta > Magnoliopsida > Asparagales > Orchidaceae > Phalaenopsis > Phalaenopsis hybrid cultivar. Next base: position 233,934 of record JXCR01148511.1, read on the forward strand.
ATTATTTTTTTTTGGTGTTAATGCAGACTTGTGAGGTGGGAGATCGGGTGTTGGAGCAATTTGATGTTACCCTTCCCAGCATGCGGGGCCCATCGGTCAAATCTCCTGCGTTTTCTTGAAATCGTTTGTTGCTCTGCTCCGCAAATTAGCTTATTCGAACACGTGGTAAGACGACTGTTGTCGGTATGAACAGCGCGTGCAGGGCCCAGTTTCGGTGCCTGCGTTGAAGATGGTCGTGGACGGGGTTTTGGTACTGTGGGCCCATTTATGCTTATTCCACACGAAAGCACTGCAAATCCTTATAATTACGAGGTGTTCTATCATGCAGGGGTGCCTCTGAATAAGGTTCAGATGAATTTTCCTTGCATACATNTTAAAAAATTTACCAACACTGATCTCGAGTAGTTTTAATGGTCTAGAAAAGTGTATGAAATTGTGGACCCACCGACAAAAGACAATGAGGCCCAATTGTTTGTCTGTGTGAAGCTAACCGAGTTAAAACCAACAAGGCCAATGTCAAGCGAGCCACGAAAAAGATCAAAAGAGAACCTAATGATCAAATCCTAAACTATTTGGTCAACAAGAGATAAAAAAAGGCATCATGGCCAACCATTATGAAAAATTTGATTTGAGTGAGGATTTGAACCGCCTTAGCCTCTCCATTCATCCCGGGGATGTCCAGATGTCTCTCACTAGTCTTCAAGGATCAACAACTAGACTTGATCGACCAATCGATTTATGTTGATTGGCCTAAGCCGATTGAGCTAGCCCTGCTGAACAAACTTAGCTTACCGAACTGATCTTGTCGATCTGAAGCTAATTAATCTTAGCTGGTCGAGCAAAGAGCAGACGAATGACAAAACTCTTAAATGCAAAACACCAAAAATACCCAATAGTATGGACCCCATTAAACCATAGGTAAAAATGTAACATCATTATGTTATGACTTCTCTCTCTATAAATAGAAAGATTATTTTGTAAATAAAACATAAATATTGTTATTTATTATTGTTCACTCTTCTCTTTGTTTCTCTATTTCCTTACTTACCTACTATCTCTTAGGTTTGAATCAAGAACAAATCAGGATTCAACACATAAAAGTAAAAAAATATNGTAGACTTGATCGACCAATCGATTTATGTTGATTGGCCTAAGCCGACTGAGCTAGCCCTGCTGAACAAACTTAGCTTACCGAACTGATCTTGTGGATCTGAAGCTAATTAATCTTAGCTGGCCGAGCAAAGAGCAGACGAATGACAAAACTCTTAAATGCAAAACACCAAAAATACCCAATAGAATGGACCCCATTAAACGAAAGGTAAAAATGTAGCATCATTATGTTATGACCTCTCTCTCTATAAATAGAAAGATTATTTTATAAATAAAACATAAATACTGTTATTCATCATTGTTCACTCTTCTCTTTGTTTCTCTATTTCTTTACTTACCTACTATCTCTTAGGTTTGAATCAAGAACAAATCAGGATTCAACACATAAAAGTAAAAAAATATTTGAATAATGACTGAATTTGTTCGTGAACATTAACAAAGGAGTTGGCTTGTATTAATATTTAGGGATACTTACATACATAGCACTCAAAACATCATTATTCATAAAATCACGCTCCCGAGTCAAATTTTTGAACTGTCGAACCGATCTTCTTTTGCGTGTCACGACCAAGCCATTGAAAATTTGATAAAAATGTGAAATATAAGTTGTGATTTTATCACGAATTTTGATATGTATGAGTGAGCTTCTAAAAACGGATGTAATGGAAGTGGGTGCTAGATTTGTAAGTAGTATTGTTTGAGGGGCTGTCTGTAATTGCCCTTAATAGTTAATTTTGAGTTTAAAAAAATATTCAACAATATTTATTTTTTAGTTTAACTAAATATTACTGAGTATTAATTCAGTCGAACGGGAGTTATTTGTTCGATCACTTGACAGTCTATTTTGGTAGAGAAAATATTATCTTCGGAGTCGGAGCGAACCTGTTACATCGACGGGTGAGAATATGTATTTTTTTATTTTCTTTGGCTCCCTGAGCATATGTTATCCCAACGTAATATTTTCCGCTCTGTCTCACATGCGAAGGAAAAATTATTCCATACGGACGACATATGCATTGCATATGCCGTCCGATCTCCATTGTTAATCAGTGTAAAGTTGTATTTCGGTGGACCCAATTTTAAAAAAGAAAAAAATTAATGAAAGCTCTGTCCGATCTCCACTGTTGATCCGAGCAAAATTGTATTTCAATGAACCCAATTTAAAAAAAAAAAATTAATAGGTGCTCTAAAAATCGGACGACACTTATATTTCTGTAAGCGCCGTCAATGAGAACTTGAAGACGGATGATATGATTATTTTAATTATTATTATTATTATTTTTTTTGGGGTTAATGCAGACTTGTGAGGTGGGAGATCGGGTGTTGGAGCAATTTGATGTTACCCTTCCCAGCATGCGGGGNCTCAGTCGAACGGGAGTTATTTGTTCGATCACTTAACAGTTTATTTTGGTAGAGAAAATATTATCTTCGGAGTCGGAGCGAACCCTTTACATCGACGGGTGAGAATATGTATTTTTTTTATTTTCTTTCGCTCCCTTAGCATATGTTATCCCAACGTAATATTTTTCGCTCTGTCTCACATGCGAAGGAAAAATTATTCCATACGGCATATGCAGAAATGCATACGCCGTCCGATCTCCATTGTTGATCAGTGCAAAGTTGTATTTCGGTGGACCCAACTTTAAAAAAAAAAAAATTAATGGAAGCTCCGTCCGATCTCTACTATTGATCCGAGCAAAGTTGTATTTCAGTGAACCCAATTTAAAAAAGAAAAAATTAATAGGTGCTCTAATTAACGGTAAAAATCGGACGACACTTATATTTCTGTAAGCGCCGTCAATGAGAACTTGAAGACGGATGATATGATTATTNACTCGCCTTAGGAAGGTGTGGGCAAAAATCTGACCACAACACCAACGACGGTTGGCGAGGGCAGACAACTCTTGATGAGGATGGTGGGGTTGAATGTCCAGATATTCTTGCCAAGACCTAGAGGGAAGTAGCTTATGGGCATTAGATGTCTCCTATATCATTGGCTCGCCGACCAGACAAAATTGAGAGCTTTTTTTATTATGCTACAAAGATTCAGCTAGATGATGAATTATGTGAGTTGTTGGCTCATATGGAGAAAGTGGAGAAGATGGATGAGGTGGTGGCTACTCTTCACCATGAACTAACAGATGTCTAAGATAGATTCTTTATAATTTGGGCTCTTGTTGAGACGAACTGACCAAATCAATTATGGTAGGGGGTATTTTTATACGAGGCAACTTTGGTTGGAGTATTTCTCAGCCGAAGCGGTGACCGGCCCCTTGTAAAATATTTCATCTTGTGCTAGGTTTTGAACACCTTTTTGTAATTTTTAAACAAGTTGAGTGCTATGTTGATGACCTAATGTGTAAGAGTAAAGAAGGAAAAGACTACTTACATAACTTAAGAAGTATTTTGTAACATTTACCTCTACATGGCCTTAAGATGAATTCCTTGAAATACGTTTTTTGGCATAACTTCTAGGAAATTCCTAGGTGTTCATAATATAACACCATGTGATTGAAATTGACCTAGAGAAAATTAAAGTAATATTAGAAACATCACCTCCNCTTGTGCTAGGTTTTGAACATCTTTTTGTAATTTTTAAACAAGTTGAGTGCTATGTTGATGACCTAATGTGTAAGAGGAAAGAAGGAAAAGACTACTTACATAACTTAAGAAGTATTTTGTAACATTTACCTCTATATGGCCTTAAGATGAATTCCTTGAAATACATTTTTTGGCATAACTTCTAGGAAATTCCTAGGGTTCATAATATAACACCATGTGATTGAAATTGACCTAGAGAAAATTAAAGTAATATTAGAAACATCACCTCCCAAAACCCTAACCCAATTAAGTTCTTTCTAGGGTAGTAGCCTACCTAAGATAATTTATTTCCAACCTCGTTGGTATGCGTCATCCATTTTTTGCTTTAATCAAGAAAAAAGCCAAGTTGCATTGTGATAAAGATTATTAATAAGCTTATGAGAACATGAAGTAAAACATATTGACACCTTCAGTATATGTGACCCATCCCAAGTCGGTCATTAATTCTTTATAAAAACCCTTTTANTGTCATCCATTTTTTGCTTTAATCAAGAAAAATACCAAGTTGCATTGTGATAAAGATTATTAATAAGCTTATGAAAACATGAAGTGAAACATATTGACACCTTCAGTATATGTGACCCATCCCAAGTCGGTCATTAATTCTTTATAAAAACTCTTTTAAATGAGTCCCTTGGTGCCTTATTAGCTCAAACTAATGAGACAAATAAAGAGAATGCATTATACTACTTGAGTTATTGATTTATCCCAACTAAAAAGAACTTTCCTCAAATCAAAAAAAAAAAAAACAACTTATTGACCTCATTTAAAAAAATGAGATAGTGCATACTCTCTCACAAAGTCAATCTTATTTTAAGTTTAATCATTTACATCGTTTGATGAACTGTCCAACTTTATCAAGACAAATAGTGAGGTGGTCAATGATCATATTATAATTCAATATAAATTTTATTCTCTTACATGCTATCAAAGGCTAGGCTTTAGGCTATTTTTCAATAGCACATCCATTGCCCATTGATGCTCCTTTAAATGACGAGGTACCTAATGAATAGATTCTAACTTTAGAAGANTGTTTGATGAACTGTCCAACTTTATCAAGACAAATAGTGAGGTGGTCAATGATTATATTATAATTCAATATAAATTTTATTCTCTTACATGCTATCATAGGCTAGGCTTTAGGCTATTTTTCAACAGCATATCCATTGCCCATTGATGCTCCTTTAAATGACGAGGTACCTAATGAATAGATTCTAACTTTAGAAGATCGAGATAAATCATTCTCAGAGTTCTAATTTGATGGTGCTTCATCTGCCAATAGAGACTTTAACTCAAAATTATTAATCCCCAATAAAGCAGGATTATGATTGATATTCTTAACCTCTGAATGTGAGATGATGAGTTTTTCATATCATCTATCAGAGTCATGTACCAACAATGAGGCATAGTACAAAACCCTAATTACTAGTATGTAGTTAAAAATTTTGATGGAAATTCAAGAAAGTAAAGTTTTTCATATATTCACAATTGGTGATAATCAAATTGGTGGAAAATTCAAGCTTTTCAAACAATACTACCAGTATAACTTGATATTGCTAAGCATGTACCAAATGTCGTAGTGTACAGAATACCCCATGGCAACCTTACTATTGTGGATGCTTTGGCAAGGTTGGTTAAAGAGAAAAATTGCTTGAAAGTGGAGTTTATACCAGTTAAAGTTCAAGGTTGTCAGACCCTCTCATATATTGATATGAAGTACATTCATGGACATAAGATCTAATGGCAGGTTTTATCACTACATTGGAGGGACCAACTATTTGGAGATAACCCTTTGTGGATTACTTATGGAAAGGCATCAAGATAAGTCATTATGGGAGTTCCACTTTGATGATGCTTCATTTACCAAGAAAGACGTCAATTCAAAATCAGTAAACCCTGATAAAGCAAGAATTTTACTAATATTCATAACTCCTAACTGTGGGTTGATCGGTTTTTCATATCATTTAATAGAGCCATGTATTAACGACAAGGTAGATTAAGAAGCCCTAATTACTATTATGTAGTTAACAATTTTGATGAAAATTTAAGACATCAAAGTTTTTTCAGAGATTTACATTTGACGATAAATCAAATTGCTAAAAAATATATGATTTTCAAACCACAACTTTATCAATACTACAAGTAGATCTAGAGTTGCTAAGCATGTACTAAATGTCACTTTTATTGAATACTCCATGGCAACAATAATATTGCGGATGCTTTGGTAAGGTTGGCTAAGCAGACAAATCACTAGAAATTGGAGTCTATACTCATTGAAGTTCAGGGTTGTCGGGTCGTTTTCATATCAACTAAGGGTAGGTTACCACCACTACATGAGACGAATCAAACTTCTCATTAATAACAAAATCATGAAGTTTAAACTTAGGAATTAAAGGCAATTTAAAACTTTAATAATTTATGCTTTAATCATTAATATGATACATAATAGAGTAATTTCCATTATATTTATCATTACCATTCTAAGAAGGACCNGTTGGTTAAAGAGAAAACTTGCTTGAAAGTGGAGTTTATACCAGTTGAAGTTCAAGGTTGTCAGACCCTCTCATATGTTGACATGGAGTACATTCATGGACATAACATCTAATGACAGGTTTTATCACTACATTGCAAGGACCAACTATTTGGAGATAACCCTTTGTGGATTACTTATGGAAAGGCATCAAGATAAGCCATTATGGGAGTTCCACTTTGATGATGCTTCATCTACCAAGAAAGACGTCAATTCAAAATAAGTAAATTTGACTAATATTCATAACTCCTAACTGTGGGTTGATCAGTTTTTCACATCATTTAATAGAGCCATGAATTAACGACAAGGTAGATTAAGAAGCCCTAATTACTATTCTGTAGTTAACAATTTTGATGAAAATTTAAGACATCAAAGTTTTTTCAGAGATTTACATTTGATGATAAATCAAATTGCTAAAAAATATATGATTTTCAAACCACAACTTTATCAATACTATAAGTATACCTTGAATTGCCAAGCATGCACTAAATGCCACTTTTATTGAATACCCCATGGCAACAATAATATTGCGGATGCTTTGGTAAGGTTGGCTAAGCAGACAAATCGTTAGAAATTGGAGTCTATATTCATTGAAGTTTAGGGTTGTCGGGCCCTCTCATTAATTGTTTAGGGTTTTTCATATCAATTAAGGGTAGGTTGCCATCACTGCACGAGACGAATCAAACTTCTCATTAATAACAAAATCATGAAGTTTAAATCTAGGAATTAAAGGCAATTTAAAACNATGCTAGTTTCGGCTTAGGCAGCTTTACCCGGTTGGACAAGTAGGTCTTATGGTCTTTTGTTGGTGGGCCCTTTTTCATCATATTCTTTTATTCTAGAATTTTAGATATCGTTTAGATCAACGCTAGCAAATTTTTTATGTGCATATTTTAATTTTATAATTATTTATGTTCATGAAAGCGACGTCGAGACAAAATAAGAGAATTTAAATTACAATCATATCACATTTTTTATTTATTAATGATTCAAGAATTGAATTTCCTTGATTTTTTCACTTCTTTATTCTTATGAATAAGGTGTGACTAGACTCTTCTTCTTCTTCATTCATTATTTACTTTGTGGCCTCTTTCATTTAAGTTATTCAACTTTCAAGTGTTGTAATGGAGAATGTGCCAAATCCCTCGGGTGACATTCCCCACTAAAGATCTGATTCATGTGGTATTCGGAATACCGAAGGAGCGATACCACCTGAAAAATCAAAAGAATAAGAAGTCATCAGTAAGAAGAGATAAGTGGTTGCAACCTCACTGCCTGATTAAGTGGGATCATTTAGTTTGTTCCTTGGCAATAAGCAAAGCAATGTTCAATTGACCGACCCGATTGTCAATCCATATGTTCAACCTTCTGCTACAAGACAAGACCCATTGATCGCTCAGGCCACGCAAAGGGCTATTGTTGCCCTCTCGTCGCATGGTGAGGGTGATGTGTCAATTACAGTGCCTAAGCTGGCCCGACTCTTCGGTATGAGTAGTCTCAGTCTTATTTGATATATTTCATTTTTTTTTTCTTAAGTTCATAATATATACATATTGTCTCTTTGTATAGACGGCCTGGATATAATAATCCTGGATGATAACTCGCCTTAGGCGGGTGTGGGCAAAAATCTGACCACAACGCCAATGACGGTTGGCGAGGGCAGACAACTCTTGATGAGGATGGCGGGGTTGAATGTCCAGATATTCTTGCCAAGACCTAGAGGAAAGTAGCTAATGGGCATCAGATGTCTCCTATATCATTGGCTCGCCGACCGGACAAAATTGAGAGCTTTTTTGATTAGGCTACAAAGATTCAGCTAGATGATGAATTGTGTGAGTTGTTGGCTCATATGGAGAAAGTGGAGAAGATGGATGAGGTGGTGGCTACTCTTCACCATGAACTAACAGATGTCTAAGATAGAGTCTTTATACTTTGGGCTCTTGTTGAGACGAACTGACCAAATCAATTTTGGTAGGGGGGGATTTTTATACGAGGCAACTTTGGTTGGAGTATATCTCAGCCGAAGCGGTGACCGGCCCCTTGTAAAATATTTCATTTTGTGCTAGGTTTTGAACACCATTTTGTAATTTTTAAACAAGTTGAGTGCTATGTTGATGACCTGATGTGTAAGAGTAAAGAAGGAAAAGACTACTTATATAACTTCAGAAGTATTTTGTAACATTTACCTCTATATGACCTTAAGATGAATTTCTTGAAATACATTTTTTGGCATAACTTCTAGGAAATTCCTAGGGTTCATAATGTAACACCATGTGATTTAAATTGACCTACAGAAAATTAAAGTAATATTAGAAACATCACCTCCCAAAACCCTAACCCAATTAAGTTCTTTCTAGGGTTAGCCTACCTAAGATAATTTATTTCCAATCTTGTTGGTGTGTGTCATCCATTTTTTGCTTTAATCAAGAAAAATGCCAAGTTGCATTGTGATAAAGATTATTAATAAGCTTATGAGAGCATGAAGTAAAACATATTGACACCTTCAGTATATGTGACCCATCCCATGTCAGTCATTAATTCCTTATAAAAACTCTTTTAATGAGTCCCTTGGTGCCTTATTAGCTCAAACTAATGAGACAAATAAAGAGAATGCATTATACCACTTGGGTTATTGATTTATCCAAACTAAAAAGAACTATCCTCAAATAAAAAAAAAAAACAACTATTCCACCTCATTTAAAAAAAATGAGATAGTGCATACTCTCTCACAAAGTCAATCTTATTTTAAGTTTAATCATTTACATCGTTTGATGAACTGTCCAACTTTATCAAGTCAAATAGTGAGGTGGTCAATGATCATATTATAATTCAATATAAATTTTATTCTCATACATGCTATCAAAGGCTAGGCTTTAGGCTATTTTTCAACAGCACATCCATTGCCCATTGATGCTCCTTTAAATGACGAGGTACCTAATGAATAGATTCTAACTTTAGAAGATCGAGATAAATCATTCTCGGAGTTCTAATTTGATGGCGCTTCATCTGCCAATAGAGACTTTAACTCAAAATTAGTAATCCCCAATAAAGCAGGATTATGATTGATATTCATAACCTCTGAATGTGAGATGATGAGTTTTTCATATCATCTATCAGAGTCATGTACCAACAATGAGGCATAGTACAAAACCCTAATTACTAGTATGTAGTTAAAAATTTTGATGGAAATTCAAGACATTAAAGTTTTTCATATATTCACAATTGGTGATAATCAAATTGGTGGAAAATTCAAGCTTTTCAAACAATACTACCTGTATAACTTGAAATTGCTAAGCATGTACCAAATGTCGTATTGTAAAGAATACCCCATGGCAACCTTACTATTGTGGATGCTTTGGCAAGTTTGGTTAAAGAGAAAACTTGCTTGAAAGTGGAGTTTATACCACTTGAAGTTCAAGGTTGTCAGACCCTCTCATATGTTGACATGGAGTACATTCATGGACATAACATCTAATGACAGGTTTTATCACTACATTGCAGGGATCAACTATTTGGAGATAACCCTTTGTGGATTACTTATGGAAAGGCATCAAGATAAGTCATTATGGGAGTTCCACTTTGATGATGCTTCATCTACCAAGAAAGACGTCAATTCAAAATCAGTAAATTTGACTAATATTCATAACTCCTAACTGTGGGTTGATCAGTTTTTCATATCATTTAATAGAGCCATGAATTAACAACAAGGTAGATTAAGAAGCCCTAATTACTATTCTGTAGTTAACAATTTTGATGAAAGTTTAAGACATTAAAGTTTTTTCAGAGATTTACATTTAATGATAAATCAAATTGCTAAAAAATATATGATTTTCAAACCAAAACTTTATCAATATTATAAGTATACCTTGAATTGCCAAGCATGTACTAAATGCCACTTTTATTGAATACCCCATGACAACAATAATATTGCAGATGCTTTGGTAAGGTTGGCTAAGCAGACAAATCGCTAGAAATTGGAGTCTATATTCATTGAAGTTCAGGGTTGTCGGGTCGTCTCATTAATTGTTTAGGGTTTTTCATATCAATTAAGGGTAGGTTGCCAACACTGCATGAGACGAATCAAACTTCTCATTAATAACAAAATCATGAAGTTTAAATCTAGGAATTAAAGGCAATTTAAAACTTTAATAATTTACGCTTTAATCATTAATATGATACATAATAGAGTAATTTCCATTATATTTATCATTACCAGTCTAAGAAGAACCTAATAAGTCAAAGTCCCAAAGAACTATTTGTCAAGAGAATGAAAGAGCTAGCTTGTTATGGATTACTAGATCCTTTTAAATAAAAAAATGTGTTTTTAACTAATTTATTACTATTGTTGGTCACACCCTCGGCTCTATATGTCACTCTAATAATGTAAAGACTCTCCATAAGTAAAATTAATTTAATATTTATACACATTATAAAGATATTCANGTTGGTCACACCCTCGGCTCTATATATCACTCTAATAATGTAAAGACTCTCCATAAGTAAAATTAATTTAATATTTATACACATTATAAAGATATTCANTATTGTTGGTCACACCCTCGGCTCTATATGTCACTCTAATAATGTAAAGACTCCCCATAAGTAAAATTAATTTAATATTTATACACATTATAAAGATATTCAAATGAATAGAATTCATTAAATAAATAATTAAAAAAGTTTACATTATGCGGCTTTAGCTTCATTCATACCTAATTTATAACCTATATTTTAAAGCAAATTTTAAAATCTAGGTTTGAAACTCATTTGAAATATATTTAAATAATTTTTGACATTCATTTAAATCTAATTTGAATTGAGTTTTAAACCCTTATATTGAAGCTAATTGTTGAATCTTAAGTTTGAAATGAATTTTTAGACTAGGTTCAAACCTTAATTAATATGAATATCAACCTTTGCTTTCAAGATAAGGGTATTAGCAAAACGAACCGAGCTTGAGCGAGCTCAGGTTTGGCTTGTGTTCGGCTCGTTCGAGATAGCTCGTGTTCGAAATTGGCTCGTGTTCGAAATCAGCTCGTGAACAGTGTGTTCGTGTTCGGCTCAATTTAAATATTGGTGTTCGTGTTCTTATCGTGTTTGGCTCGAAATTGGCTCGTTAAACTAAAATTGAGAAAAATAGATGTAAAGTGTGAGATTCGAACCNACTCAATTTAAATATTGGTGTTCGTGTTCTTATCGTGTTCGACTCGAAATTGACTCGTTAAACTAAAATTGAGAAAAATAGATGTAAAGTGTGAGATTCGAACCTGGATCAAATATATACAAAAGAAGACACTAATCACATTGTCATATTAGGTGTTATGATTTAAACTTAGACATAAATATATATAATATATTATTATATAAATAATATATGTAATATNTCGAAATTGGCTCGTGTTTGAAATCAGCTCGTGAACAGTGTGTTTGTGTTCGGCTCAATTTAAATATTGGTGTTCGTGTTCTTATCGTGTTCGGCTCGAAATTGACTCGTTAAACTAAAATTGAGAAAAATAGATATAAAGTGTGAGATTCGAACCTGAATCAAATATATACAAAAGAAGACACTAACCACATTGTCATATTAAGTGTTATGATTTAAACTTAGACATAAATATATATAATATATTA
>JXCR01148511.1:255905-273119 GCA_002079205.1 Phalaenopsis hybrid cultivar
CTAAGGTTCCATATGCCAGTGCAGTTGGCTGCTTGATGTATGCTATGGTATGTACTCGTCCTGATTTGGCTCATGCTGTTAGTCAAGTCTGCAAATACGTGGCTAAACCTGGAAGGCGACATTGGGAAGCAGTCAAGTGAATTTTCAGGTTTCTGAAGGGTACTGTAGGACATGAAATTATTTTTGGCAGTCAGAATAATGATCCTTCAGTTGTGGGGTACGTTGATTCAGACTACGCAGGTGATTTGGATGGCAGAAGTCTACACACTGGTATGTGTTTACTCTTGGTGGAGGGCCTATAGGTTGGAAATCAACAATTCAGTCTGTTGTGGCATTATCTACAACTGAAGCTGAGTACATGGCAGTAGCTGAAGCTGCTAAAGAAGACTTATGGCTTGTTGGGCTAGTAAAGGAACTGGGCATTGACCAAGGTAGAGTTCAGTTGCATTGTGATAGTCAGAGTGCTATTTATCTGGCTAAGAACCAGGTGTACCATGCGAGAACCAAGCACATTGATTTTCAGGTATCACAAGATCAGAGAGTTGATTGCTTCTGTGGAGATACTGTTGCAGAAGGTTCATACTGATGAGAATGCAGCTGATATGTTGACCAAGCCAGTTACTATCAACAAGTTCTTGCATTGCTTGGACTTGTTGAATGTTTGCAGTTGCTAGAGAAGCATGGTGGCCCAACCCACAGTGGTGCAGGTGTAACTCCCAGGTATTTTTCTCCTAAGGGGCTGGATATTCGCCAAGGTGGAGATTTGTTATGGTATGGCTCATATACCATATCGGGACAGACACTGAATTGAAGTGGAGCAGAGCGGAGCGGAAGAATCTGTCCAAATTGGGAAGTTACGTGGGTTGGGGTGCGGGGGCAAAGCCCCGTGGTATGGTACAAGGCTAATATTGTAATTACATGTTGTGCCTAGGTTTACTCCTGGGGTTATAAATAAACATGTTAGTAACCCCAGGAGGTATCTCTGAATTCTGTAAACACTTTTCTGAATATTGAAAGGAAATCGCCGCTCTGCTCCCGAGGACGTAGGCATCTTTGCCGAACCTCGTTAAATCTTTGTGTTCTTCTGAATTTGTGTCGTTCTAGTTTTTCTTCGCCCTAATCTTCTCAACAGTTTCTTAATACTCTTTTAATTAATCACATTTTTGTTCTAAAATTATTTTTCTCATATAATTTCATTTCTGTCATTTTTACCATCATTTTGATTGAGCATCAGCCTTTTTCATTGTATTATCTCATGGTACGTGGAATTTGTTTTTTATTTTTCTTAAAGTATTTGTTTTATATCCAAACTCTGGTTGGAATTTTTAGTTACAAATTATTATTTCAAAAATTTTAAATAATTATANAACCCACATAACCATTTTAGATGTTTCATGTTGACCATCTTCTAACACTCTGAGACGACTGATGCTTCAAGAAGAACTTTAGTTGTTAAAACACGTAAATCTCCCTAAATTGACTCACATGATCAATTTTATCAAAAATTATCTGCATATGTTGGGCAATAATTTTTTATGAGACCCTCAAACTATGTAGGATCATTGTCATATGATGGTGCATCATATGACTTATAATGGACAATTTCTGTTGGTGGAAGCTTGGATTTAAATTTTCAGAGTATGTCTGTGTCTGCGCCTATTTCTGATGTAGGTCTAAATTTGAGTACATCTCCAATTTACACAACATCAGTTACAACTCAACTCGACTACCATTTTGATGTACACCTAGATTAGACGTCATTCCACCATGACTTAGANAGTAATAAAGAGTCGTAGATGATTTTACTCCTACTTATGTTGGTAGATGTAACCATCCAGTTTATGTATATTAGTTGATAACACTATATAAATTAAAGAGAAAACTGCCACGTCTATTACATCATAATTGCTCAATATATACCGTAAATATAGTCTATAAACTTCTGATGAGTGATGATTTAATTGCAACTCATGTTGATTTCAATGAAATAAGTGAGTTTATATTGTTAGAGACAACAAAGTACATAATAATTGTTTATATTGAGGTTTAGGCCTTATATACTGAGGTGTCAGCCATTGCAAGTTCTTCATATATTGTTGGCTCTTCACAAATTCCTATCACTGCTATCAAACATGTGACAAAAATTTATATATATAAAAATTCAAAAATATTTTATTTACATAACAATTATAGATTTATATTAAAAAGAATTTAAATATTATGAATTTAATTTTGATAGACCAATTCCAATTTTAATTAACACAAATATACCTGATCAATTAGTGATTGGCTATAGCAAATGTCAATCATTTGATGTATCACACTCATTTCACCCTCACATTAGTAGAAATATTGAGCCTTCTATGCAATAACCATCACAAGTTGTGCACTTGGATCTTAATCTTGGTGAATATAAAATTATGGATAGTGCCATTAATGAAAACTTGAGTGAACCATACGCAAACAAGGATTATAGCGGGTGAGATGATGACCTGAATATTGTATTTCCAGAGCATGATTTATTACATCAGTTTGCGGAGCTAAATACGAAGATGTTATAGTCAAAAGTAGAGAACAATCAATTTGTGAAGCTTATTTTTATGACTAAAGTGTGAGATGAAGTTGATGATTTTGACGCCACTATAAGTCATATACCAACATATGAAGATGATGTCATTCTCAGTGTATTATTAGAGAGGATGATATTTTCAAAAAAAAAAAAAGAACTACAATATGCTTTGAATGGATAGTCAATAAAGAATAATGTATAATACATAAGAGCTACTTTAAATAAAAAGAGACTTACAGTTATGTATATCTAATAGAATCATAAGACTCGTCCATGCTATTGCCATCCATATGCTTTAAAGAGCCCGTGATTAAGGGGTACATGAAATATATCTATAATTAGGGTATTACATACATTTACTTATCCTGTTATATCAATTGTGCAAAACAACTGCACTTCAAAGTTCATATATCACTATGTAGGTTCTATTCTATGACAACTTAACCTAAAGCCTAAAAAAATTCTTGCTTGAATTTGTGCTGGTCAAGTTGACTTATTTTTAGCGATCAGCAAGAGAGATAACAGTGGTATGTTTTCATTATATTTTATAGGTACTACTAAATTCTAATGTTATTATGCATAATAATATATTAAAGTTTTAAATTATATAGATGAACTATTTCATTCATAACACATACACCATAGAAATGTTTAGATAGAATCATTGTGGAACTGCTAGTTTCAAGAGATAATGAGATCTTAGTGCTATCATGTAGAGTGAGGCAATCAATTTATTTTGCTTATAATGCATTCAATCTTCAGAGTGATTATGATTTTGAGATTGGGTCATCGTATAAAACAAATGTAAGACCACATGACCCACATATCCATTTTAGATGCTTTATTTTGGCCAGCTTCTTAATACTCTGAGATGACCGATGCTCCAAGAAGAACTTTAGTTGTTAAAACACGTAAATCTCCCTAAATTGACTCACATGATCGATTTTATAAAAAATTATATGCATATGTTGGGCAATAATTTTTTACGAGACCCTCAAACTATGTAGGATCATTGTCATATGATGCACCATCATATGACTTATAATGGACAATTTCTGTTGTTGGAAGCTTGGATTTAAATTTTCAGAGTATGTCCGTGTATGCGCCTGTTTCTGATGTAGGTCTAAATTTAAGTGCATCTCCAATTTATACAACATTGGTTACGACTCAACTTGACTACCGTTTCGATGTACACCTAGGTTAGACGTCATTCCACCATGACTTAGAAGATGATAGTCTTTATATCCATCATGTTTATAAGCATATTTTAATTTGGAAAAAATATTATGAATTTGAGATTTTCTACTAATAGAGTTTATTAAACGAGCTTGAACTAATAAATTTCATCTTTATATACGNAGATGATAGTCTTTATATACATCATGTTTATAAGCATATTTTAATTTGGAAAAAATATGATGAATTTGAGATTTTCTACTAATAGAGTTTATTAAACGAGCTTGAACTAATAAATTTCATCTTTATATACGTCATGTTTATAAGCATAAAGGTTCTATCAAAACTAATTCATATATATTTTAAATACAATAAATTTAATTATGTAAACTTATAATTCATTGAAATTACTGTTGATTCATGTGATGCATTGATAAATTTCAAAGATTATAATTGCCCCACATGCATTCGAGAGTGCAGCGCCTCACTCATCGCCGAAGTGCATCATTGCTTACGTGCCAGGCTGATTTCCGCTTATGACCATCATTAGTTAGCCGACAGTTGGGTGGTTAGCAGTCGTTAGCCGTCATAATAAATCATAATATCCTATCTTAATTAGCATAGCATCAGTTTGGCTTCAAGCGGTGCAGAGAGTTATTTGTGCTGCTTGGTCTGAAATCAGATTAGTAATTAATCCCGTGAAATATTTTCCTCTAAATTAATTATTTAAAGTTAATTTAATTTATTTTGGCGGGGTATGAAAATTTTGATGATTTAAATGTAAGAAATAAAATTTAAGTTTCGTATATGTAAATAGATAAGAATTGGGTGGGGTGCATATAGGGCTGTCAAGAAAGCTTATTGTTCGCGAATAATTTGTATTTGGTTCGTCAATGAGTTCGTGTTCGATTCGTTCGATAAGTAAATGAGAGGAATGTGAACAAATTTTTTTCGTTCGGTTGGTTAAACGAATTAAACACGAACAGTGATGCGTTTGTTCGTGTTCAAATCGTTATTGTTCGAAATATACAATAATTTAAAATAATTATATATAAAAAATTAATGATATTTTATAAAATTAAATTTTATAAATTATAATATATAATAAATTAATAATAATAATATATTAATATAATCAGTACTAATATATATATATATATATTATATTTATATAGTATAAGTTATATAATTAATATAATATATTATTTATATATATATATATATTAATATTAGGGATGTCAAACTGGCTNACAAGTTCAAACACAAACTTATTTCAAACAAACTAAATTTCAAACGAACCGAACATGAACACAACCTTTGTTTGTTCGTGTTCGATTCGTTTACACCCCTAGGTGCATGTAATCGCCCCAATTTTAAGAGCCTTGGTGTTAATACTATTCCTTATTTGAGGGAGATTAGACTTAGATGCGGTCGAGTGAATTAGCTGAGTGCGGGATTAATGTATATGGAATTTTTATTTGGTACGTGCACCGCATGAAGGCTTACATGCGGTACCGAATAAAAATTTGCCACGTGGAATGCGATTCCACGTGGCTTTACAGCTTAAAAATATGTTTTTTCATGTATTCCGACCCGACCCGATCCCGCCCAAAACAAAAAAAAGCGCTTTTTTGTCATTTTCGATTCCCGCCAACAGAAGAAAGTGACATTTTGTCTGCTTTAGGGTATTGGTATCTGGTATATTCTCATTTTTTCGCTCATGTTCGCTGGAGCTGGTTCGATGGAAAAAAATTTCGACGAAGAAATGTTGGTGGAATCTCAAAATACTTCTGAGAATCATAACAATGAGACGAAATCNCGTTTAGAAACAAACACGAACAGTGACTTCACGAACAATTTCGAACACGAGCTTCTTTCAAACAAACCGAACACGAACACAACCTCTGTTCGTTTGTGTTCGGTTCGTTTACACCCCTAGGTGCATGTAATCGCCCCCATTTTAAAAGCTTTGGTGTTAATACTATTCCTTATTTGAGGGAGATTAGACTTAGATGTGGTCGAGTGAATTAGCTGAGCGCGGGATTAATTTATATGAGTTTATATTTTCATAGACCTTAACCCTTTGCTTAAAAAAAATTGATTAATTGATTTGGTCAAATTAAGAATCAAGTAGAGAATTTAATTGCAAGTCATTTCATACCCAGAAGCCCACACATATATTCTATTTTGGGAAATAAAATTTGATTAGATTGAAGTAAGTATTAATGTGCCAGTTAATTCATATGAAATTAAAGTTTTAAATTCATATTTGTCGTATGTTTAGAGTGTTTAGTAGCACACTTTTAATAGGATTTAAGGTATGTTTAGGGCAACGACAACTTATTAATAAGCTGTTGAAAAATAATTTACTATTTAAAAAGCTGCGGTGACTATTATAATTTTTTTTTTTTGAAAACCTGACCACAGCAAGAAAGCTGCTCCCAAAACATTGATTTCAACAATTTGAAAACATAGTTTACCTAAACAGGTCTGGGTAGGTTTTCAAAAAATAGCGCACCAAATAAGCTGCCCTAAACGAGGCCTTAGTTTATGAATTTAACCTAAATCCAGCCAAACACAATAAAAGGAAAACTAGATCTAACTTTCCATTAAATCTCTTGCTCACCCATTCTGTCTCCTGTGCAACGTAAATCAAAATTATTAAATCCGGCTGTGAGATAGATTACAAAAATTTATTTTAGTGGATTTGATAAATCTTGTTTAAGGTAAATCTACAGCTGCTACCAAACACTCCATTACAGTGATGAGAAATCATTTATTTGCTATACATCTCATGGATATATATTTATATGAACCCATCTACAGGGAAAAAAAAAAGCTGTTCTTACTCGAATGTTTAAAAAAAGTGGGTTCCGACGATATTTTTGAATTTTAGTGATTTAAGAGGTTATTTTACGTGAAACTCTAATAGCTAATTGCCATAAAAAATTGCAAACTGTTTGGAATAACTGCAACTTATTGAATAATCTGTTGATAAGCTGATTAAGAATAATCTGTTGATAAGTTTACTGCAATAGTTATTACAAATTTTTATTTTCTTGGAGAAGTCAGACTGCTGTCAGAAAGCTGTCACCGCAACTAGATAGGTGCGTTGTGAAAACACTGTTTTCAGCGTTTTCAAACGCATAAGCTGCTAAAACGGAGTTTACCCAAACAGGTCAGGTGCAACTTCAAAATGCCACCGCACCAAATAAGCTGCCCCAAACTGATTTTAAGAATAGAATTTCTTTCAAAATTTAAGAAGTGGCAAATTAAAAAAAAAAAAAAAAGTGGCGAAANGCTGCAACTTATTGAATAATCTGTTGATAAGCTGATTAAGAATAATCTGTTGATAAGTTTAGTGCAATAGCTATTACAAATTTTTATTTTTTTGGAGAAGCCAGACTGCTGTCAGAAAGCTGTCACCACAACTAGATAGGTGCGTTGTGAAAACACTATTTTCAGCGTTTTCAAACGCATAAGCTGTCAAAACACAGTTTACCCAAACATGTCATGTGTGTTTTCAACATGCCACCGCACCAAATAAACTGCCCCAAATCGATTTTAAGAATAGAATTTCTTTCAAACTTTAAGAAGTGGCAAATTAAAAAAAAATGTGGCGAAATTTTTAAAAGGAGGCAATTTAATATTGGATTATGGGGAGGAGATCCTAAAAAAATATATTACAAGGGAGCTTAAACTTCCTCATTAAAATGTCCGTTTTACAACATTCTTGAAAAATTAATTTTTTTAAAATTGTAATATATGATATATTTTATTATAAATAATATAAATATTAATATATATTAAGTAGTATTATAGATAGATTTGCTAAAATCTTTGCATTAATGAAAATATTAATATTGTTAATTAATTATGATATTAATTAATTTTTATTTAATATTAAATTAATCAAAATAATCAAATTGAAAAAAATGAATTAACCAACAAAATATGGAATTCACACAATTTATTTCATATTAAAATATTATCGTAACATAATGTTTACACAGAAATACTATCTTCTACATCACGGTAGAATGTCGCTGGAGGCTAGTGCGTATCGAGATGACGATTGCAGCATTCGATGTCGTAAGTGATGTTCTTGTAATTCTTTTTCAACATCATTACTTTCAATTGTGTCATTCGTAGCTTGTTGTATCATCCAGTAATTTTTTTTCATTAAGATTTGGTGGAGAATAAAATTGTGGTGTGATGAAATTCAGTTTTACATAAGAAGTAGGCATAGGCATGAGAATATTTTGAAAATTTAAATCCTTCTAGCAACCGAAGAACACTTTGGAGCATCTATTGCTGCATGTATCACCGTGGTGGAAAATGCCCAATATGGAACATCAGAAGTTGATCTACGGAGGCCTTACGAACTAAAATTTGTTCTATGAGATGACCCTGCTTCGCAAACATGTCCATTTGAATGATCAAATACATTATAATCAATATGGATTGATTCTTCTACTTTGCGTGATTGCTCTAGTATCTCATCATAATATAGTTTCATGGAACTAGCACTTGCACCAAGATCCCCTCCAAACTTATTTTGTGATGCCCTTGCTACGAATGAAGTGATCCATCTATATAATTGATAATTTTAAATTTTTATTATGCAATATAATAAAAAAAAATTTAATAGTTGCTATAAAATATTGCAAGTCCATACCACTATTCTCTTTTCTAGTTATTGTAGGTAACATATATCTGGTGGCTAAGTGTGAGGTTTCACTAAGTAGAGTGATGCCCAAGAGCGATAGCTCTGTAAATAATGAGCCAATTCTTATTCTCCCTCTCCTTGTGGTAGGTTTAATGGAACTAAAATTGTCTGATGATCATTTCATACCACGATATATTTACAGTAATTTTGCTTCAGTGAAGTCCTACTTTACCTCGCTCATTGACTCTCTCAAAACCTTGTTTGATGAGTTTAATCAATATAGAGTGAATATTAGAAAACTGTTGCACGACGCAATCTGAAAGGTGTCACTAGACGCACTTCTAGCTTATTAATGGAACACAGCCAGTCCAAATATCTAAGTTCTTAAAATATATAGCATGTAATAACACTATATTATCTAAATATGTTGCCCAAATAACTTGTGTATCTAATTATAAATTAAATTTTATGTAATATAAATACATGACAAGAATATGAGATTAGAAAATGAGTATCATACATATATTATACCTGACTCTAGTTGAGTCCATCAAGTTTATATCTATACATTTTGGTATTTAGAACCAGTACATCACATGTCCACAATTCATTCCATTTACAAGCTATTTAAAAAAATGAGTTGAATCTAATTAAAAATTTTGTGTGGATATATATGGGGAAATTAATTTTGGACTTGAATCCGCGTGATTTTCCTGATAATACATGAGGAGTCGGAACATGAAAAGTGGGCCTACAAACATGTACATTTGGAGCAAGTGCAAGTATCCACAAATTGTGGCACGTGTAGACTTTGTTGATACATTTAATTCTCTATATTGATGTGCTAACACCGTGCCTCCCAAAGAATATTTTTTAAATTTGTCCAAATCCTCCAATAGTGTTAAATATTTAGAGAACATGCGATCCAAAAATACATAGATTTAGGAAACATCTTAATATGAATTATAAGCCTTAACATGTCTTAAAAATTCAAATGGACAAATATACTTATAAGACTCCCTATAAAATTGCCAATGGAACCAACCAAAAGGTGTGATAAACTATGATTGGGATTGTCCTATATAGAAGTTTGACGTAATATTACGTTCTATTGAATGGTGGTAAATTACTTTCTTCCTGGGATGATCACCCAACAATTCATTGTAGCATGCTAGCCAACTCGACCAACGTAACCCAGAGCCAATAATATTAGGCCCCACTAGGGCATATCCAACTTCCCTAACACCAATAAACATTAGAACATCATGTAAATTTGTAGTCATATATATATATATATATATATATATATNCAACCTCTGTTCGTTCGTGTTCGGTTCGTTTACACCCCTAGGTGCATGTAATCGCCCCAATTTTAAAAGCTTTGGTGTTAATACTATTCCTTATTTGAGGGAGATTAGACTTAGATGTGGTCGAGTGAATTAGCTGAGTGCGGGATTAATGTATATGAGTGTATATTTTCATAGAGCTTAACCCTTTGCTTAAAAAAAATTGATCAATTGATTTGGTCAAATTAAGAATCAAGTAGAGAATTTAATTGCAAGTCATTTCATACCCAGAAGCCCACACATATATTCTATTTTAGGAAATAAAATTTGATTAGATTGAAGTAAGTATTAATATGCCAGTTAATTCATATGAAATTAAAAGTTTTAAATTCATAATTTTGGTATATTTAGGGACTATTTGGTAGCATACTTTTTAAAACAATTTATTGTTCAAAAAGTTGCAGTGACTATTTTTTTATTTTTATTTTTTGAAAAGTCAGATCACAACTAGAAGTTGTCCCCACACCCAGCTAGGAACTGTGTAAAAACATTGATTTCAGTAGTTTGAAAACGTAGTTTTTGAAAAAGCTGACCAAACGCAGTTTACCCAACAAAAAAACTGCCCCTAAACGAGGTCTTAATCATGAATTTAACCTAAATCCAGCCAAACACAATAAAAGGAAAACTAGATCTAACTCTCCATTAAATCTCTTTCTCCCCCATTCTGTCTCCTGTGCAACGTAAATCAAAATCATTAAATCTGGCTGTGACATAGATTACAAAAATTTATTTTAGTGGATTTGGTAAATCTTATTTAATATAAATCTACAGTTGCCACCAAACACTCCCTTACAGTGATCAGAAATCATTTATTTTCTATACATCTCATGGATATATATTTATATGAACCCATCTACGGGGAGGAGATCCTAAAAAAATATATTACAAGGGAGCTTAAACTTCCTCATTAACATGTCCGTTTTACAACATTCTTGAAAAATTAATTTTTTAAATTTGTAATATATGATATATTTTATTATAAATAATATAAATATTAATATATATTAAGTATTATTATAGATAGATTTGCTAAAATCTTTGTATTAATGAAAATATTAATATTGTTAATTAATTATGATATTAATTAATTTTTATTTAATATTAAATTAATCAAAATAATCAAATTGAAAAAAATGAATTAACCAACAAAATATGGAATTCACACAATTTATTTCATATTAAAATATTATCGTAAAATAATGTTTGCACAAAAATACTATGTTTTACATCTCGGTAGAATGTCGCTGGAGGCTAGTGCATATCGAGACGACGATTGCAGCGTTCGATGACGTAAGTGATGTTCTTGTAATTCTTTTTCAACATCATTACTTTCAATTGTGTCATTCGTAGCTAGTGTATCATCCAGTAATTCTTTTCATTAAGATTTGGTGGAGAATAAAATTGTGGTGTGATGAAATTCAATTTTACATAAGAAGTAGGCATATGTAAGAGAATGTTTTGAAAATTTAAATCCTTCTAGCAACTAAGAACACTTTGGAGCATCTATTGTTGCATGTATCACTGTGGTGGAAAATGCCCAATGTGGAGCATCAGAAGTTGATCTACAGGGGCCTTACGAACTAAAATATGTTCTATGAGATGACCCTGCTTCGTAAACATGTCCATTTGGATGATCAAATACATTATAATCAATATGGATTGATTCTTCTACTCTGCGTGATTGCTCTAGTATCTCATCATAATATAGTTTCATGGAACTAGCACTTGCACCAAGATCCCCTCCAAACTTTTTTGTGATGCCCTTGCTAAGAATGATGTGATCCATCTATATAATTGATAATTTTAAATTTTTATTATGCAATATAATAAAAAAATTAATAGTTGCTATAAAATATTGCAAGTCCATACCACTATTCTCTTTTCTAGTTATTGTGGGTAACATATATCTGGTGGCTGAGTGGGAGGTTTCACTAATTAGAGTGATGCCCAAGAGCGATAACTCTGTGAATAATGATCCAATTCTTATTCTCCCTCTCCTTGTGGTAGGTTTAATGGAACTAAAAATGTCTGATGATCATTTTATACCACGATATATTTAAAGTAATTTTGCTTCAGTGAAGTCCTACTTTACCTCGCTCATTGACTCTCTCAAAACCTTGTTTGATGAGTTTAATCAATATAGAGTGAATATTAGAAAACTGTTACACAACGCGATCAGAAAGGTGTCACTCGACACACTTCTAGCTTATTAATGAAACACAGTCAGTCCAAATATCTAAGTTCTTAAAATATATATCATGTCATAACACTATATTAACTAAATATGGTGCCCAAATAACTTGTGTATCTAATTATAAATTAAATTATATGTAATATAAATACATGACAAGAATATGAGATTAGAAAATGAGTATCATACATATATTATACCTGACTCTAGTTGAGTCCATCAAGTTTATATCTATACATTTTGGTATTTAATACATCACATGTCCACAATTCATTCCATTTACAAGCTATTTAAAAAAATGGGTTGAATCTAATTAAAAATTGTGTGTGTGGATGTATATGGGGAAATTAATTTTGGACTTGAATCCGCGTGATTTTCCTGATAATACATGAGGAGTCGGAACATGAAAAGTGGGCCTACAAATATGTACATTTGGAGCAAGTGCAAATATCCACAAATTGTGGCACGTGTAGACTTTGTTGTTACATTTAATTCTCTATATTGATGTGCCAACACCATGCCTCCCAAAGAATATTTTTTAAAATTGTCCAAATCCTCCAATAGTGTTAAATATTTAGAGAACATTAAAAATTCAAATGGACAAATATACTTATAAGACCCCTATAAAATTGTCAATGGAACCAACCAAAAGGTATGGTAAACTATGATTGGGATTGTCCTATATAGAAGTTTGACATAATATTACATTCTGTTGGATGGTGGTAAATAACTTCCTTCTTGAGATGATCACCCAACAATTCAATGTAGCATGCTAGCCAACTCGGCCAACGTAACCCAGAGCCAACAATATTAGGCCCCACTAGGGCATATCCATCTGCCCTAACACCTATAATGATCACCCAACAATTCATTGTAGCATGCTAGCCAACTCGGCCAACGTAACCCAGAGCCAACAATATTAGGCCCCACTAGGGCATATCCATNCTTTTCTGATATAATTTCATTTCTGTCATTTTTACCATCATTTTTATTGAGGATCAGCCTTTTTCATTGTATTATCTCATAGTATGTGGAATTAGTTTTTTATTTTTCTTAAACTATTTGTGTTATATCCAAACTCTGGTTGGAATTTTAAGTTATAAATTATTTTTTCAAAAATTTTAAATAATTATAATTATTAAATAAAAATGTTAATTAATTTATATTGTATATATTGAGGCTTATTTAACCAAAATAATTTAAAGAAACAATTTCAATAGTTTAAAGATATTATTGGTTAAGTACACATGAAGAATTGTTCGAAAGAGGATGAAAAAATACCTCAATTATCTAGTATTATAACGACGCATACTGATCTTATAAAATTTTCAATATTTTAGCGTAAATAGTTATATTTACTTATCTATGGTATATCAACAAGCATTGATACATTTTTATCCTTAAATTAAATTTCTCTCCTTCGATGTCATATTTTTTTCTACTGAAAATCTATTATTTTGCTCTCAGAAGCTCTTCACCCGATTACTTTCTCATAAAAAATTTGCCCGAAATT
This sequence comes from Phalaenopsis hybrid cultivar, assembly GCA_002079205.1. NCBI lineage: Eukaryota > Viridiplantae > Streptophyta > Magnoliopsida > Asparagales > Orchidaceae > Phalaenopsis > Phalaenopsis hybrid cultivar. The sequence continues at coordinate 269,370 of JXCR01148511.1, forward strand.
CTACGAGACAATATTTTCTTATCGGCACGATCGTCTTTTTCGCATGTCATCAGGNCGTATTATAACGACACATACAGATCTTATAAAATTTTCAATATTTTAGCGTAAATAGTTATATTTACTTATCAATGGTATATCAACAAGCATTGATACATTTTTATCCTTAAATTAAATTTTTCTCTCCTTCGATGTCATATTTTTTTCTACTGAAAATCTATTGTTTAGCTCTCAGAAGCTCTTCACCCGATTACTTTCTCATTAAAAATTTGCCCGAAATTCTACGAGACAATATTTTCTTATCGGCACGATCGTCTTTTTCGCATGTCATCAGGNACCGAAATTCTACGAGACAATATTTTCTTATCGGCACGATCGTCTTTTTCGCATGTCATCAGGATCTTGTCTTATATTTCTTGGTTAGCAATGTATGTATGGTTATAATTTTTTTAATTTAAATTTTGTTTAATGCAAAGACCTTTATTGTACGTTAATGAATTTGATATATCAATTATTTAGGTACTTTTTTTTTTATGAATATGATTAAGTAAATTAGATAGTTTTCCGTACATGTGTATAAAATATAGTGCATTTGAAACTATAAAAAGCTACCTTTGGAATATAAGATATTTTTGTGCCCCCTCCTCGCCTTGAAGATCTTGCATGTACAAATTCATTTTATTTTATTGCATATATGAGATCAGTTAATGATTATTATTTCAGACATGGTATTACCATACACTAATATAGATACATGTACCATAGTCTAATAAGTTTCATATATTAATTATTTAGATACATCTTATTTATTAATGTAATACAAATTAGATTATAGATAATATGAGAACAAATGTCACGCTTATTATTATATTTTGATTGAGAGTAATAAAGAGTCGTAGATGATTTTACTCCTACTTATGTTGTTAGATGTAACCATCCAGTTTATGTATATTAGTTGATAACACTATATAAATTAAAGAGGAAACTGCCACGTCTATTACATCATAATTGCTCAATATAAACCGTAAATATAGTCTATAGACTTCTGATGAGTGATGATTTAATTGCACCTCATGTTGATTTCAATGAAATAAGTGAGTTTATATTGTTAGAGACAACAAAGTACATAATAATTGTTTATATTGAGGTTTAGGCCTTATATACTGAAATGTCAGCCATTGCAAGTTCTTCACATATTGTTGGCTCTTCACAAATTCCTATCACTGCTATCAAACATGTGACAAAAAATTATATCTATATAAATTCAAAAATATTTTATTTACATAACACTTATAGTTTATATTAAAAAGAATTTAAATATTATGAATTTAATGTTGAAATATACCTGATCAATTAGTGATTGGCTATAGCAAATGTCAATCATTTGATGTATCACACTCATTTCACCCTCACATTAGTAGAAATATTGAGCCTTCTATGCAATAACATTCACAAGTTGTGCACTTGGATCTTAATCTTGGCGAATACAAAATTATGGATAGTGCCATTAATGAAAACTTTAGTGAACCATACGCAAACAAGGATTATATCGGGTGAGATGATGACCTGAATACTGTATTTCTGGAGCATGATTTATTACATCAGTTTGCAGAGCTAAATACGAAGATGTTATAGTCAAAAGTAGAGAACAATCAATTTGTGAAGCTTATTTTTATGACTAAAGTGTGAGATGAAGTTGAAGATTTTGATGCTCCTATAAGTCATATACCAACATACAAGATGATGTCATTCTCAGTGTATTATTAGAGAGGATGATATTTTCAAAAAAAAAATGAACTACAATATGCTTTGAATGGATAGTCGATAAAGAATAATGTATAATACATAAGAGCTANGTGTTCAGCTCGTTTGGATCAACGAACGAGCCGAATACGAGCTGTTTAACGAGCTAAACACGAGCTGTTCACGAACAACGAGCCAAATTGATAGCCCTAATCAGACCTATCTCCTCCATTGTGTGATGAGAAGTAACAACAAAGACAACCATATTGAATGGATAGCCAATGCATTCTAATCTTTTAAAGAAAATCAATAATCATTTTTAGATGTGTTACATAAGAAGATTGTTAAATATTTCAAGCTTCATCATAGGAACAAAAGTAAAGTGACCCTATGATGACCGTTCGAGAAGATATTTGAAGAAGAGAATTTAAATTCGTTATAATGTTCTATGTTTTCATGTGAATAAGAGGAATTACGGCTTAGAATTTATTATGTACTTTTTTTTCTTGAATCAATAAATTTCAATATAAAACCTATCAGCATGGAAGAAACCATTCAAAAACAAGGCCACATCTCAATCCCAAATTCCAAAATTATTTTTTTTGACATGCACAAAAAGGAAATTTCTTAAATTTGTACTTCAAATTATTTAAAAAATAAACATTGAAAAGACATAATTCGTCGACTGCTCTGAGGAGTCCCACCACTACTACTTCCCTAAAAGAAGCCACGTCTTTACTCCCAACCCCCTCCCATCGCATCTCATTTACTCCTAAAAGAAGCCACATCCTAAAAGAAGCCACCATTACGACATTTTTAAATTTCTTTTTTATGGCTCTCATTATACTTTGTAGTAGTATGTGTAGGTTCATTTGACTTTTGTATGTGTAACATATTCGTTTGATGTGATCGGATATGTTTTAGTTATATAAATATAAATGATCTNGATCACGCGGTGTTCGGAAGGTTGTTCGGGCGATCGCGCTGCCGAAGGAAGCGTCTCGGGAGAAGGAATCGCGGGAGCAAGCGGAGCCAAAGGCGATCGCGGAAATTTCGGCTTCGGCGGAGAAGGCGCTGTTCGGCGACAGGCTGCGATCGGGCAGGAGGAGGCATCGCTGGCCATAGAAGGAAGGTTCTGCGCCCGCTGGAAAAGGAAGGTGGAGGCGCTGTTTGAATAAAAAAAAAAATCGGGAAGCTGTCCCTGTGGAAACGAAGAAGGAAAAGAGCGGAGTCTTCGTGAGAAGGGCAGAAAATAGAATCAAAGAATCTTTGATAGTGAAATATTCCCTTCCATCTTTGGCTCCAGTGAAGGCTGCTTGATTTATTTCTTCCCCTGAAGGCTGCGAAAGGGAAGTTGAAGGCTGCTGCACTTGATTCCTTAATTAAAAGTAAAATCATTTTAATTAAGGGAAATATATTTTTTTTTTCAGAAAAAAAAAGTTATTTTTTCTTTCCTACCTCTTTAAAAAAAGAAAAAAAAAATAAAGGTCTGGGTAAGGATTTTGTCAGAGGAATTTTTTTTTGCAAAAAAAAGTTTTGTTGCAGGATCAATTTTCAGATGGTTTTTTTTGGTGCAAAATTCGAGGTGGTGAAGTTCGACGGAACTGGTAACTTCAGATTGTGGCAAACCAGGGTGAAAGATCTGTTGGCGCAACAAGGAATCTTGAAGGCTTTGCGGGCAGCAAAACCAGATGACATGGAGGATGAAGATTGGGAAGAATTGCAACAGCGAGCAGCAACGACGATACGCCTATGTCTTGCAGATGAAGTTATGTATCACGTGATGAATCTGAAATCTCCAGGAGAAGTTTGGAAGAAATTGGAAACTCAATTTATGACAAAATCTCTGACGAACAAGTTGTATCTGAAGCAAAAGTTGTATGGGCTGAAGATGCAGGAAGGCTCTGATCTGGCGCAGCATGTGAATGGCTTCAATCAAATAATCATTGATTTATCACGACTTGATGTGAGTATTGAGGATGAAGATCGAGCGATGATTTTGTTATGTTC
>JXCR01148511.1:276622-321021 GCA_002079205.1 Phalaenopsis hybrid cultivar
GTAAGCAGGATCGTGGAAGGAAGAAGTGGAGGGATCTGGAAGGCGAAATTCCAGATCGAAGTCTAGAGGCAAAAAGGAAATTCATTGCTACAAGTGCAAGGAGTCAGGTCATATGAAGAGATATTGTCCAAAGCAAGATTGTCCAAAGCTGAAGAACAGACTGGGGAGAAAAGTGATACATCATCGAAGTCTGTAAATGTGGTGCAGAGTGAAAATGCAGATTACAGTGATGGCGATATGCTCTCAGTTTCATCAACTCAGTTCACGGATGCATGGATTCTTGATTTAGGATGTTCTTATCACATAACACCTGACAGAGAGTGGTTTACTTCATACAGGTCAACTAATTCTGGCTCAGTCTATTTGGGTGATGATAGATGCTGCAATATAGTTGGTATTGGAGAAGTCAGAATTCAGATGTATAATGACACTGTTAGAACGTTATGTGATGTCAGACATATTTCAGATCTGAAGAGGAATCTGATTTCCTTGGGCACTCTACATAGAAATAATTTTATTCCTAAGGCTGATGAGGATAGGGAAACCATCAGAATTGTTAAGGGTGCACTGACGGTGATGAAAGGAAAGTTGTCTGCGGGTAATATCTACAAGACTGTTACAGAATACAGTTGTCGGTGGAGTTCATTCTGTGGAGTCAAATAATGACAGTACAAAGCTATGGCATATGCGTCTGGGTCATCTCAGTNCTAATTAAGGAATTCGTGGGAACAACTGAATCCATCCAACAACCGAACCCATCCAAGAAAAATAGCAAGCAATAGAATGTAATGCACAAGTTAAGCCTTTTATAAATATGAGTGAACATTGTAACAAAGCTCATANGAGCTGTTTAACGAGCTAAATCCTAGCTGTTCACGAACAACGAGCCAAATTGACAGCCCTAATCAGACCTATCTCCTCCATTGTGCGATGAGAGGTAACAACAAAGACAACCATATTGAATGGATAGCCAATGCATTCTAATCTTTGAAAGAAAATCAATAATCATTTTTAGATGTGTTACATACGAAGATTGTTAAATATTTCAAAATTCATCATAGGAAGAAAAGTAAAGTGACCCTATGATGACCGTTCGAGAAGATATTTGGAGAAGAGAATTTAAAGTCGTTATAATGTTCCATGTTTTCATGTGAATAAGAGGAATTATGGCTTAGAATTTATTAATTTGAATGTACTTTTTTTTTCTTAAATCAATAAATTTCAATATAAAACCTATCAGCATGGAAGAAACTATTCAAAAACAAGGCCACAACTCAATCCCAAATTCCAAATTTAATTTTTTTGACTTGCACAAAAAGAAAATTTCTTAAATTTGTACTTCAAATTGTTTAAAAACTAAGCATTGAAAAGACATATTTCGTCGACTGCTCTGAGGAGTCCACCACCACTCCTTCCCTAAAAGACGCTACGTCTTCAATCGCAACCCCTCCCCATCGCATCTTAGTTCCATTAGACCAAATAAAAAACAAATCGACATTCAGAGAACCGAAGGCCAAATAATTCTCCCAAAAAACCANCGCAGCTTCCATTAGACCAAATAAAAAACAAATCGACATTCAGAGAACCGAAGGCCAAATAATTCTCCCAAAAACCCAAAATATATATTAAGAAAAAGATCCACAAAGAGTTCTCTTCCCACCATTCGTAGACGATGCAGAGCACGACAGCTTCTTCCCTAAAGCCGCCATTCTCAGATCCAGAGCAGAACTTGCAGTGCCCTCGTTGCGAATCAACGAACACCAAATTCTGNACCAAAATATATATTAAAAAAAAATCCACAAAGAGTTCTCTTCCCACCGTTGGTAGACGATGCAGAGCACGACAGCTTCTTCCCCAAAGCCGCCATTCTCAGATCCAGAGCAGAACTTGCAGTGCCCTCGTTGCGAATCAACGAACACCAAATTCTGCTATTTCAATAACTACAATCTCTCCCAACCTCGTCACTTCTGCAAAGACTGCCGCCGCTACTGGACTCGAGGCGGCGCTCTCCGCAACGTCCCCATCGGCGGCGGCACTCGCCGGAACTCCAAAAGATCTTCCGCCGCCACCGCTACAGCCGGCGTTGCTAATACCAAGCGTCCCTTGCAGTCTTCCACCTCCGGCGAAGCTCAAAGGCCGGACCTTTTTCATGTTCCCTTTCTACCAGTGGATGATGAAGACCACCGAATGCTTGATATGACTGGAAGTTTCAGCTCGCTTCTGTCTTCCACTAATGNCCATGTTCCCTTTCTAACAGTGGATGATGAAGACCACCGAATGCTTGATATGACTGGAAGTTTCAGCTCGCTTCTGTCTTCCACTAATGATTTCGGTAACTTTCTCGACGGCGAGGAAGCAACGCCGGCGGATTCGAGTAGCTGGTGCGGGGGTTGCCCAGATCTTACCATTTATACGCCGGATACGAGGTTTGGGTGAGGGAAGGAAGTGCGGTGTGTAATCTCTGGTTTGCGCTCAAATTACAGTTTGTTGATCTCTCGTTTTGGTGATGAATTTGGGGTCTGTTGGTATGGTGTTTTGGATTATGGGATTTTGATTTGGTCATTTAAGTTATATTTTAGTTCTCTTTTCAAAATCTGATCTTTAACAGTTTGTGAACGTGTGGGTCTTGCCTTCTTGTTTGATTTCTCTGCTTGTTCATATTGAAGGTTTATTTTTTCTTCTTATGTGAAGATTTCTCTTTAGCAATCTTTGAGAAGTGTTAGGGCTTACAATTAGTTTTCTTATCTTTGTTTCATTTTTTTAGTATGAGGAAAGGGTTTCTCTAATATTTTATGATTAATTTGTTTGCATCATATTGAATGTTTTATTTTTTTTATTTTTATTTTTTGTAGTTCTACAAATTTAATTAAATGTGGTACTATAAACATGCTTATTTTCATAATGAACGTTGGATTTTAGAATATAAACTNTGTTTTATTTTAGTTTTCTTTCCAAAATCTGATCTTTAACAGTTTGTGAACGTGTGGGTCTTGCCTTCTTGTTTGATTTCTCTGCTTGTTCATATTGAAGGTTTATTTTTTCTTCTTATGTGAAGATTTCTCTTTAGCAATCTTTGAGAAGTGTTAGGGCTTACAATTAGTTTTCTTATCTTTGTTTCATTTTTTTAGTATGAGGAAAGGGTTTCTCTAATATTGTATGATTAATTTGTTTGCATCATATTGAAGGTTTTATTTTTTTTTTTATTTTTTTTTGTAGTTCTTCAAATTTAATTAAATGTGGTACTATAAACATGCTTATTTTCATAATGAACGTTGGATTTTAGAATATGAAGTNTGTTTTGTTGATGACTTTGGGGTCTGTTGGTATGGTGTTTTGGATTATGGGATTTTGATTTGGTCATTTGTAATATCTTAGTTTTCTTTTCAAAATCTGATCTTTAACAGTTTGTGAACGTGTGGGTCTTGCCTTCTTGTTTGATTTCTCTGCTTGTTCATGTTGAAGGTTTATTTTTTCTTCTCATGTGAAGATTTCTCTTTAGCAATCTTTGAGAAGTGTTAGGGCTTTCAATTCTTTTTCTTATCTTTGTTTCATTTTTTTAGTTTGAGGAAAGGGTTTCTCTAATATTGTATGATTAATTTGTTTGCATCATATTGAAAGTTTTTTATTTTAATTTTTTTGAAGTTTTGCAAATTTAATTAAATGTGGTACTATAAACATGCTTATTTTCGTAATGAACATTGGATTTTAGAATATAAAGTTACTATGTTGATTGGTTTGTTGGGCTTAAGACTACTGAAAGATAGATCAAGGGAATGTTTGTATGGAATATTTTAATGATTATAATTTGGAAGTATTTTATGAAGATTTTGTTTAAAATACATGCAAAAGATTATAGATTTTTTCAATCATATTTGTACAAAAGTTTATATAGTTTTAAGAGCATTGTTAGAAGTTAAAATTATATGCATTGTATTCTTATGCATATTTTGTTTACTGTTTTGTCCAAAAATAATATTGAGGATTTTCATTGTGAAGTATAAGTAATTAGTTAATGAAATAATTTAATAAAATGGTGAAAAATTGTATGAGGTGATACTAAAAGATGTTTAAAATTGGAAAGTAAATGTTCAACAGTAGCCAACGTTTAAATTGTTTAAGAAAATAAAAATGTTCTTTATTTATTTTAATTTTTATTATTGAATATTTTTAAGTTTATTTATTATTTATATATTCATTTTTTTTTCTCTATTTAGGAGCATAAATGCCCTCATCGGAAGTGTTCTATATGAATTGTCTACCTTTGATATGAACTGCCGACATGGGAGGCGTTTCATAAAAATTGTTTCAATAAAAGGTTTATTTTTGTCTTTCCCGTATACGTACACGCTTACGGTTTTTTCAAAAATCTATTTTATCCATTGCATAAAACGGCTGGGATCCACATACTTTCTCATCTCCTCATGCTATTTAACTTCCATCACCTTCAAAATTCCTTACGTCTGGCCTTTAATTTTTCGATGAAGCTTCTTCTCTTCCTTTCGTCCACTAGTTACTCCCTCCTTCATCCCTTCCATTACTTCTAGGGTACTAGGGTTTAAATAATTATACACGGAATCTAGACAAGAACTGTGTCCAGACTCCAATGAATAAAATCTTATCACGTGTATCTGACCTAAAAAATGATGAAAAGACACCAATAACACCTTCAATAACACCGCGGTGTTATTTACTTGGTTCTTGGGGCGGTGTTATTGGCGCTGTTCACGGGTGTTATTACATCATTATTATGATTTTATTGAAGTAGTTTTGAGGGGGTTATTTGCATGGTCATCCGGGTGGTGTTATGGGTGTTGATTAATGATGTTATTGCGATATTATTAAGATATTATTAGAGCTTTTTTGATAGTGTTTGAAGCGAAACCGCTGTACCAGTGATATTGTGGTGTTATTGAAGTTGTTTTAAAAAAACACCACAACAAGTGCATAGCCGTCATTTTTTTAGACGGACCCAGTCAGATACACGTGGCAAAATTTTGTTCGAGTCCTCTTTGTAGGTATTATTTTTTCCTCATTTTCATCCACTTGTTCCTCCCTTTTTTTCCTTCATCCCTTCCATTACTTCTAGGGTTTAAATTAATTAAAGTATATGACTTCAATTACTCTTTTTTTCCCCCAACACACATATTATATTTAGTTTCTTAATACTCTTTTGATTAATCACATTTTTGTTCTAAAATTATTTTTCTCATATAATTTCATTTCTTTCATTTTTTTACCATCATTTTTATTGAGGATCACCCTTTTTCATTGTATTATCTCATAGTAAGTGGAATTAGTTTTCTATTTTTCTTAAAGTAATTGTTTTATATCCAAACTCTGGTTGGAATTTTTAGTTACAAATTATTATTTCAAAAATTTTAAATAATTATAATTATTAAATAAAAATGTTAATTAATTTATATTTTATATATTGAGGCTTATTTAACCAAAAATAATTTAAAGAAACAATTCAATAGTTTAAAGGTATTATTGGTCAACTGCACATGAAGAATTGTTCGAAAGAGGATGAAAAAATACCTCAATTATCTAGTATTATAACGACACATACTGATCTTATAAAATTTTCAATATTTTAGCATAAATAGTTATATTTACATATCTATGGTATATTGATACATTTTTATCCTTAAATTTTTTCTCTCCTTCCATGTCATATTTTTTTCGACTGAAAATCTATTGTTTTGCTTTCAGAACCTCTTCACCCAATTACTTTCTCATTTAAAAATTTGCACGAAATTCTACGAGACAATATTTTCTTATCCGCACGATCGTCTTTTTCGCATGTCATCAGGATCTTGTCTTACATTTCTTGGTTAGCAATGTATGTATGGCTATAATTTTTATAATTTAAATTTTGTTTAATGCAAAGACCTTTATTGTACGTTAATGAATTTGATATATCAATTATTTAGGTACTTTTTTTTTATAAATATGATTATATAAATTAGAATAGTTTTCCGTTCATGTGTATAAAATATAATGCATTTGAAACTATAAAAAGCCACCTTTGGAATATAAGATATTTTTGCGCCCCCTCCTCGCCTTGAAGATCTTGCATGTACAAATTCATTTTATTTTATTGCATATATGAGGTCAGTTAACGATTATTATTTCAGACATGTTGTTACGATACACTAATATAAATACATGTATTATAGTCTAATAAGTTTCGTATATTAATTATTTAGATGCATCTTATTTATAAATGTAATACAAATTAGATTATTTTTGTTTGAATTATTTAGGTACATCTTATTTATAAATATAATAATACAAATTAGAATAATCTTGCATATATGTGTAGGGAATATAGTGCAATTGAAGCCTTCAAAAACTTTGTCAAAAAGGCCAAAATTTTCTAATGAGAGCTTGGGATGATTTTACCCCTACTTATGTTGGTAGATGTAACCATGCAGTTTATGTATATTAGTTGATAAAATTAAATAAATTAAAAAGGAAACGGCCACGTCTATTACATCATAATTGCTCAATATATACTGTAAATATAGTCTATAGACTTCTGGTGAGTGATGATTTAACTGCAGTTCATGTTGATTTCAATGAAATAAGTGAATTTTTATTGTTAGAGACAACGAAGTATATAATAGTTGTTTATATTGAGGTTTAGGCCTTATCTACTGAGGTGTCAGCCATTGCAAGTTCTTCACATATTGTTGGCTCTTCACAAATTCTTATCACTGCTATCAAACATGTGACAAAAATTTATATATATAAAGATTAAAAAATATTTTATTTACATAACAATTATAGTATATATTAAAAAGAATTTAAATATTATGAATTTAATGTTGATAATATACCTGATCAATTAGTGATTGGCTATATCAAATGTCAATCATTTGATGTATCACACTCATTTCACCCTCACATTAGTAGAAATATTGAGCCTTCTATGCAATAACCATCACAAGTTGTGCACTTGGATCTTAATCTTGGTGAATATAAAATTATGGATAGTGCCATTAATGAAAACTTGAGTGAACCATACGCAAACAAGGATTATAGAGGGTGAGATGATGACCTGAATGCTGTATTACATTAGTTTGCAGAGCTACGAAGATGTTATAGTCAAACGTAGAGAACAATCAATTTGTGAAGCTTATTTTTATGACTAAAGTGTGAGATGGAGTTGATGATTTTGATGCTCCTATAAGTCATATACCAACATATCAAGATGATGTCATTCTCAGTGTTTTATTAGAGAGGATGATATTTTCAAAAAAATAAAAAAATGAACTACAATATGCTTTGAATGGATAGTCGATAAAGAATAATGTATAATACATAAGAGTTACTTTAAATAAAAAGAAACTTACAGTTATGTATATCTAATAGAATCTTGAGACTCGTCCATGCTATTGCGATCTATATGCTTTAAAGAGCCGGCGATTAAGGGATACAAGAAATATATCTATAATTAGGGTATTACATACATTTACTTATCTTGTTATATCAATTGTGCACAACAATTGCACTTCAAAGTTCATATATCACTATGTAGGTTCTATTCTATGATAACTTGACCTAAAGCCTAAAAAAATTCTTGCTTGAATTTGTGCTAGTCTAGTTGACTTATTTTTAGCGATCATCAGGAGAGATAACAGTGGGATGTTTTCATTATATTTTATAGGTACTACTAAATTCTTATGTTATGATGCATAATAATAAATTAAAATTTGAAATTATACAGATGAACTATTTCATTCATAACACATACACCATAGAAATGTTTAGATAGAATCATTGTGGAACTGCTAGTTTCAAGAGATAAGGATATGATGAGATCTTAGTGCTATCATGTAGTGTGAGGCAATCAATTTATTTTGCTTATAATGCATTCAATTGTCAAAGTGAACATGATTTTGAGATTGGGTCATCGTGTAAAACAAATGTAAGACCACATGACCCACATATCCATTTTAGATGCTTCATGTTGGCCAGCTTCTAATACTCTGAGACGACTGATGCTCCAAGAAGAACTTTAGTTGTTAAAACACGTAAATCTCCCTAAATTGACTCACATGATCGATTTTATCAAAAAATATCTGCATATGTTGGGAAATAAATTTTTACGAGACCCTCAAACTATGTAGGATCATTGTCATATGATGGTGCATCATATAACTTATAATGGACAATTTCTGTTGGTGGAAGCTTGGATTTAAATTTTCAGAGTATGTCCGTGTCTGCGTCTATTTCTGATGTAGGTTGAGTACATCTCCAATTTATACAACTTCAGCTACGACTCAACTCGACTACCGTTTCGATGTACACCTAGGTTAGACGCATTCCACCATGACTTAGAAAATGATAGTCTTTATATACATCATGTTTATAAGAAAATTTTAAATTGGAAAAAAAATATTATGAATTTGAGACTTTCTACTAATAGAGTTTATTAAACAAGCTTGAACTAATAAATTTCATCATTATATACATCATGTTTATAAGCATGAAGGTTCTATAAAAACTAATTCATATATATTTTAAATACAATAAATTTAATTATGTAAGCTTAAAATAAACTTATAATTCATTGAAATTACTGTTGATCTATGTGATGCATTGATAAATTTCAAAGATTATAATTGCCCCACATGCATTCGAGAGAGCAGCGCTTTACTCATNTGATGATAGTCTTTATATACATCGAAAAAAATATGATGAATTTGAGATTTTCGACTAATAGAGTTTATTAAACGAGCTTGAACTAATAAATTTCATCTTTATATAGGTCATGTTTATAAGCATAAAGGTTCTATCAAAACTAATTCATATATATTTTAAATACAATAAATTAAATTATGTAAACTTAAAATAAACTTATAATTCATTGAAATTACTGTTGATTCATGTGATGCATTGATAAATTTCAAAGATTATAATTGCCCCACATGCATTCGAGAGAGCAGCGCTTTACTCATCGCCGAAGTGCATCATTGCTTACGTGCCAGACTGATTTCGGCTTATGACCATCATTAGTTAGCCGACAGTTGGGTGGTTAGCAGTCGTTAGCCGTCATAATAGATCATAATATCCTATCTTAATTAGCATAGCATCAGTTTGGCTTCAAGCGGTGCAGAGAGTTATTTGTGCTGCNCACTCATCGCCGAAGTGCATCATTGCTTACGTGTCAGGCTGATTTCGGCTCATGACCATCATTAGTTAGCCGACAGTTGGGTGGTTAGCAGTCGTTAGCCGTCATAATAGATCATAATATCCTATCTTAATTAGCATAGCATCAGTTTGGCTTCAAGCGGTGCAGAGAGTTATTTGTGCTGCTTGGTCTGAAATCAGATTAGCAATTAATCCCGTGAAATATTTTTCTCTGAATTAATTATCTAAAGTTAAATTAATTTATTTTGGCGCGGTATGAAAATTTTGGATGATATAAATGTAGGAAATAAAATTTAAGTTTCGTATATGTAAATAGATAAGGATTGGGTGAGGTGCATGTAGGGCTGTCAAAAAAGCTCATTGTTCGCGAATAATTCGTGTTTGGTTCGTCAATGAGTTCGTGTTCGATTCGTTCGATAAGCAAATGAGGGAATGTGAACAAATTTTTTTCGTTCGGTTGGTTAAACGAATTAAACACGAACAGTGATACGTTTGTTTGTANGAATTAATTATTTAAAGTTAAATTAATTTATTTTGGCGCGGTATGAAAATTTTGGATGATATAAATGTAAGAAATAAGATTTAAGTTTCGTATATGTAAATAGATAAGAATTGGGTGGGGCGCATGTAGGGCTGTCAAAAAAGCTCGTTTTTCGCAAATAATTCGTGTTTGGTTCGTCAATGAGTTCATGTTCGATTCGTTCGATAAGTAAATGAGAGGAATGTGAACAAATTTTTTCGTTCGGTTAGTTAAACGAACCAAGGACGAACAGTGATGTGTTTGTTTGTGTTTGAATCGTTATTGTTCGAAATATAAAATAATTTAAAATAATTATATATAAAAAATTTATGATANATACTTTAAAATAATTATATACAAAAAATTTATGATATTTTAAGAAATTAAATTTTATAAATTATAATATATAATAAAATAATAATAATAATAATAATATATTAATATANTAAATGGTGGTCTAATATGTGGTATCACAAGTTCCTGACATAATCAATACATGGACTTGGCATTCTCTTGCCACTACTAGTATGTGATTCACAGATCCAAGAATTGAGCCTTCTATAAATTTAATTAATTTAGATGTGATATGATTTCACATAAAATTTAAAATACGAAAAGTTTTTTGTATTACAATATTAGGGTTTGTTGCACTGTGAACTTCATCTAAGGATGCAATATTAAGAGTTATGTTTGTTCGTGTTGTTCGTCTGACCTCTTGAACATTTTATTTAACTTGTCAACAGTGGCCTCCCGAACTTGCTGCCTCGACTATCTCTAAAAATCAATCATGTTGTTTATAAACAAAAAATCAAATGTGTATAAAAAATAACTAAATAAATAGAATAGTAACTTATTATGTATTTTAATTGTAAAATATAATTCTAACCTACTTGTACTTGGATTATAGGGATAAGTTGCTCGATTATGCCTTATATTTTACNTGTGTTGTTCGTCTGGCCTCTTGAACATATTATTTAACTTGCCGACAGTGGCCTCCCGAACTTGCTGCCTCGACCATCTCTATAAGTTGCTCGATTATGCCTTATATTTTTACAGAAGCCACACTCTTGTGCTTGCGATTTTTGTCTCGTCTATTATGTTTCTAATCTTACTTATCATTGGACGACCATATCTTCTTTTAAATAGAGGTGAAAGTAAAGAAATGATACCATATTGCTGGAGGCCATGATTCTTTTTCTGGTATCCTATGAAATAAGGATTCATACATCTAATAATAAGAAATTAATATGAAATATTTTGAAATAAAAGTTGTGTGGTCCAATCATCTAGCCACCAAAGCAGCAATCACANACAGAAACCACACTCTTGTGCTTGCAATTCTCGTCTCGTCTATTATGTTTCTAATCCTACTTGTCATTGGACGACCATATCTTCTCTTAAATAGAGGCGAAAGTAAAGTAATGATACCATGTTGCTGATTGTAGGGAGGCCATGTTTCTTTTTCTGGTATCCTATGAAATAATGATTCATACATCTAATAATAGGAAATTAATATGAAATATTTTGAAATAAAAGTTGTGTGGTCCAATCATCTAGCCACCAAAGCAGCAATCACATGCACACATGGTGTGAGATACATTTGTGGCTTATTGTATTTGCTTGAGCGGTTCTCTGGAGAAAGTATGCCAACTTGAAATTCTCTGCAAGTTATATCAAATACCTGATACTCAAAATGTGTTATACATGTCAGTTGTAGAAATTGACGCACTTCATGCTCAGTTCTATATAGACTTGACCTTGTACACAAAACAAAATTCAAACACACTACTTCAATCCATTGTGGCACATTACTTGATCGTTTTAAAAATTAAAGCAACTAAATAATAATAGATAACACATATGAGACCCTGAATTGGGAGACCTTGTGCACGCCTTAATACCTCATTGAAACATTCAGGCATCTGTGCACATTGTATCAGTTTGGGAGCCACCATCATGTGCTAAAGACGACATCATGACATCTTTATCAATTAAACAATCATAAACTTCCTTTTCAATTTGTTTAACCTCGTTCAAGTGTCTGTTTAATGTTCGAAGTTCATTAGTATTTCAAGTCCAATATATTTTATCGTAGATACTACTAAAATCCTATACTGCAGGACATCTTACTAACTTTTAAAATTTTCTCGTAGATGATGCAAGCAGTGCTTATGTGCAGTGCATGAAAAAATCTCCCGACAACCACAAATTTGTCCTGCGTGCCTATCTAATATTATACATAGATCTTCACAAGTCTGGACGACTTTCACCAAAATATATAGTTATTTTAGAAACCATAACCATAATTCCGTTTTCTTAGATTTCACTATTTCAAATGCAAGTGAAAATAGTCCATCAATTTTGTCAATTCTTGGCTCAGTGCTTCCCTTGAAGGAATGTCCCATCCATACTAAGAATACGTCGGCAAAATCTCCACACTTAAATACTAGCGGAAAAAGAACAGAAAATATTATGGAAATGTGTATTATTTTTAACTTTTATTTTGTATATTGTTCCTAGAATTGTATTGATTTTTTCTTCCATCAAACGAAAAAAAGAGCAATATGACTCTCAAAACTATCCAAAATTAATTTCATAGCTTTTCTACGTGCATCTCATACTTTTATATACGTAACTCGAACATTAAACTTAGACTCCATCCGAGCATTTTTTTCTAGGCTTTTTGTCTAGTTATTGCTTTATAACTAAATTGACGCAGTGACATATGAACTATAAAATGCAGTTTCAGTGTCCAGTTGACATAATTAGATAGATACATGTATGTGATGCCACAATTACATACATTTTGTTTGCACCTCCTAACTGATGGCTTTTCGACGCGTGTAGATGCCTTTGACGTGGATGAGATTGCTGATTTTATTGCACACACTGAATTGTGACCCTATTTTAATTTGAAGTAGTTTGAATATACTCTACGTTCTTCATTATCGATCAACCATTCAGAGCACATTGTAAAGCATCAAAGTTAATTTTTTATGTTTAATTTAGGAGACAATTTGGGCTAAAATGAAAATTTTACAATTTTACAAATTTTTCCCTAATATTCTAATTTCATTTTTATATTTTCAGAGGTGAAAATGATCATTTTAGTGTTTAGGGTTGCTGCCCAAATTTTTTTATTTTATTTCCATTTTTATTGATTTTTTTTTTTCTGATTTTTATTTTATTTTTGTAATTATTTATAAAAATAATCATAATTGTGGTGGGAAATTAAACATTTTGGTATTAGGAAGGTCCCTTGACTTTTTAAAATATCGGTGAACATTCCTAATGAGAGAAATAATAATCCCTGAAATTTCCATGTTTTTATATTTTATATTTAATTTTTTATAATTAAAATACTCTCTGAGGTGTTCAATTAAGTAAACATTAAATACAAGTTAGCTATTTTATTTTTTGTTTTATCATTTTCTTCTTTGTTCACTGAGTTTATAGATATTTTTATTTTATTTTTATAATTTTTTTAAAGTTATGAATTGTTGAAGTTTGAATGTAATTTCTTGATTTAATTAATTAGGAAAATTAGATTTTCCTACTTAAATTTACACAATGCTCTGTCATCCTCGTATTGGTTGAAAGGCCATGTGTCGTCTCGTGGTTGGCTACACTTTACACACGAGTGCTCAGGTTGGCCCGTGATCCGGAGCGAAGTTATGATCTCGCAATCGATCTGACCAAATTCTCATCGTATGTTTCAAATGCATGGGAATAGACGACATATGTTTAACTTCCCCATGGGATAGAGAATCGAGTGTCGTATGCACTTAAACTTTAAGATCTCGCTCCACACCCAAGCAAATCACATGGGGTTTATTCCTAGAGCATTATCTAGATGAGACGAACCTATCTATACGGTTAAGCGGGAATGCATTGTTCATCCTCTTCACAAAGGACCAACCTGAGGCCTAAATTAGGAGTTTTGAATCCATACCTTGTCCCAAGAGGCGAGGCCTCAATTAAGGTTGATGGAAATGATCACCTTGGATGGACGTACCTTGTTCTTGCTCCAATTTTCTGTTATGTGCTAGACCAAAAGGTGCTCACTAGGGTCTGTGGGAGCAACTATGGTGTTGGAGTCAGGAAGTTTAAGTCTGGTTGTAGTGAGCTTTGGAGTTGCTTGGATCTTCCTTAAATGGTTGTGGGAGGTCATGGAGGAAGCTCTGGATTGCTTGGTGATCTCTGGTGGAGTATCAGAGAATGAGCAGAGAGATGAGAATGATTTGGGCAGGGGTAAAGAAGCTTTCTCCATTTTCTGATGCCTTGAGCATGGTGGAGCTCCAATGGCTATGAAGGTGGCATAGAAAGACCTTGGAGTGATTGGGAGAACTTTTGGTGGAGTGGCTAGGACCATAATTGTTCTGGTTTCAGTCTCCTTTGGGTGGATCTTGGGTTAGTTTGACCAAGGTGCCAAGTATTGGTGTTTTGGTTATGTAGGCAAGCCTAGTCCTTTAGTGTGTGTCATATGTTTAACTTAAAATTAATTAGTTCTGATGCCTTGAGCATGGTGGAGCTCCAATGGCTATGAAGGTGGCATAGAAAGACCTTGGAGTGATTGGGAGAACTTTTGGTGGAGTGGCTAGGACCATAATTGTTCTGGTTTCAGTCTCCTTTGGGTGGATCTTGGGTTAGTTTGACCAAGGTGCCAAGTATTGGTGTTTTGGTTATGTAGGCAAGCCTAGTCCTTTAGTGTGTGTCATATGTTTAACTTAAAATTAATTAGTCTTTGCTTGGGTTGTTGTGTGATGGTAAGCCATTTGGGTAATTGGTATAGTTATAGCGCCAAATGGTTTGAGCTCAAGTCATGGGCCTTAGGGTTTAGGCTAGAGCTTCTCATGATGGTTTGGTCTTGAGCTAAAGTTTGAACTTTCTCATGTGGCGTCAAGCGACTCGTGGTGAAGTCGCATGTTGTCACGACAACTTGGCAACTTGTATCCATTGGCACCACAGAAAAAGTTGAATTTATCAATTACAAAAATAAAATGATAACAAATAAATTACTTTATTGCTTTTTAATATTAATATTTAATTTTTTAAAAAAAATATTCTGCTCAAAAAATGATTTAAAAATTTATGCTTGCGGTAGACACACAAGTGATGGATATAATTTAATGAACTTTATTTATATTCTAAAAATATTGGTGTTTTCTTTCTCTAGTTGTAATTAGTAAACATATTTAATTTAATTTAATCAAGTTATAGTGACTTACTCAAATATTTATGTATAAATTCATCGTTCCTATCTAAATCTTACCCTTGTATGCATTGTTGTATTTCAATTTTTACTTTGCCGTAACGTGTGAAAACATATACCAAGAAAAAGAAGAGATCATAAAAAAGGCTAGCAAGCTCCCACAAGAGACCTCTTACGTTCTCTCTGGATTTTGGAGATGAGGAAGAGCTTTTGTTGACAAACTCAAGCCAGTTGGCTCTTACTAGGAGCAGCTCTCGGCGAGGAGATGACAATGAGATGAAGCATTAATAGCGCACGTGTGCTCCGACACACACCCATCCAATTAATTTTCAAAAAAGGTGAAATTTCTAGTCTGTTAATCTTACATTTGGTTTAAATGATCAAAAGTTTATGAAATTTAAAGATTTGAAAATCCTAACACTGTAAAAAGCTAAAGCAACAAAATTTGTTTTCTAATGTAAGAATTATGCTACATTGAATTAGATCGTGTGAATTCTCTATATTCTTCTAAAAAATTTCTCTAAATATTTTTTATAATGAGATTTTTCTTCACTTCTCTTATTGTATCTAATGATCAATTGAAAATTTTGGTCTCTTAATCAAATTACAATTTTCATAACTCGATCATAGTTCCTCATCTCATTTTTCTTTAATTGTAATTTTAATTAATTAACATTATTTGTTTGTAATCTTGTTTTATTAACCTTTTATTTATTTATTTACAAATTTATTTAATTATTTTTATGCAATTCTATTTAAAATTATGTTATTATTTATAAAATTCAATGGTGAATGCTACTTATTTATTATATTTTTATTTATTTTTTGCTATTTATTCTAATTTTATACCCCCCCCCCCCCCCCCATTTTTTTTNCCTCCAATTATTTTTCCTCCAAATTGAAAGAAAAAAAAATTATTACCTTTTAATTTCAAAGTCTTGTTCATGTGCATTGTTGTGTAATTTTTTTCTGACTTCTGATTTTTTCCAAACGATAAACTTTATTATTTAATTTATTAATAAGAAGACTTATTATAATATATTAATGTATTGAAACATTTATATAACTTGTTGCCATTGACTCTAAATTTTATAAATGTTTACACCTAAATCAACTAATAAGTTTTTTATTGGAAAGTCAATCAGTGCTACTAAATAAATGTAAAAAAATTGTTACATTAAATATTATATTAATGGTTGGCTATTAAAATGTCAGAAATGCAATTTTATTATATATTAAAATACTTAATAAAAAAATTGCTGCCTGAGCTGTCCAAATATTTTTTGTTTTTATCCACACTATTAAATTATATCATATAATTAGACACGAAGACAGAGCAAATGTTTTTTTTTTTTTTTTGAATTGTTACTTNTATGTTCTATTGGATGGTGGTAAATAACTTCCTTCCTGAGATGAACACCCAACAATTCATTGTAGCATGCTAGCCAACTCGGCCAACGTAACCCAAAGCCAACAATATTAGGCCCCACCAGGGCATATCCATCTGCCCTAACACCAATAAACATTAGAACATCATGTAAATTTGTAGTCATATATATATATATATATATATATATATATATATAATTATCATATTAATATATAAATTTTATTGTAAATTTATCTTATCGATAGGCAAATAAAATGTATTGACGAAGGAATACCAATGCTCGACCATTGCAGTTATTAAATGGTGGTCTAATCTGTGGTATCACAAGTTCCTGACATAATCAATACCTGGACTTGGCATTCTCTTGCCACTGCTAGTATGTGATTCACAGATCCAAGAATTGAGCCTTCTATAAATTTAGTTAATTTAGATGTGATATGATTTCACATAAAATTTAAAATACGAAAAGTTTTTTGTATTACAATATTAGGGTATGTTGCACGGTGAGCTTCACCTAAGAATGCAATATTAAGAGTTATGTTTGTTCGTGTTGTTCGTCTGGCCTCTTGAACATTTTATTTAACTTGCCGATAGTGGCCTCCCGAACTTGCTGCCTCGACCATCTCTAAAAATCAATCATGTTGTTTATAAACAAAAAATCAAATGTGTATAAAAATAACTAAATAAATAGAATAGTAACTTATTATGTATTTTAATCGTAAAATATAATTCTAACCTACTTGTACTTGGATTATAGGGATAAGTTGCTCGATTATGCCTTATATTTTTACAGAAACCACACTCTTGTGCTTGCGATTCTCGTCTCGTCTATTATGTTTCTAATCCTACTTGTCATTGGACGACCATATCTTCTTTTAAATAGAGGTGAAAGTAAAGAAATGATACCATATTGTTGATTGTAGGGAGGCCATGATTCTTTTTCTGGTATCCTATGAAATAAGGATTCATACATCTAATAATAGGAAATTAATATGAAATATTTTGAAATAAAAGTTGTGTGGTCAAATCATCTAGCCACCAAAGTAGCAATCACATGCACACATGGTATGTGATATATTTGTGGCTTATTGTATGTGCTTGAGCGGTTCTCTGAAGAAAGTATGTCAACTTGAAATTCTCTGCAAGTTATATCAAGTACCTGATACTCAAAATGAGTTATACATGTCAGTTGTAGAAATTGACGCACTTCATGCTCAGTTCTTATAGACTTGACCTTGTACGCAAAACAAAATTCAAACACACTCCTTCAATCCATTGTGGCACATTACTTGATTATTTAAAAATAAAAGCAACTAAATAATAATAGATAGCACATATGAGACCCTGAATTGGGAGACCTTGTGCACGTCTTAATACCTAATTGAGACATTCAGATGCATCTGTGATCATTGTATCAATTTGGGAGCCACCATCATGTGCTAAAGACCACTTCATGACATCTTTCTCAATTAACCAACCATAAACCTCCTTTTTAATATGTTTAACCTCTTTCGAGTGTCTGTTAAATGTACGAACTTCATCAGTATTTCAAGTACGATATATTTCGTCGTAGATACTATTAAAACCCTATAATGCAGGACGTCTTACTAAGTTATAAAAATTCTCCCGATGATGATGCAATCAATGCTTATGTGCAGTTCATGAAAAAATCTCTCGACAATCACAAATTTGTCTTGCGTGCCTATCTAATATTATACATAGATCTTCACTAGTCTAGACGACTTTCACTAAAATATATAGTTATTTTAGAAAACATAACCATAATTCAGTTTTCTTAGATTCCACTATTTCAAATGCTAGTGAAGAAAGTCCATCAATTTTATCAATCTCGTTGCAGCTAATAAAATCCCTCTATACGTCCTTAGAAGGAATGTCCCATCCATACTAAGACTATGTCGGCGAAATCTCCACACATATATACTAGAGCAAAACTACGAGAAAATAATATGGAAATGCCTATTATTTTTAACTTTTATTTTGTATATTGTTCCTAGAATTGTATTGCTTTGTTCTTCCATCAAATGAAAAAAAGAGAAATATGACTCTCAAAACTATCCAAAATTAATTTCATAGCTTTTCTACGTGCATCTCATGCTTTTATACACGTAACTTGAATATTAAACTTAGACTCCATCCGAGCATTATTTTCTAGGCTTTATGTCTAGTTATTGCTTTATAACAAAATTGACGCAGTGACATATGAACTTTAAAATGCAGTTTCAGTGTCCAGTTGACATAATTGGATAGATACATGCATGTGATGTCATAATTACAAACATTTTGTTTGCACCTCCTAAACTGATGGCTTTTCGACTTGTGTAGATGCCATTGATGTGGATGAGCTTGATGATTTTATTGCACACACTAAATTGTGACCCTATTTTAATTTGAAGTAGTTTAAATATACTCTACGTTCTTCATTATCGATCAACCATTCGGAGCACATTGTAAAGCATCAAAATTAATTTTTTTTATGTTTAATTTAGGAGACAATTTGGGCTAAAATGAAAATTTTACAATTTTACAAAATTTTCCCTAATATTCTAATTTCATTTTTAAATTTTCAGAGGTAAAATTGATCATTTTAGTGTTTAGGGTTGCTACCCAAATTTTTTTATTTTATTTCCATTTTTATTGATTTTTTTCTGATTTTTATTTTATTTTTTAATTATTTATAAAANTTAGGGTTGCTACCCAGATTTTTTTATTTTATTTCCATTTTTATTGATTTTTTTTTATTTTTATTTTATTTTTTAATTATTTAAAAAAATAATCATAATTGTGGCGGGAAATTAAACATTTTGGTATTAGGAAAGTCCCTTGACTTCTTAAAATATCGGTGAACATTCCTAATGAGAGAAATAATAATCCCTGAAATTTTCATGTTTTTATATTCTATATTTATTTTTTTATAATTAAAATACTCTATGAGGTGTTTAATTAAGTAAACATTAAATACAAGTTAACTATTTTATTTTTTATTTTATCGTTTTCTTCTTTGTTCACTGAGTTTATAGATATTTTTATTTTATTTTTATGATTTTTTCAAAGTTATGAATTGTTGAAGTCTGAATGTATTTTCNGTACAAGTTAACTATTTTATTTTTTATTTTATCGTTTTCTTCTTTGTTCACTGAATTTATAGATATTTTTATTTTATTTTTATGATTTTTTCAAAGTTATGAATTGTTGAAGTCTGAATGTATTTTGCTTGATTTAATTAAATAGGAAAATCAGATTTTCCTACTTAAATCTACACGTGCCTTGTCATCCTCCTATTGGTTGAAAGCTCATGCATCGTCCCATGGTTGGCTACCCTTTATAAGCGAGCGCTGAGGGTGGTCCGCGATCCGGTGCATTGAGATGATCTCGCGATCAGTCTGACCAAATCCTCACCATCCGTTTCAAATACACGAGAACGGACGACATCTGTTTAACTTCCCTACGGGATAGAGAATCGAGAGCCGCCTGCACTTAAACTTTAAGATCTCGCTCCACACCCNCTATTGGTTGAAAGCTCATGCATCGTCCCATGGTTGGCTACCCTTTATAAGCGAGCGCTGAGGGTGGTCCGCGATCCGGTGCATTGAGATGATCTCGCGATCGGTCTGACCAAATCCTCACCATCCGTTTCAAATACACGAGAACGGACGACATTTGTTTAACTTCCCTACGGGATAGAGAATCGAGAGCCGCCTGCACTTAAACTTTAAGATCTCGCTCCACACCCAAGAAAATCGCATGAGCTTGTTCCTAGAGTTTTATCTAGGTGAGACGAACCTATCTATACAATTAAGTGGGAATATATTCTTCATCCTCCTCACAAAGGACCAACCTTAGGCCAAAATTAGGAGTTTTGAATCCATACCTTATCCCAAGAGGTGAGGAATCAATTAGGGTTGACAGATATGATCACCATGGACATACGTACCTTGTTCTTGCTCCAATTTTCTCTGGTGGTTGGACCTAAATATGTGCTAGAACAAAGGGTGGCTCGAGTTGGTATTGAGCAAGGTTAGAGGATGCAGGAAGNGAGGCCAAAATTAGGAGTTTTGAATCCATACCTTATCCCAAGAGGTGAGGAATCAGTTAAGGTTGACAGATATGATCACCATGGACATACGTACCTCGTTCTTGCTCCAATTTTCTCTGGTGGTTGGACCTAAATATGTGTTAGAACAAAGGGTGGCTCGAGTTGGTATTGAGCAAGGTTAGAGGATGCAGGAAGAGTGAAATTTGTTTGGGGGGCGAGGTTTTAGGACCTTGTGAAGCTAATGAGAGGGCTAATTTATAGTTTAGGTGATGTTGGTGTCAAGACCATGAAAATCCCTAGATTTCAGAGAGGAAATTAGGGTTGTGTGGTGGTGGAGATGGCTCAGAAATGGTTGGAGGTGCCCACTAGGGTCAAGACCATGAAAATCCCTAGATTTCAGTGAGCTTCGGAGTTACTTGGAGCTCTTGGGTTAGCTCCTTAAATAGCTATGGGAGGCCATGGAGGGAGCTCTAGCTTGCTTGGGGTTCTCTGTTGGAATATCAGAGAATGAGCAGAGGGATGGGAATGTCTTGGGCAAAGGTAAAGCTTTCTCCGTTTCTGATGCCTTGAGCATGATGGAGCTCCAGTGGCCATGGAGGTGGCATGGCAAAACCTTGGAGTGATTGGGAGAACTTTTGGTTGAATGACTAGGAACATAATTGGTCTGGTTTCAGTCTTCTATCAATGGGACTTGGGTTAGTTTGACCAAGGTGCCAAGTGTTGGTGTTTTGGTTATGTATGCAAGCCTTGTCCTTTAGTGTGTGTCATATGTTTAATTTAAAATTAATTAGTCTTTACTTAGGTTGTTGTGTCATGGTAAGCCATTTGGGTCATTGGTTTGGTCTTAGCGCCAAATGGTTTGAGCTCAAGTCATTGGCCTTAGGGTTTGGGCTAGAGCTTCTTATGATGGCTTGGACTTGAGCTTATGTTTGGGCTTTCTCATGTGGCGTCAAGTGACTAGTGGTGAAGTCGCATGCTGTCACATCAACTTAGCCACTTGTCTCCATTGGCACCACAGGAGAAGGTGACTTTATCAATTTCACCAATATATATATATATATATATATATATATANTTCTTCTATGTATAGTTTGGTGAGCTTCTGTTGTTTTGCATGTAATCTATTTTAAAAATAAGATATATTATTTGTGTTTAATTGTTTAGTTTTTTAAGTATATTAAGTCTCACATTATTTTGTTTTAAAATAAAATTCAAATGTATTAATTATTATTTTTATCATGCCCGTTCAAAATTATTTATTTACGTATTATCTTACGGTTATATTAATGGAATTATTTATTTGAACAATGAAATCATAAATAGAAAAAAATTTATTTGCCGTGAATATTTTCAAATTTCATTAATCGTATAATCCAATAATTACTCTTTCTAAACCATCTTTGATTTTTTTATTACATTTTTATTTGAAATATAATTTTTTTTTTGTCTTTTATATTTAAATTATATAACAAATATTGTATGGTAAAAAAATAGCATTAATTAAACCAAGGAAATATTATTTTTCTACGTTCTGTAAGAGGTAACAGCACCAAGACAACTTAAGCTCACCTGAGGTCGGAAAATATTTGCGTACATGAGATGTACGCAACGCTGCGTACATCAGGGTTATTTAGGGGTACAAGTGAGTTATATCTGCGTTATACCCCCCTGTAACCTCTGTGTAATTCCCTTGTAACCTCCGTGTAACTTATTTGTACCCATGAAATTACAGAAGCGCGGAACTCATTTGTAGGTTACAGGGAGGTTCCCCGATATAACCCCCCTGTACTCCCTGAATAATCCCTGGACGTATGCAGCGCTGCGTACGTCTTATGTACGCAAATATTTTCCCACGAGGTCACCCAACCATGCAACTAACCATGGTTTTTCTACAACTTTCACTTTTCTAACTTTTCTGCTATAAACGTATTGTAAATCTGTTGAATGGTGGAGGGAATACCAGCTGTAATCACAGGACAGAAATTCTGCTCCAAAAAAGCCTGGAAGCAAGCTTCTACACTTGAGTGCTCATCTTCATATCCTGTAATGGAAGAATCAACTATATGGCCGATTCTCAAACGTCACTGCTACGTTTACACGTTACCAACATCCCTCATTCTCTAGAGTTCCTGCTCTCACACCTCAGGCAATTCTCCCAAAGTCAATTAACAGCAGAGAATTATCAAGTTTGGCTTGCTCCATTCCTTTCGCGACAAATGGATTTGTCGGGTTTCTTGAGGAAAGTTGTCCATGCCCATCAAAAATCAGTGAAGAGAATAATGAGTCACCGAAAATCCCCAATTTCATACGTGGAATTCAATAGATCAAAATATGATAGCTTCATATTTATTTGATGTGAACTAGAGTTGATCGAAATGGAGAAACTTATCTTCCTATTTATTTGCACACCCCCTTAAGTGATTGCAATGACTCTGCCTAGAATGAGGTGTGGTATCCGCTAATTGGGTGAAATCATAGTCATCCCAGGTTATTATGTTTCTCAACGGAATTTAACCTCACAAGTGACCAGTTTGTAAAGTAAATGAAGTTATTGTGAAAATATCATCACAATTTTTTAAGAGTAAA
Source organism: Phalaenopsis hybrid cultivar (assembly GCA_002079205.1). Taxonomy (NCBI): domain Eukaryota; kingdom Viridiplantae; phylum Streptophyta; class Magnoliopsida; order Asparagales; family Orchidaceae; genus Phalaenopsis; species Phalaenopsis hybrid cultivar. The sequence goes on from JXCR01148511.1 coordinate 299,544, forward strand.
ATGAAATCTTTAAATCATTCTCATCTCACAAAATTAAGTCTTATATGTATGAAGAAAGAAAGGAAACAACTCAGAATTAATGTGGATTAAACAAAAAAATATATATTTTCATTGAAATCCAAGTCTTACAAACAAAAACTCAAACACGAATACAAAGTACCTTATGTCTTCTTCCCAAGCAAATTTCTGGAGTTTCCTCTAAGCAATCTCCAAAATTTTTCATGCTAAAACACACTCACACTTACAATTGAACATAAAATATGAAAAACCTAACTCACTATTGCCGCCGAATTGAAGTTTTGAGGCTCCAAAAGGTATCTAAATTTGGCCAAATCATTCTCATTAAATAGAAAACTTAAAATAAGCAAGGGTTAATTTAAAAACCCATCCAAAATTCGGTCAAATTCGATGTATCTTCTAGAAAGGCAGTTACTGGCGCTATAACGCCCTTCTCACTCGTCGGTAGCGCTATAGCACATCACAAAAATCATCATTTTTTGCTTTATTTTTTTCTCATTTTCTCTAAATATCAATTCCATGTATCTGAAATAAAAAACATGCAAAATACCTTCCTTTAATATGCAATATCATAAAAAAATTATAAAAAAATACTTATAAAACATACACTAAAAATATGTTATTTTGAGGTGAATCATTAACAATTAATATTTATAAAATTAATGCCTAAGCACTATACATAGTCACTCCCCACTTAAAGGACGTTATTCTTAGTTAGTATTATTTGACTTACAAATTTTAAAAGGAAAATAAAAAATAATTGAAAATTTGACTTAGGATAACGTCAACATTCAAAATTACTAAAAATAAGCATAACTAGATATCCTCCATGAAAAGAAAGACAAAAGGAAAACTAAAAGCAAAAATGGTTCATGATTAAAAGGTAAAGAATTTATGGAAATTAAGAGGAGAAGCTTGAGGTTATGCTCGTATAAAAAATTAGCACATAAAATTTTCTAATAAGTTAAAGGAATAAAAGCTTTTTCAACATAAGCCTAAAATTTTGAATTTAATAGGATAACATTAGAATCAATATTTTTTAAGTGCATAGCTAACTAGACTTCATATGAAAAGTAATAATTTCATAAAATTCTAACCTCACATTAGTAATTTAGTATTAATGTGAGTTGTATCAGGATATTGGACGGTTGTTCTGAAAATTCTACCTTAAAAAGGGACGTGGGCAATTTGATTTAAATAAATATTGAATTATTAAAAACACTAATATTCTATATTAATGCTTTTCCCTAAATTCTAATAAATTTTTAATTTAGAATTTCAATTTATTTAAAGGCACATAATGTGTAAGTTTAGAAGTGTTTGAAATGCATAAAATTAGTGATATATTTTGTTGTTTTGTTCTACAATATGTTAATTATTTGAATCATGTATATAGGTTTTTTTAGGTTTTTTTTTTTATGTGTAGGATATGAGCTTTAAGGAGATAAATAATAACTTTGAACTAGCATACCCACGCCACTTGTAGATAAGTCAAGCTTAGAACAAGCAGACCTATGCTAATTTTGGCATGACCACACCTCTCCCATGTTCCAAACAGAGAGGACGGTGCATAGGCGTCACCTTTAGTGGTGCCATGGTGCCACATTGGAATACATGCGCCACATAAAGGAGAAGAAAACTGAGCGAGGGAAACTTTGATGATCCAATGAAGAACTCTAGCGTCTGTTAACCACTATGGAAGTTAGGACGATTTTATTTGATGTGGTAGCCTCACGTGGCATCGAATGGGCTAAAATGGAAATTTCAAAGGTTAAGGGCACTCTAGTNCTGGAAATAATTTTAAGTCATGTGGTGCATATTTTGTTAATTAATTAAACACTGTTTTAAATCTTTTGATTCTCCATGCATGTAGACTTATCACCATAGCTTGAATTTTTGGTATGTTGTAGCCTTTGTCAAGGTGAACATCCTCAGAGGAGGTTCCTAGACAGAGATCCATATTTTTCAAGTTTGTGTCTTCTATTTGCATAAATTAATCATGAAAATTATCATGTTGATTAGAAAATTTTGGAAGGTTTATGATGACCAGGGAACTGACATCGACTTTATATATGCTTAAAAATACAAGAATTTAATATTGCTGCTAGAATATTTAATTCCTCGACAACAGCACCAAAAACTTGATAACGGTTATATATTTGATAAAGATGTATATATAAAATATTCAATAATGGTAAACTCACACTTATCAACGTAAGTATACGTATCGCTCAAGTAATACAAACTCTAATGTAGTCCTAGATATCGATCCCACAGGGAGCAATATGAGAGGCTACGAACTAAGATTTTAGAAAATTAATACTTAATCACAATAATATAATTCAAATTGTTTATCTGTCATTAAAAGTCAATTGAAATAAATATGTAATTTTAATAACTCTTAAATAACTAATTCTACTAATAAAGTTCCTAATGTGAAATTCAATATATAAGAAATCATCCTTTTCCTTGTCAATAAATTAAAAAAAATGGATAAAGTGAATCAGTTCAAATTGGATTGTGCTAAATAGGAGCATACCTATTCTTTACCCTTTGGTCCAGGCATAACGAACATTGACAAATCCTATGCTTGATTACTGAATCTGCGGCTAGGCTGGGAGGATACAAGTTCTCACTTTGGAGCTCCCACATTCCACTCACCTGAGGGCTAACGTCTACACTTCAGCACCTAAATGATATGACCGAATTGAGGATTTTAGTCTGTCACTAAAATCTCCAATTCTAAGCCCGATAATTTTATTTCCCTATTTATTTGTACCCAACTTCCAAGGGCTTTGACTCTCTGAATATTGGATGTAATTTTCACTTTAGTTGTAAAATTCAATATATTTTAACAAATCAATTGGCCAGATTGAAAGTAAATTAAGATCAAAGTGAAAAGATCATCATTACTTCTTTAACATTCTCAAGGCTCAACCAACTCAAATCACCATTTCACAAATCTCAAGACAAGGAGAAAGATAGAGAAAACTACTCAAAACTCATGGAGAAGATACGACAAAACTCAGAATTTATATGTAAAAGCAAAGTCATACAAACTACAACAAATAAATAACACTTATCTCTAATTCCTCCCCAGGATAACTCCTCAAAGTTCCTCTGAATCTATTTCTTTCTTTACAGCACACAGAATTCTTCTTTGAAACGGCAAGGAGGAAGAAATCTCTCACTTTCTCTCCACTCTTACAGTCTCTCAAAGAATTCCTCACAATCTAACCCTAAATTAAACTCTCTACACACTACTGGGGCTCTTGAACTTCTCTGAACCTCTCCAACCTCCCTGAACCCCCTCTACTTTCGGTCAAAATCTTCTCTTAAAGTTGTAGAAGAGTTTTTTTAAGAGTTGCCTAAGCATCTCTTTAAAAATCGTCCACATTCATTGCACCTGTTGAGATAACCGCCACTCTCGCCATCGACAGCCTCAAGGGCGCCGTTGGCGGGCTTTCTAAAATATTTGATCTGGACTCTCAGAAAATCTCTCCATTAGCGCCATTGGGCTTGCCCTCAGCGCCCTAGTTCAAATCTTCATATTTTGGTCCTTTTCGTTCCAAATTCGCTCCTTTTTGCATCTTTTTGCTCTAATGACCATAATTCATCATACCCGCAACAGAACATCAAAAATACCTTTCTTTAAAGTGAAATATTATCAAAATCAATATAAAATAGGTATGAAAATCTCAACATATTTTCCTTTGGTCAACGTGTTGATAGTAATCGCGGAGAAAGAGACGACAAAGGAGGATTGAGACGCACTCAGGGAGATGCGAGTCGGTGAAGATCGCGTTAATAAGGCACGCGCACAGGTGCTGAAACGACAACTGAACAAGTTACAGATTGAGGATTCAAAGACAATAAACAAATTTTTCATGAAGCTTACCACCCTGGTGTGTGAGATCCGCTCATTGGGCACGAAGTTTGACGACAGTGAAGTAGTTGAAAAACTATTCTGTGCAGTTCCAGATAGATTTCTCTAAATTATTGGAACAATTGAACAATTTGGTGATACTGAGAAGATGTTGGTATCAGAGGTGATAGGTCGTCTCATAACCTTCGAGGAAGGGCTTAAAGGGCGACTGCACTTAAAGGGTAGTGGAGAACAGTTACTCCTTACCCAGGCTGAGTGGGAGGCAAGAATCCCGAAGGCAAAGAAAGATGAAGGTTCCAACAACAACAAAAAAGGAGGACGTCACGGGAGAGGACGTGGTCGTGGGCGTGGATATGGTGGAGGTCGAGGTGAAGACCGAAAGCCACGTAACTTCAACAAATCCAAGGTTAAGTGTTTCAATTGTAATGAATATGGGCATTTCGCAAAAGAGTGTCCCAAACCAAAACGAAGAGAAAAAGAAAATCTTGTTACAACGCAAACCGAAGATGAACCAGCACTATTGATGACAGAAACTTGTGTTCTCAGCCACACAATACAAAACGAGCAGGTGTTAGTGCATGAAGACAAGGTGGTGCCAAAGTTTAAAAGAACCCAAGAGAAAGCTTGGTATTTAGATACTTGTGCAAGTAACCACATAACCGGTTATATCAAAAAATTTGCTGAAATTGACACGACAATTAAAGGGTCGGTCAAATTTGGCGATGGCTCGACTGTAGAAATCCAAGGAAGAGGTTAGGTTTTGTTTGAAGGCTTCACAGGTGAACATCGAATACTTACTAATGTCTGCTACATCCCGGTGTTGAAGAGAAACATAATAAATTTTGGCCAATTAGATGAGAATGGATGCAAATTTGAGGTTGAAGGAGGTGTTATGACTATTTTGGATAGATCACAAAGGCTACTAGCAAAAGTGGATAGGTCAAGCAACCGGTTATATATGTTTAACATAGCACCAGCTCTCCCCAAATGCCTTCTGGTTAGGAGCAAAGAAGAAGCATGGCGATGGAATGCAAGATATAAACATGTGAATTTTCATGCTTTCAAGTTTCTAAGTCAGAAAAAGATGGTGCACGGCTTTCCCAAAATCGAGCATGAGGACCGCATCTGTGATGGTTGTTTGATTGGAAAGCAACACCGAAATCCTTTTCCAGTAGTGGCAAAATTCCGAGTAGAATCACCTCTTGAACTGTGGCATGGAGATTTGTGCGGCCCACTTACCCCTGCTACTCACGGAGGGAAGCGTTATTTCTTGTTGTTGTTTTAAGATTGTACAATATTTATGTGGCAAGTGCCGATCTGAGACAAAGATGAAGCATTTGAGGCATTTAAGAAGGTTATAGCTGCAGCTGAAATGGAGAAAAACAATAAGCTGAAAGCTTTGCGCATGGATCGTGGCAACAAATTCATCTCAAATGAGTTCAAGTCTTATTGTGAGCTGTTAGGAATTGAGTGTTATCTCACGGCGCCTTACTCTCCTCAGCAGAATAGAGTTGTTGAACAAAGAAATCTGATGGTGGTAGGCATGACAAGGAGCTTGTTGAAAAGTATGGGAGTCCCGAGCAAATTTTAGGGAGAAGCGGTATCAACTGCCGTATATATCTTAAATAGAGCACCAACAAAGAGCGTCGTTGGCAAAACTCCTTATGAAACATACTATGACCGCAAGCCAAGTGTCGATCATTTTCGTATTTTCAGTTGTCTTGCACATGTAAAAGTAGTTACACCGCATCTTCCCAAGTTAGCTGATCGTAGCAAGAAAATGGTGTTCATTGGTTATGATATGAACACGAAAGGCTATCAAATGTTTGATCCAGCGACAAGATAAGTTGTGGTGACATGAGATGCAGTGTTCGAGGAGAAGAAGAAGTGGGAGTGAAGTAAATCTCCAGTAACAGGTACAGGATCAGCAGGGAAAACCCTTACAACACATTATTTTATCATAGCAAGCGTATTTGATACGAGAAATCGGGAAGATAAACAGACGTTCAACGGTTCTGGTATTAATATCAGAAATTCTGGTATGGATTTCCCACAGCCGACACGGGAACAAACTGATAATCAATACCAGCATGCTTCACCAGTGATGAACATTAGATCCAGAACATCTATTTCAGACCCTGATTCATTGACACCAGACACTCCATATACAACTTTTGATGCTCTTGATGGTTCGGCCTTGACAGAAGTAGTGCAACCCACAACATCTGATGAGAGTTCACTAGAAGGACCAAGGGGTAAGCGTGACATCAAAAGCCTTTACGATGAAACCTTCCTAATAGAACTAGAGTATTTGGAATTGTATTTGCTAGGAGAGGAGGAGTCATCAACTCTCAAATAAGCTAAGGCAGACCCGATGTGGAGAAAAGCAATGAAGGAGGAAATTTCTTCCATTTGAAGTAATGAAATCTAGAAGCTCATCCCATTACCCGAAGGCCACAAACCTATAGGTCTAAAATGGGTTTACAAGCTAAATAAGGACACTCAAGGCAAAATTGTGAAACACAAGGCAAGATTAGTGGCAAAGGGGTACGTTCAACGACAAGGTATAGACTTTGATGAAATTTTTGCCCTTGTTGCTCGGCTAGAGACAGTACGTTTGCTGCTCTCTATTACGACACATGAAGGATGGGAGGTTCATCATATGGATGTGAAGTCAGCCTTCCTCAACGGTGACTTGGAAGAGGAAGTGTATGTCACTCAACTGTCAAGATTTGAAATAAAGGGAGAAGAGCACAAGGTGTTAAAACTGCACAAAGCATTGTACGGAAGTATTGTTGGCAGTTTAAGATATCTACTGCACACGCGCACAGATTTGACATTATCTGTTAGCATGGTGAGTAGATACATGGAAAGACCCACAACGGAGCACATGCCCGTAGTGAAGCACATACTGCAGTACGTGAAAGGAACTTTAAACCTTGGTTGTGTTTATGAGAAGAAGAAAGGAAGCTTGGAGTTGATCGGTTACTCAGATAGTGATCTAGCTGGTGATATTAATGATAGGAAAAATACCTCAGGTTTAATATTTTTTCTTGGGTCAAGTCCTATTAGTTGGTTTTCACAAAAACATAAAGTGGTTGCGTTATCTTCCTGTGAAGCGGAGTACATCACTGCCTGTGCAGCAGCGTGTCAAGGAGTGTGGCTGGGACGACTATTGTTAGATTTGTTAAAAATCAAAGTTAAGAAAGTAGTTCTGAAGATTGATAATCAGTCCGCAATTGCATTAAGCAAGAATCCAGTTTACCATGAGAGGAGCAAACATATCGATACCCGATTCCACTACATTAGAGATTGTGTTGAATCTAGAATCAATGAAATTCAACATGTTTGCACAGAAGATCAGCGTGCTGATATTCTGACAAAGTCACTTACAAGATTGAAGTTCTTGGATATGAGAGAAAAAATTGGTGTGCAAATCGTCAGTGAAGGACAACAAGCTTAAGGAGGAGATTATTGAGTTAATCTAGTTGTCTCCAGAAAATTTTTTATGTTTTTTTGCACATTTTTTCATGTGGTTAGGCGGTTAGGAAAACCGTTGTGTGGGTGATTAGGAAAACCGTTATGTGGTTAGTTAGTTTTGATTTTCAGAAAAACGTGACGTGTAGTTATTGTGCGGTTATAATTTGTATTTACTTATATATTAAGAAGATTAGAAAATGTAATTAGTGTTAAGTACTAAAAATCTTTCATTTTTGTTGGCGTTTGAAGTTTAGCTTTGAAAACCAAAAGAGAAGGCGATGGAGCCATCGCATGATGAGCTGCGGCTTTGGAGGAGAGGAAGAAGAGCAGGTGCAGTGCTGAGAAGAGGAGGACATTGAGCCTAAAAGACATGGCTTTTGTATTTTCTTCAAAGATATATGAAGTTTTTATCGGTTATGGGAAAGCAGTGAGGATTTGAAGGCAGGGACTGCATGGCTTTATATAGATGTAATATGTGACTATGTCAATATTGGGAGACAACTAATAAAACGTGAGAAAAAATAACGAATAATTTTTTTAATTTTGCAAAATAGAAATATAATATTGGAATTCATAAATTTAGATCATTTTCCCATGAGCATGATGTTAATTTTTCTATCGAATTAGCTAAGAATAGCTTGATTAAGCGGCCTCGGCGTTGAACTAAAAGAAGACCAGAGCTTGGAGGATGATCGAGAGAAGAAAGAGCTGAAGTTCAGTGTTCTACGTCGAAGATTCGACAAACACTTCCTGCTCCTGCATGTGCAAACCATCATCGACCACTGCTCACCAACGACTATCGACCATCTTCGACCGCCCCCCTGGTCATTGCATTAAAACCCTTATAGATCCATGACATACATTATGAAATCTCAGCGTACGCTACAGAGTAACAAAAAACCTAGTGAAATAACAACTAACGTTGCAAAGTAGAGAAGCATTGAGAGGAGTAGTGACAACATACTCTGAAGATAGTGTAACAACGCTTTCCGGCATAAAATGCAATAATGCACCATGAAAATAGTAAAATAATACACTCCTTAGACGACGCAAAAAGAAACATAAGTATTTACATCAAAGATTAGATGAACACTTTTTGCACTTGCTGTTATCAACATCAAGCACCGCTCACCGACGACTGTCAACCACCATCAATCGTACTCAGGCGATTGCAACAAAGCCCCCTACAGGCTCTTGACTTATACTATGAGATCTGAGCATTTGATGCAGAGTAACAAAGCACCTTGCTTGAACAATCATCATACTCAGAATATTGTGTCTTTTTACATATCCTTAAAACTCTCTAATTACACCTCACCAATATGGCTTACGTGATTAAGTATGACCTACGTAGTCCACAATTCATGATACAACTCTCAACTCTAGCCTCAACAACCTATAGACATTATCACAACTCATGCAATTCCCAACTCCATCTTTCGTGGCCTACAAATGTTATGTTAGTTCAAGTAGCTCTGAAATCTGACCTCTATAACCCACATCCATTATTATATCTCCCTAATATATCCTATGTGACAATCTATAATGTATATAGCTCACAACTCATGCAGCTCTCAACTTTGGTCTCCGTAGCCTACGAACATTTTCACAGCTCATGCAGCTCCTAACTTTAGCCTTTATAGTTTACAGACATTATCACAGTTCATGCATCTCCCAATTATGGCTCCTACATCCTATGAATGTTATTATAGCTCACCACTAAAACATATGTGATCGAATGTAGCCTACATAGTTCATAACTTATGCAACTTCTAACTCTACCATATGTGTTCTACGGATGTTATCACAACTCATGCAACTCTCAACTTTGACCTCAACGACCTAAGAAAGTTATCGCATCTCATGCAACTCACAAATCCAGCCTTAGCAGTTTATAAAAGTTATCAGTGCTCATGTAGCTCCCAACTCCACCATTTGTGGTCTACATATGTCATTCCTGTTCATGCACCTCCCATGTCCAACCTTTATGACATATGGATATTTTTATAACACTCTGTTATGATTTATTTGAAAAAATATGAATTATATGGATCACAGCTGTTGTAATTCCCCGCTTCGACCTATGCAGCCTATTAATGTTATCGCAGCTCATGCAACTCTCAACTCCAACCTATGTGGCCTACGAACGTTATCACAACTTACATGGCTCTCAACTTTGGCCTCTATTTACAACTTATGGATGTTATTACAAACTACCACTATGACATACATGACCAACTGCGGTTTACAAGGTCCACAGTTCATGCAGCTTCCAACTGTANCTAACTTTGGTTTTTAACAAATCTAACAATAATCATCCCAGCCACACTCCTTGACACGCTGCTGCACAGGCAGCGATGTACTCCACTTCACAGGAAGATAACGCAACCACTTTTTGCTTTTGTGAACACCAACTAATAGGACTTGACACAAGAAAAAATATTAAACCTGAGGTATTTTTCCTATCATTAGTATCACCAGCTAGATCACTATCTGAGTAACTGATCAGCTTCAAGCTTCCTTTCTTCTTCTCATAAACACAACCGAGGTTTAAAGTTCCTTTCACGTACCGCAATATGTGCTTCACTACGGGCATGTGCTCCGTTGTGGGCCTTTCCATGTATCTACTCACAATGCCAACAGAGAATGTCAAATATGGGCGCGTGTGCAGTAGATATCTTAAACTGCCAACAATACTTTCGTACAATGCTTTATGCAGTTTTAACACCTTGTGCTCTTCTCCCTTTATTTCAAATCCCGACGATTGAGTGACATACACTTCCTCTTCCAAATCATCGTTGAGGAAGGCTGACTTCACATCCATATGATGAACCTCCCATCCTTCATGTGTCGTAATAAAAAGCAGCAAACGTACTGTCTCTAGCCGAGCAACAGGGGCAAAAATTTCATCAAAGTCTATACCTTATCTTTGAACGTACCCCTTTGTCACTAATCTTTCCTTGTGTTTCACAATTCTGCCTTGAGTGACCTTCTTTAGCATGTAAACCCATTTTAAACATATAGGTTTGTGGCCTTCGGGTAAGGGAACGAGCTTCCAGGTTTCTTCCTTCAAATGGAAGAAATTTCCTCCTCCATTGCTTTTCTCCACATCGGGTCTACCTTAGCTTCTTTGAGAGTTGATGGTTCCTCCTCTCCTAGCAAACACAATCCCAATTACTCTAGTTCTTTTGGGAAGGTTTCATCGTAAAGGCTTTTCATGTTACGCTTACCCCGTGGTCCTTCTAATGAACTCTTATCAGATGTTGTGGGCTGCACTACTTCTGTCAAGGCCGAACCATCAAGAGCATCAAAAGTTGTATCTGGTGTGTGGTGTTAATGAATCAGGGTCTGAAACAAATGTTCTGGATCTCATGTTCATCACTGGTGAAGCATGCTGGTATTGATTATCATTTTGTTCCCGTGTCGGCTGTGGGAAATCCATACCAGAATTTCTGATATCAATACTAGAATCGTTGAACGTCTCTTTATCTTCCTGATTTGTTGTATCAGATGCGTCTGCTATGGTAAAATAATGTGTTGTAAGAATTTTCCCTGATGATCATGTACCTGTTACTGGAGATTTACTCCACTCCCACTTCTTCTTCTCCTCGAACACTGCATCTCGTGTCACCACAACTCGTCTTGTCACTGGATCAAACATTTGATAGCCTTTCATGTTCATATCATAACCAATGAACACCATTTGCTTGCTACGATCAGCCAACTTTGGAAGATGCAGTGTAACTACTTTTACATGTGCAAGACAACTGAAAATATAAAAATGATTGACACTTTGTTTGCAGTCATAGTATGCTTCATATGGAGTTTTGTCGACGACGCTCTTTGTTGGTGCTCTATTTAAGATATATACGGCAGTTGATATCGCTTCTCCCCAAAATTCACTCGGGACTCCCATACTTTTCAACAAGCTCCTTGCCATGTCGACCACCGTCTGATTTCTTCATTCAACAACTCCGTTCTGCTGAGGAGAATAAGGCGCCGTGAGATAACGCTTAATTCCCAACAGCTCACAATAAGTGTTGAACTCATTTGAGATGAATTCGTCGCCACAATCCATGCGCAAAGCTTTCAGCGTACTGTTTTTCTCCATTTCGACTGCAGCTTTGACCTTCTTAAATGCCTCAAATGCTTCATCTTTGTCTCGGATCGACACCTGCCTCATAAATCTTGTACAATCGTCAAACAACAACAAGAAATAGCGCTTTCCTGCATGAGTAGCAGGGGTAATTGGGCCACACAAATCTCCATGCCACAGTTTAAGAGGTAATTCTGCTCAGAATTTTGCCAATGCTGGAAAAGGATTTCGGTGTTGCTTTCCAATCAAACAACCATCATAGATGCGGTCCTCATGCTCGATTTTGGGAAAGCCGCGCACCATCTTTTTCTGACTTAGAAACTTGAAAGAGAAAATTCATATGCCCATATCTTGCATGCCATCGCCATGCTTCTTCTTTGCTCCTAACCAGAAGGCATTCGGGGAGAGCTAGTGCTATGTTAAACATATATAACCGGTTGCTTGACCTGTTCACTTTTGTTAGTAGCTTTTGTGATCTATCCAAAATAGTCATAACACCTCCTTCAACTTCAACTTTGCATCCATTCTCATCTAACTGGCCAAGACTTATTATGTTTTTCTTCAACACCGGGATGTAGTAGACATTAGTAAGTATTTGATGTTCACCTGTGAAGCCTTCATACAAAACCGAACCTCTTCCTTGGATTTCAATAGTCGAGCCATCCCCAAATTTGACCGACCCTTTAATTCTCGTGTCAATTTCAGCAAATTTTTCGATACAACCGGCCATGTGGTTACTTGCACCGGTATCTAAATACCAAGCTTTCTCTTGGGTGCTTTTAAACTTTAGTACCACCTTGTCTTCAGGCAATAACACCTGCTTGTTCTGTATTGCGTGGCTGAGAACACAAGTTTCTGTCATCAACAGTGCTGGTTCATCTTCGGTTTGCATTGTAACAAGGTTTGCTTTTTCTCTTCGGTTTGGTTTGGGACACTCTTTTGCGAAATGACCATATTCATTACAATTGAAACACTTAACATTGGATTTGTCAAAGTTACGTGGCTTTTGGTCTTCACCTCGACCTCCACCATATCCACGCCCACGACCACGTTCTCTCCCGTGACGTCCTCCTTTTTTTGTTATTGTTGGAACCTTCATCTTTCTTTGCCTTCGGGATTCTTGCCTCCCACTCGGCCTGGGTAAGGAGTAACTGTTCTCCACTACCCTTTGAGTGCAGTCGCCCTTTAAGCCCTTCCTCGAAGGTTCTGAGACGACCTATCGCCTCTGATACCGACATCTTCTCAGTATCGCCAAATTGCTCAATTGTTCCAATAATTTGGAGAAATCTATCTGGAACTGCACTGAACAGTTTTTCAACAACTTCACTGTCGTCAAACTTCGTGCCCAATAAGCGGATCTCACCCACCAGGGTGGTAAGCTTCATAGAAAATTCGTTTATTGTCTTTGAATCCTCAAAGTGTAACTTGTTCAGTTGTCGTTTTAGCACCTATACGCGTGCCTTCTTAACGCGATCTTCACCGACTCGCATCTCCCTGAGTGTGTCCCAAGCCTCCTTTGCAGTCTCTTTCTCAGCGATTACCATCATCACGTCATCCGACACAACTTGAGAAATTGCTACCATGGCGCCTTGATCTTTGTTATCGTCTTTTTCTTCACCTTCAATCACTGACCATACTCCTAGTGAACGCAAGATTATCTTTATCTTGACAGCCTATATGTTGTAGTTCGTTTCGCTTAACGTTAGAAATTGGATCGGGATTGAGGCTCCTATTGTCGTCGGTTTGATGACAGCAAGTGTCTTAGATGGATCTCCATTAGTTCCGGTCATTTCTTTGACAACATGTTCACCTTCGCGAACTGAGGCCCTTGATTTGCGATCGCCGAAGACTCTTGTGTTGCCTCGCAGATCCAGAACACTGAGGCGAACACCTTACCGAGACCCTTCGAGCCTCCTTCGCCTTTCGCCTAGTCGCGCGCCAAGCAGTCCGAGGAACTCGCCGAACCAAACACTTCGCGAACTCCTCCGAGCCTAGAACCTCGCTCTGATACCAAATTTTGGTTTTTAAAGCTAAACTTCAAACACCAACAAAAATGGAAGATTTTTTAGTACTTAACACCCATTACATTTTTTGGTTTTTTTAATATATAAGCAAATACAAATTATAACCGCACAATAACTACACGCCACGTTTTTCTGAAAATAAAAACTAACTAACCACGTAACGGTTTTCCTAACCGCCTAACCACATAATGGCTTTCCTAACCGCCTAACCATATGGAAAAATGTGCAAGAAAATATAAGCAATTTCTGAGACAACTAGATTAACTCAACATTCTCAAGTTGACGATAGCATTGAGGTGATTGGGAATGTTGAGAATAACAAAGAGGTTCAAGAACTCGGTAAGTTCGCCATCAAAGAATTAAACAAAAAGCATTCGCACTCCCAAACGCTGGCCTTTTATGGGGGTGGTGGAGGCGAAGTGGTGGCATGGGTTGCATGGTTGGGATTACTTTTTGATTGTTAAGTCCGAGAAGAAGGAGAAGAAAATTAAAGGTCGATTGCTGGTTTATGTTTACAGAATACCATATGGGAAAAGAGTAAAATCTTGAATCTTCGAGGATACATGTGCCTGATTGTGCAGCTTTTTCAAGCTATCTTTTGTTCCTAATACTTCTTTTGCTTTGCTGTGTTCTGTTACACGATCTAGTGTGTGTTATGGTTGTGGGTATTGAGAGGTTGTGTTGTTTAAGCCATTTATTGTATTGGGTTTGGATCTTGCTTTCTGTTTGATTTGGTTGATTTAATATTTTTTTCTTATTATTATTATTGATCTGATTATTGGGATTTTGTCATACTGTTACAGAAGCATCCAAATAGTAAAACTGTTTTTTTTATTAGTGCTAATTAAAATAATTTTATGGTTTATTTTAGTTTTAGTGCATATTTTTTGTGTATTCTTTGATATTTTTATTTTTGAGTTTTATCATGCATGACACCTCAAACATCTATATTCAAATATTGAGCACCTAAATCTTTGTATTAACATTTCAAGCACGCAGCCAGGGGAATAGTAGCTAGGAATGGAGAAGGCGAGATCCTGAGCTTTTGAGGACACAGAAAAAAACAAGCATGGAGGGAGATGGATTTAGTTAGCTTGGAGTGAATGGAGAGCCCAGGAGGAGAAGAGAGTGAAGGATTTGAGAGGGCTTAGCATTCGGGTTGCTTTTGTGAGCGTTTATCGAGGANGGAAGAGAGTGAAGGATTTGAGAGGGCTTAGCATTCGGGTTGCTTTTGTGAGCGTTTATCGAGGAAGGGCAGAGGGAAACATGAGAAGTGAGTGTGTCGATTAGGAAAAATTATGCTATCCGGATGATGCCCACAGAGCAATGTGTGAAAGCCAATCTAAAATATATCACCTGAGTTATTATTATTATTATTTTTTTTATTTTATTCTAACAAATGGCGTAAATAATGATGTGGCCTGACTCGGCCCGTCATAGGGTATTTTCACGTCGTTTTAATCTAGGGAAAAACACGTCGAAAATTTGAAATAAACATCAGAACAACTGTACAAGTTTTAGGGTTTTGGAATAAAAGATTATTTCGTTGCGGAATATTAGAAAAAATTGTTGTCGTTGCCTTTCACTCAGGAAAAAACCTTGAAGGTGGAGAACAACCAGAGTTGTAACTTAAACAACTCTGAGGTCTGAGGTCATATATGTTTCTCTTTCTACTGATGAAATTATAGACTTGAATTCATTCATAAGTTTGAAACAAAATTTGGTTTACATTGTTAACGTGTCAGCTGTACTTTTTTTATCTGAGCTAGTTGATGCATGTAATATTTAATATTTCNAAGTGTGTCGATTAGGAAAAATTATGCTATCCGGATGGTGCACATAGAGCAATGTGTGAAAGCCAATCAAAAATATATCACCAGAGTTATTATTATTATTTTATTCTAACAAATGGCGTAAGTAATGATGTGGCCTGACTCGGCCCGTCATAGGGTATTTTCACGTCGTTTTAATTTAGGGAAAAACACGTCAAAAATTTGAAGTAAACATCAGAAAAACTGTACAAGTTTTAGGGTTTTGGAATAAAAGATTATTTCGTTGCGGAATATTAGAAAAAACTGTTAGTCGTTGCCTTTCACTCAGGAAAAAACCTTGAAGGTGGAGAACAACCAGAGTTTTAACTTAAACAACTTTGAGGTCATATATGTTTCTCTTTCTAATGATGAAATTATAGACTTGAACTCATTCATAAGTTTGAAACAAAATTTTGTTTACATTGTTAACGTGTCAGCTGTACTTTTTTTATCTGAGCTAGTTGATGCATGTAATATTTAATATTTCATATTCCCAGGATACTATCTTGTTTGTGTGTTGACGAATTGTATTTTTAATTTTTTACTTTTCATCGTGGTGAGGATTAACTAGTTTTATCTTGTACAACTAACTTGTATTGATTGCACTGATTTAACATTGTAAAAAATCTTAATAAACAAAAACAAAAATAAATTATATGTAAAGAATTATTTTTAAATTTTTTATTTTTCCTCGTGGATATGATTGACCGATTTATCACTACTTGTAGAATCGTGCATTCATGTTATATTGGTTGCAATGATTTATCTCAGTACAACTGATACAATACGATTGTACCGAATGAAATATGCAATGTTGTATCTGTTGTAAAAAATTATAAAATAAAAAAATTGTATACATAAAAGATGAATTTATAATTTTTGTTTTTCATCGTGGTTATGATTGACTGATTTAAAAATATTTGTACAATCATGTTGTATTGGTTGTACTCATTTATTTCATTCCAAACAATACAAAACTGGTGTACTAAAGGGAACAATATAATGGTGTATTTGTTGTAAAAAATTGTAACATAAAAATTAAAAAAAAAGTTGTATATAAAAAAGATGAAATTCTAATTTTTGATTTTTCTCATGGCTATGATTGATTGATTTGTCACTACTTGTGCAATCATGTTGTATTGACCGTACTAATTTATCTCATTATAACCGATACAACATAGTTGTACCGAAGAGAACGATACAATGTTCTTTCTATTGTAAAGAAATTGTAANCCACCTTCTTGCCTTTTCGTCCCCCTTCCAACTCTCTCCGAACTCTTTGAAGTCTTCTTCTTCTATTAGGGGTCGCCTCCTTTCAAAATGAATTCAAAATTCCCTCCAAAAGTCAACTCTTTTGAATTCAAAAGATGTGTCATTTTATGCAAGAGACATGTCCCTTGATAAAAGAACCTGCCAAAGTGTCTAGATGCATTGATTCACTCTAAGAGGTGTGTAGAACAAGTGTCCCAATGAAAATTCGTGCAAAATTTGACTTGAACCGTCTTAATCAGCAAAAAGTCGTCTCTGGCGCATCATGCGCCAAATCTGGTGCATCATGTGCTAGGTCTCTGGATTTTGGCGCATCATGCGCCAATCTAGCGCATCATGCGCCAGAATCCTAAAATTGGCTATTTTGGCTCCAAATTTCATCATTTTTATCATTTTTGTTTCAAATGCCTAAAAATAATGTACTTGCAACAAAAAAAAATGAAAATATCCTTCTATAAAGTGAAATATCACCAAAAATAAGTATAAAATATATACTTAAAACAATATATTATTGCGGTGTATCCAAAAGGTATTGATTTACGGAATCAACTATACTACATGAATTTATATTATTTACAATGGCCACAATCTGTCGTTTATGATAAATAAAAAATTATTGCTTTTATTTTTTTGAAGGTTTACCGATAGTTTAGTTTTGTAGGTAAAACCCTTGTTGGTAACCGATCAATATTCCAACAGTATAAATTTACCTACAGTTACCTGATAATATAATGTCATAGTTTTTTCTTGAGAAAATTTTAGTCATAGGTAATCATTTTTTTTGTATAACCGATGGTTCTTTCAATGGTAATAGTGACGACAAACATGTCAAAAAGAGTAATACCCGTCAATTTTTTGAAGCAGACAAGATCATTAGTTATGCATCATTTTCTATAATCGATAAGTTAACTGTCAGAAAAATGTCACACCTGTCAGTTTTTTGNGAGTGCTATAAAGAACATAGATTAATCTGGAGTTCGCCCTAATTCTGTGGTTAGCCTGGGAGGATATCGGCTTCCACTCCAGAGCTCTCACTACTCTCTCCCCAAAGGGCTAACAAATATTGCATCAGTTTTCAATCAACTAGACTAAATCAGGGATTTTAATATGTCACCTTAATATCTCTAATTCTGCATCTAACAAAGTATATTTTCTTATTTATTTGCACTCAATTCCACGTATGACATACTCTCCCATGACATCAAATGTGACTCTCCCTCTGTTGTATAAATCATACCTTTTTTCAGGACATGTTTCTCAACATGTTTTAATATTTCAATTGGCTAGATAAAAAAGTAAATGAAGATCAGAGTTCAAATCATCACAAATTATTAACATTTAAAACTGTAGAAAATAAAATCAATTATTCAAAAAACCATATCTCAAATAAAAGAGAAGGATAAAGAAGAATACTCAAAATTCATTAGAAGGATACGACAAAACACGGATTTCATATATAAAAATAAGTTCACAAAGTAAAGGAAATAAAAGACACAACTTATCTTACAATCCTTCCCAAGCAAATCTCTAGAAGCTCTCTTCAAGAATTTCTCTCTTCACAAGCATACTCAATTCTCTCTTAGAAGTGTAATGAAGAAGAAATCTCTCACATTCCCTCTCCTCTTACAATACTAGAAGAAAATCTCCTCTCCTTGCCTTTCACGCTACCACCTTCTTGCCTTTTCATCCCCCTTACAACTCTCTCTCAACTCTTTGAAGTCTTCTTCTTCTATTCTGGGTTGCCTCCTTTCAAAAGGAATTCAAAATTCACTCCAAAATTCCCTCCAAAAGTCAACTCTTTTGAATTCAAAAGATATGTCATTTTATCCAAGAGACATGTCTCTTCATAAAAGAACCTTCCAAAGTGTGTAGATGCATTGAATCACTCCAAGAGGTGTGTAGATCAAGTGTCCCTATGAAACCTCGTGCAAAATTTGTCTCGAATCGCCTTAATTCGCAAAAAGTCATCTCTGAAGCATCATGCACCAAATCTGGTACATCATGTGCTAGGTCTCTGGAAAATTGGCTGTTTTAGCTCCAAATTTCATTCTTTTGGTCATGTTTGCTTCAAATGCCTAAAAATGATATAGTTGCAACAAAAACATGAAAATATCATTCTTTAAAGAGAAATGTCAAAAAAAAAAAGCATAAAATATGTACTTGAAACAGTATATTATTGTGGTGTATCCATAAGGTATTGATTTGCGGAATCAACTACACACTACAAGAATTTAGGTTATTTACAATAGCTACAATCTGTCATTTATGATAATAAAAAAATTATTGCTTTTATTTTTTATGAAGATTTACTGATAGTTTTAGTCTTGTAGGTGAAACCCTCGTTGGTAACCGATCGATATTCCAACAGTATAAATTTACCTACAGTTATCTAATAATTTAATGTCATAGTTTTTTCTTGAGAAAATTTTAGTCATAGGTAATCATTATTTTGTATAATCAATGGTTCTCTCAATGGTAATAGTGACGACAAACACGTCATAAAGAATAGCACCCGTCAGTTTTTTTAAGCAGACAAAACCATTAGTTATGCATCATTTTCTCTATAACCGATCGGTTAACCGTCAGAAAAATATCACACTGTCAGTTTTTTGACATAAGTAAAAATTGTTGGTTAATCGTCATTTTTGCATCTTTTATTATAACCGATGAGTTAACTGTCAGAAAAGTGTCACGCCCATCATTTTTGCATGATGCACCTTAATCACTAGTTATGTGTCGCTTAGTCTTGGAAATAATGTACATCGTCTAGCCATCGATTTTGCCTATGGATAAGTTTGGACCCATTGCAAAACCGACGACAAGCCTTTGAAAACATGTAGCATAAGGAAAACAAATAAATTATTTCTTTCATGCATTACCACAACTGCTATCACAACAATTAATAGACAACTCCAAGTACTTAACAAAATAATATAGTTGTCAAATAATAAATTATCCAATCAAATAATGAAATAAAAAGAATGTTTTTACTCCAAAATGTGTACATCATTGTTTACGATAAAATATATGTCAAAAAGTACATAAACATAAAAAAGAAAAGAAAAAAGGACAACCTAATCATCCTCCTCTATCTCATCAACCTCACTCTCATCATCCTCCATCACTTCCTTCTCCAATCATGCTGTTACCTTTTCATGCTCCCTCATCTGCTACCGAAAGGAATCCAATTCAGTCTTCAACTTGGTCTCCATGTTGGCTTCCAGATTTGACCTCAAATGAAAGAAGCGGGACTCCATGTCAATAGAGAATGTCACAACACACCTGAAGATCTACTCATCCAGTGTGGTAGAGGTAGAAGCTATATATACACTAGTAGTGGCGTGAGCGTCGTAGGTAAACCCTTGTGACTCGATCCCATAGACTCAACCCTTTTTCTTTCCTCTAACAGCCTTCCTCCACAGGTCGTACTCAGAAGCATCACACCTGCGGATCGTAAATTCTCTAGACGCTTAAGATCGACTCTTCTTTAGTTGTTGGAATCTCTCCTACTAACAAAAATAATTACATTCGGTTAGAGCTAACCGGTATTAACATCAAACTAATTCACACAGGATCTTCCATCAATCCATGACTTGTTGGATCGTCTCCTATGGCGCGCTCATGTACATTGGCGGTGGAGGGTTCTCGTCAAATCTCCACTTCCTTTCCATAAAAATAAACAGTCAGAATAATGTTCAAATTATAGCAAACCTTGTAGAATGACATGCCTACAAATGTGCTATTTTTTATATACATTTTATGCTCATTTCTTATGATATTGCACTTTACAAGAATGTATTTTGTGCATAATTGGTTTTAAGAACAACAGATGGAATTTTGGAGAAAAAACGAGTGAAAACGGAGCAAAACAAGGTCAAATGGAGCAAAGGAGCACAAAGTGAACTGGCACAACACGAGACCCTATATGTGAAAATAGAGGGTCAGGCGCCATGGTGTCAGGATTTGGCGCTAAGGCACAAAATAGTTAATCTTGGCTTCTAGAGGCTAGCGCCTACGCGCCACAGTTGGGCACCTAGTTGCCAAAATTGGTTTTTCTTAAAATTTAACGTATTTGGATGAATGTTAATCGGGCATTTGAAGTAACTCTTGGGAATTTTTAGGCTTATATTAAGTGAGTGAGTGTGAGAGGTGAGTGTGTGTGAGTGTGTGTGTGTGTATGCGTGTGTAAGGGAGAAAGTGTCTTTTGGAGTCTTAGTGGCTTTTGAGACTTTGAAGAGAAGTGTAAGGGATTTTGATTTGTTATGCAAGGAGGGCATGGATCTTCTTTAAGGATAAGTTTTAGACTCTTTCTGTATTTTCTTTGAATTATTACAATATAGTTGTATGATTTCAATGTCATTTGCAATGAAGAATCCATGTGCATCAGGCAAGCAACCCTTTCCCTTCCTTGCGGGGAACAATTTGGCACCAACGTTCGACCTCGAGATTCTTCGCGCTTCTTTAATCTGACGCCACCTTAATAGGATATATCTGTCGAGTGGCAGTCCTCTCACGGGCAATAAAGAAGACACAAAGAACCCCTTATCCTTCAGACCCTCTAGCTAGACGTGCTTCCCTTCCCGAACTTGAGCCCTGGGGGCCAGAAGACCCGGACGAAATCTCCTCGCGCAGCCTCACCCTGCACCTACTCGATTAACGAGCAATCAAGAATGTTCTTAAAAAAATGGAGAGAAAAAGAAAAAAAGGTCGTTACCAGTACCAGAAAAACTTAGGAGTTTCCGTCACCACAAGGCTAGATCCACTGGATCCTATGCGATTTTGCCCTAGTTTTTTTGGCAGCCAATTTGACGAGCGATTATTGCATGCGGAGAGCGCACGCAGAGCTGCGCGCGCCCTCCGATCACAGCCGCACATCGCGGCTGTATGACAGTGG
>JXCR01148511.1:322320-338033 GCA_002079205.1 Phalaenopsis hybrid cultivar
AGCTTCTTAAGATAATGTGAGATACTAAGGAAAATTTATCTTTCTCAAAGACATGTAGGTTCTTAATCAGTAGACCACAACTTCGAAAATTATGTGCATATGAATTTAAGATTAAATTCACTTAGTTAGAATAAGCAAATAAAAATAAAAGAACATTATGATGTGGTTACGATGAATTAAATTTAACTAATTGAATATATACGGTATGATACAATGTGGTTTTAAAACATTGAAAATATATTCTTAAATATATTCTTAACGTTAATGACTTTAAGAAGCTTGAGATTTCTTTCTACGAGTCTCAAAATTTTTACTACTATTAAGCTATATTTTTTGATGTGCGATGTAGAATTTACGGTGATAGTGTGTCTTAACATTACACAAAAATCCAACACATATTCAAGTAAGTGACAAATGTAGACATAATAAAGAAAAAAAAATCATATGGTTTAGCATAGTTGAAATAATTCACAATGTGGTTGTAATTACATACGCTCGCACCACTCTTGAGTTATGAAATTACAAAGTTGATGTACAATGATATTCCACCAATAATAGTCGTAATATGACGTAAAAGTCGTAGTCGATTGCTATGGAGGGAGTAGTTAGACATGAATGTTGTTGACGGTTGTTGTAGCGCTAGCTTGTCGTAGAGGGCTTACGTAATTGAAAGTCGTGATAGCAATTGATCATTTGAGTCATAGTTGTTGCTTCATAAACGTTGGTTGGCCACATAAGCTATCATAGGGGGCGGCGATAATGGTTGCAGGCTATAGAGATCAGCGTTTAGAGCTGCATAAGTTGTGAGATGTATAGGTCATAGTTGGTCTCATAGGTTATAGTGGAGAGCAAAATTAATGTATAATGGTTATAGATGTTGAGGTTGAGAGCTGCATAAATAGTGATAATGTACATAGGGCACAAAGACTAGAGTTGGGAGCAACAAGAGTTGTGAAAAGTTTGTACGTCACAGAGGTCAGATTTGGGAGCTGCATGACTTGTGATAACGTTTGTAGGTCATAAAGACTGCAGTTGGAAGCTGCATGAACTGTGGACCTTGTAAACCGCAGTTGTTCGTGTATGTCATAGTGGTAGTTTGCAATAACACCCATAAGTTGTAAACAGAGGCCAAAGTTGAGAGTTATTTAAGTTGTGATAACATTCGTAGACCACACATGTTGGAGTTGAAAGTTGCATGAGTTGTGATAACATTAAAAGGATGCATAGGCCGAAGCAGGGAGTTACAGGAGCTATGATCCACATAAGTCATAGTTTTTCAAATAAACCATAACAAAGTGTTATAAAAATGTCCATATGTCATAAAGGTTGGACATGGGAGGTGCATGAACAGGAATAACATATGTAGACCACAAAGGGCGGAGTTGGGAGCTATATGAGCAGTGATAACTTTTATAGACTGCTAAGGCTAGATTCGTGAGTTGCATAAGCTGCGATAACTTTCTTAGGCTGATGAGGTCAAATTTGAGAGTTGCATGAGCTGTGATAACATCCGTAGAACACATATTTTAGAGTTAGAAGTTGCATAAGTTATGGACTATGTAGGCTACATTCGATCACATATGTCATATTGGTGAGCTATGATAACATTCATAAAATATAGGAGCCATAATTGGGAGCTGCATGAACTGTGATAATGTCTGTAAACTATAAAGGCCAGAGTTAGGAGCTGCATGAGCTATGAAAATGTTCGTAGGCTACAGAAACCAAAGTTGAGAGCTGCATAAGCTGTGAGCTATATACATTGTAGATTGTCGCATAGGATATAATAGGGAGATATAATAATGTATGTAGGCTATAGAGGTCGGATTTGGGAGCTACTTGAACTAACATAAGATCTGTAGGCCACGAAGGATGGAGTTGGGAATTACATGAGCAGTGATAATGCTATAGGTTGTTGAGTCTGGATTTGAGAGTTGTATCATGAATTGTGAACTATGTAGGCCGTAGTTAATCACGTAAGCCATATTGGTGAGATGTAATTAGAGAGTTTTAAGGATATGGAAAAAGACACAATATTCTGAGTATGATGGTTGTAAGTAGTTATTTTAAGGTGTTTCATTACGCAATCTTTGAGAGGCATCATTGCATCGCGTAAGAGCACATCATTGCATTGTTTTTAAGGTACATCATACATAATATGTGGGGTGCATTATTATATCATCTTCGGGAGCATTGCTACGTACACAATATGCAGTGTGTATTATTACACTATCTTTGAAATGTGTTTATACTCTCTAAAGTTGGTCAGTTCTCCACAAAATGATTTGTTACCTCTCAACAATGATTGTTCAAACAAGGTCCTTTGTTACTCCGCACCAAATGCTCGGATTTCATAGTATAAGTCAAGAGTCTATAGGGGGCTTCGTTGCAATTGCCTGAGGACGGTCGATGGTGGTTGACAGTCGCCGGTGAGAGGTGCTTTATGGATGTTGATAGCAGCAGGTGCAAGAAGTGTTCATCTAATCTTTGATGTAAATACCTATACTTCTTATTACACCGTCTAAGGAGTGCATTATTGCATTGTATGCGGAAAGCGTTGTTACACTATCTTCATAGTATGTTGTCATTACTCCACTCAATGCTTCTCTACTTCGCAACGTTAGTTGTTATTCCACAAGGTTTTTCGTTACTCCGTAGCGTACGCTGAGATTTCATAATGTATGTCATGATTCTGTAAGGGTTTTAATGCAATGACCAAGAGAAGCGGTCGACGATGGTCTATAGTCGTTGGTGAGCAGTGGCCGATGATGGTTTGCAAATGCAGGAGCAGAAAGTGTTTGTTGAATCTTTGACATAGAACACTGAACTTCAGCTCTTTCTTCTCTCGATCATCCTCCAAGCTTTGGTCTTCTTTTGATTCAACGCCGAGGCCTCTTAATCAAGCTATTCTTAGCCAATTCGATAGAAAAATTAACATCTTGCTCATGGGAAAAGATCTAAATTTATGACTTCCAATATTATATTTCTATGTTGCAAAATTTAAAAATTATTCGTTATTTTTTCTCACATGTTATTAGTTGTCTCCCAATATTGACATAGTCACATATTACATCTATATAAAGCCATGCAGTCCATGCCTTCAAATCCTCACTGCTTTCCCATAACCGATAAAAACTTCATAGATCTTTGAAGAAAATACAAAAGCCATGTCTTTTAGGCTCAATGTCCTCCTCTTCTCAGCACTACTCCTGCTCTTCTTCCTCTCCTCCAAAGCCGCAGCTCATCATGCGATGGCTCCATCGCCTTCTGAAGATGACGACAGCTTTGAGGTGCTTGAGAATGTTGAGAATAACAAAGAGGTGCAAGAACTCGGTAAGTTCGCCGTCAAAGAATTAAACAGAAAGCATTCGCACTCCCAAACGCTGGCCTTTTATGGGGTGGTGGAGGCGAAGCGGTGGCATGGGGTGCATGGNTTTGTGCCATTGCAGGGGAATTAAATCTTCTAGTAACAGTATTAAATCCTTGTATTTTTAAGCATATATAAAGTCGCTGTCAAGTTTGTGGCGCAGTTGCCGAAGAATTAAATCTTCTAGCAGCAGTATTAAATCCTTGTATTTTTAATCATATATAAAGTCGTTGTCACACGTCATCCAACACGGCTTAAGAAATGACTACCATGGTGCCTTGATCTTTGTCATTGTCTTTTTCTTCACCTTCAATCACTGACCATACTCCTAGTGAACGCAAGATTATCTTCATCTTGACAGCCCATATTTTGTAGTTTGTTTCGCTTAACGTTGGAAATTGGATCGGGATTGAGGCTCCTCTTGCCGTCGGTTTGATGACAACAAGTGTCTTAGATGGATCTCCATCATTTCCGGTTATTTCTTTGACAACCTGTTCACCTTCGCAAACTGAGGCCCTTGTTTTGCGATCGCCGAAGACTCGTGTGTTGCCTCGCAGATCCAGAACACTGCGGCGAACACCTTTCTGAGACCCTTCGAGCCTCCTTCGCCTTTCGCTTAGTCGCGCGCCGAGCAGTCCGAGGAACTCGCCGAACCAAACACTTCGTGAACTCCTCCGAGCCTAGAACCTCGCTCTGATACCAAATTTTGGTTTTCAAAGCTAAACTTCAAACACCAACAAAAATGAAAGATTTTTTAGTACTTAACACCCATTACATTTTCTGGTTTTTTTAATATATAAGCAAATACAAATTATAACCGCACAATAACTACACCCCACGTTTTTCTGAAAATAAAAACTAACCACATAATGGCTTTCCTAACCGCCTAACCACATAATGGCTTTCCTAACCGCCTAACCATATGAAAAAACGTGCAAAAAAACATAAATAATTTCTGGAGACAACTAGATTAACTCAATATTCTCAAGATGAAGATAGCATTGAGGTGATTGGGAATGTTGAGAATAACAAAGAGGTGCAAGAACTCGGTAAGTTCGCCGTCAAAGAATTAAACAAAAAGCATTCGCACTCCCAAACGCTGGCCTTTTATGGGGTGGTGGAGGCGAAGCGGTGGCATGGGGTGCATGGTTGGAATTACTTTTTGATTGTTAAGTCCGAGAAGAAGGAGAAGAAAATTAATGGTCGATTGCTGGTTTATGTTTACAGTATACCATATGGGAAAAGAGTAAAATCTTGGATCTTGGAGTATACATGTGCCTGATTGTGCAGCTTTTTCAAGCTATCTTTTGTTCCTAATCCTTCTTTTGCTTTGATGTGTTCTGTTACACGATCTAGTGTGTGTTATGGTTGTGGGTATTGAGAGGTTGGGTTGTTTAAGCCATCTATTGTATTGGGTTTGGATCTTGCTTTCTGTTTGATTTTGTTGATTTAATATTTTTTCTTATTATTATTATTGATCTGATTATTGGGACTTTGTCATACTGTTACAGAAGAATCCAAATAGTAAAAATGTTTTTTTATTAGTGCTAATTAAAATAATTTTATGTTTTATTTTAGTTTTAGTGCATATTTTTTGGGTATTCTTTGATATTTTTATTTTTGAGTTTTATCATGCATGANTTTGCTCGTTTATGTTTACAGTATACCATATGGGAAAAGAGTAAAATCTTGGATCTTCGAGGCTACATGTGCCTGATTGTGCAGCTTTTTCAAGCTATCTTTTGTTCCTAATACTTCTTTTTCTTTGCTGTGTTCTGTTACACGATCTAGTGTGTGTTATGGTTGTGGGTACTTAGTGGTTGGGTTGTTTAAGCCATCAATTGTATTGGGTTTGGATCTTGCTTTCTGTTTGATTTTGTTGATTTAATACTTTTTCTTCTTATTATTATTGATCTGATTGTTGGGATTTTGTCATACTGTTACAGAAGAATCCAAATAGTAAAAATGTTTTTTTTATTAGTGCTAATTAAAATAATTTTATGGTTTATTTTAGTTTTAGTGCATATTTTTTGTGTATTCTTTGATATTTTTATTTTTGAGTTTTATCATGCATGACACCTCAAACATCTATATTCAAATATTAAGCACCTAAATCTTTGTATTTACATTTTAAACACGCAGCCAGGGGAATAGTAGCTAGGAATGGAGAAGGCGAGATCCTGAGCTTCTGAGGATAGAGAAAAAAACAAGCATGGAGGGAGATGGATTTAGTTTGCTTGGAGTGAATGGAGAGCTCAGGAGGAGAAGAGAGTGAAGGATTTGAGAGGGCTTAGCATTCGGGTTGCTTTTGTGAGCGTTTATCGAGGAAAGGCAGAGGGAAACATGAGAAGTAGGTGTGTGTCGATTAGGAAAAATTATGCTATCCGGATGATGCACATAGAGCAATGTGTGAAAGCCAATCTAAAATATATCACCTGAGTTTTTTTTTTTTATCATTATTTTATTCTAACAAATGGCTCAAGTAATGAGGTGGCCCGACTCGGCCCGTCATAGGGTATTTTCGCATCATTTTAATCTAGGGAAAACACGTCAAAAATTTGAAATAAAAATCAGAAAAACTGTACAAGTTTTAGGGTTTCGGAATAAAAGATTATTTCGGTGCAGAATATTAGAAAAAACTGTTGTTGTTGCCTTTCACTAAAGAAAAAATCATGAAGGTGGAGAACAACCAGAGTTGTAACTTAAACAACTCTGAGATCATATTTGTTTCTCTTTCTACTGATGAAATTATAGACTTGAACTCATTCATAAGTTTGAAACAAAATTTCGTTTACATTGTTAATGTGTCAGCTGTATTTTTTTATCTAGAGCTAGTTGATGCATGTAATATTTAATATTTTATGAGGATTGACTAATTTTATCTTGTACAACCAACTTGTATTGATTGCACTGATTTAAAATTGTAAAAAATCTTAATAAACAAAAACAAAAATAAATTATATATAAAGAATTTTTTTGTAAAATTTTTTTTTCCTCATGGATAAGATTGACCGATTTATCACTATTTGTAAAATCATGTATTCATGTTATATTGGTTGTACTGATTTATCTCAGTACAACCGATACAACACGGTTGTACCGAATGAAACGATGTAATGTTGTATCTGTTGTAAAAGATCATAAAATAAAAAAAATTTGTATACATAAAAGATGAATTTATATCATTTGTTTATCGTCGTGGTTATGATTGACTGATTTAAAATTACATGTACAATAACGTTTTATTGGTTGTACTGATTTATTTCATTCTAAACAATACAAAACTGGTGTACCAAAGGGAACGATATAATGTTTTATCAATTGTAAAAAAGTCGTAACATAAAAATTAAAAAAAAAATGTATATAAAAAGGTTGAAATTCTAATTTTTGTTTTTCCTCATGGCTATGATTGACTGATTTATCACTACTTGTACAATCATGTTATATTGATTGTACTAATTTATCTCGGTATAACTGATACAACATGGTTGTACCGAAGGGAACGATACAATGTTCTTTCTATTGTAAAGAAAACGTAACAAAAAAAAAAAAAAAATGTATATATACAATATGAATTTCTATTTTTTGTTATTCCTCATTTCGTGGATTGTCTGATTTAACACTATAACACTATTTGTACAATCATGTATTATTACTTCCACAAGGGCTATTTTGAACTTCGAGAGAGTTTTAGATTATTGACCTCCCGCAAAATGGGTCAGACGGGAATCCCTCAACCTCTCTAATTGGAGGTACTCATGAACTTCACTAGCCAGTCTTTCACTTTGCTCTTGATCCTAACAATTTAGAGTTTGGGGTCGAACGAGAAGATCACATAGCCTTCCATATCCATTTTGAAACTAAAAACGGACAAGAAAAGCTCCACCGACCATGAAACCTCCAACTTCTAGAGGAAGACAATGAATGTCATGATGACACCTATCAAATTCAGTGTCATACATGTTGGGATGACACCGTAATGGTTGAAAACTTTGTGGAGCTCATGATAGAACGACAACCTCACAGTGGACTTAAATTGGGCCAAATGCATAATGAGGCTTTTCTCAAAATCAATGATTTCTTTTTTAGTTGCCTGGGGAATGACTTAGGGTATGACGATGTACGGTTTATGGAGACCATCGATCTAACTCGCGACACGAAGTCCTCGCCAGAGGGGTTCACCCCAATGTGCTCGAAGGAATATTTGGGAGCCATCACCGGCAAGCAAAATAAAAAGGTAAGTAGAAAGGAAGGCAAGAAGGAAAATTAGTAAAATAAGGTTTTTTCCAAACTTTACTAACTATACTTATAATACCAAAAGGAAGTCCAAAAGACATAAGAGTACCAACTCTTTTCATCGCATAAAACTGTGGAAATAAAGTCTCATCAGACCGACATTATGATATGTAAACATTAATTTCATTTAAATAAAAATATTTAACCTCAATTTACTAGTTTAAATTTGATTAGTTGTAAAGAAAATTTTTAATGAAACTATTGGTTGTTGCTTCATCTGTAACATAACCCAGCAAAGACAACCGCCCGTGCACTAATTCCCTTCCTTAACCAAACTTATCTATCCTATCTTTTTTAGATTAAATTTAGGAGTTTGAAACTGCTTCTCAGATAGCCGACACTTCAACCGAAGTGACGACACCTCCTTCTGGAGAACGGCCTCCTAAGCTTGAATCATTATTAGTTCTTCCTTGAATTTCTCGAGCCGAGCATCCTGAGGATGGGAACAATCAACCTCAAGGATTAGGACTTTTGCCTCGTAGGAACGGCGCTTTGTTGAGCCAAATGGTCCTAACATGCATGTCGTCCTAGCTGGGTCATCTACTAAACAAGTCGTACTGCTCCCTAACGATCCTCCTTAACACCTAGAACCGTCAGTTGACCCCTGATCCACCACAGGTCAGCCTAAGAAGCACCACGATCTGCAGAAGTCGGAGTATTCATCCCCTCACTAGAAGAAGGAACCATCATTCTATGTAGGTTTGATGTAGGGAAGGAGCATAACCCTTCCTCAATCCCTTGTTTTGTCAACAGAGAAGGAACAACAATCCCGAAAGCATCAACCAGAAGGAGAATCATGGGTAGCTGTCACTCTAAAGTCCTCTAATTTTACACCTTTAAAAATTTTATTTCCCTATTTATTTGCACTCAACCTCATGAACTACATTCTCATTCATGAAATCAATGTGTGATTCTAACCATTTATTGACTGAGACAATACCATCTCGGATCTTACCTGTTCTCACAACAGATATTAACAACTTAAATGACCAAATCAATATGTAAATAAAGTGTAAGGTTTCAAATCATCACAACTTCTTCCAACATTGAAGTCTATTACTTCACACAAAATCCTTTAAACATGTTATCACTTATCATTTTAAGGAAAAAGATAAGGAAAACTACTCAGAATCCATAGAAAAAACACAATCATACATGAGTTTAAAAGTAGAAATCATGCACACAAACAAGAAATCTAGATTAAAATCAAGTGCAGTCACAAAGATAAACACTTATCTCAAATACTCTCCACTAATTGTCTTGAAGTTCCTTTGAATTCTCTTTTTCCCTCTCAATATAAACTAACACTCAAAATAAAAGATAGTGGTTGCGACGATGGGTGACAGCGGTTACTTGGATGAATGATGGCTGTAAAATCTGATAGGTGGCTGACCTCTTCTCTTGGATAATCTAAGTATTTTCTTATAAAAATCCAAGGGGTGTCTTGACGTCTCTTCAAAAAAGTGTCTTCATTTAATGAATCTTCTAGAACTTGCCTCCTCAAAAGTCAATTGAATGAATTTTTGTGTCCATGAAATATTTTCCACGTTTTTACCAAGGGTTGCTCACCTCTTCAAAAATTCATCTAAATTCAATGAATCATCAAATAACTATTTATGACTCTTAAGCAAGGGGTACCTGACGCGTAGGCGAGGCTCTCTAGAGCGTAGGCGCCAGTTCTAGGCGCTTCAGTTCATTTTTGCACTTTTCTTTATTTCTGCTCCAAATTTGACCATTTTTTACTTTTTTTTTTTTTGCATTTTTAATCTAGTACTTGAATAAAAAACGCATAAATATCTTTCATTAAAGCGCAATATCTTAAAAAATAGGTATAAAAATGTGTTTAAAAATACTATATATTTTAGGTGTATCGGTAGCCCCTTGAACAATTGCCTCGGACACCTCTAGTAGTATCTTCGCTATAGTAAATTATGCCTCCCCCTCAATCAGCATAAGAGGCTCCCGGACGGAAGTTAATATCTCCGCCTTTTTCATCTCTTGTGTGGGTCATTCGAGTCATTTAACATTTCTTCAATGGAAAAACACCCTCTTTCAATTGAGGCCTCTATTAGTCTGTAAGTGAGTTATCCCGGCTCGAGGGCCTTCGCCTCAGTCACAGGTAGCTTCCCGTGTTTCTCAACCTTAAAAGAAGACTTTGCCCTTTGCATCATAATCTAGAAAGCCTTCTTTTAGCATCCTCACCAAAGTTGATTGACTTGGAATGCTGAGTGCTCTTCATGATCACTAACAAAAAGAGAAGAGGGGGCTTAACCAAGAAAACAAAAGAGAAAAGATACAATTTTTCTTCAGTTCTTCCCGTTTATAGGGGCCCTGACATGAAATTCTAGGAGAATTCAATTAATATGCATTTAATGATCATAAATACCAGCAGCCTTTTGAAATTTATGATTCTCATATCTTTATTACAGTTGTCGCTATCAATGAGTAATAGAATCGATAAACTTAATTATGTACATAAGAAAATGTGTCAGCATGAATCTCAAAGAAATCCAATAACTATTAGAGGAGATGACATGGCGCGTTAGGACCCATTATGGGTAGTTCGAGAGTCCCTTTTACCCGTCCGACTTCTACTGATTGGGAGAAATCTAACTCCATGACGGACGAAAGTCAACAAATCCTCCTAAAAGGTCACCAGGATGGACCTTGCATTGGCAATCCGACAGGCCTCATCAACCAGGCCAGAGGGATGGCATGTGCTGCCCAAATCGTAAACAGGCGGCCAATATCTACTAGTCAACCTTTCAGCAATGGCCAGCTTTACATATTCCAAACTTTGGGCCCTACCACTATTGTGTTCTCTGTTCTTTTCTCTTTTTTTTCCCCACACTATTCCATTTGCGCGTCTTCTTGATAGATATGAATTCAACAAAATGCTTATTTCCTTTCTAATTCCAGTGAAACATTATTTTAACTTTTTTTTAAACGCAATTATTCACGACGTCTGAAACTCCATTTCTGGTCACTCCCCGGCTTTACATATGGCAACAAAACCCCTCCGTCTCTAGGTTGGCAGCTAAGCCTCCAACAGAAGAACCAAAAATAATGATGCCGTGCAAGACAGAAAAATAATTTTGAGATATAACATAATTTTTTTAGCGACGTAATCATTACAGGTTTCAGAGTGATTAAAATACTTATTAAAAAAAAAACTTAATTAACTAAGGTGCCGTTTGGTTCATATATTTCGTCAGTATATTTAAAATTATGTGAGTTTTTACATTAAATGCAGGCCGCGAGTCGACTCCCACAGCCTACCTGAAGGCCACATTTCAAGATAAATAGCTTATTCTTAAATGCACATGCACAAAACGAATACTAAATCATTTACCGCTGTAGATAATAATTGAGCTTCTTAAAATAATGTGAGAAGTACGTTCTTGCTAGCAGGGCACAACTTCGGTGCATGTGAAATTATGATTAAATTCACTTTAGAATAAGGAAATGAAAAAAAAAAGAACTTGTATGATGTGGTTATCATGAATTAAATTTTGACTAATTGAAGATATACGGTATGATACAATGTGTTTAATGATCATAAAATTTATCTTCATAAAATTTATCTTCATATTAAAAATGGGTAAGAGTTATTTTTAATTATATTGTTTATCATTAATGACAGTTTGAACTTTAAGAATGCAGCTTGTGAGGCTCAAAATTTTTAATATTTAAAAAAACTATGATGTTATATTATTTGATGTGTGATGGAAAATCTACGGAGATGCAGTGATTATTTATTGTCTTAATCTTAAACAAAAGTTCATCGCACACTCAGGTATTCAAAGTGATAAATATAGAATCATAAGTTTTTACGTGAAAAATCATGTAAAGGGAAAAAAATCATTAAACATAGCACTGTTGAAATAATCCACTATGTAATTTTAAGTACATATGCCCACACTTCTTTTGAGCTAGGAAAGATGAAATTATAAAGTTGATATACAATGATATTTCAACAATAAATTCGTAATGTGATGCAAAGGGCGTAGTCGATTGTTATGGAAACAATAGTAGGATGTGAATGTTGTTGATGGTGGTTGTAACGATAGTTTGTCATAGAGGGCGTAGTTGGAAACCATGATAGCAGCTGGTCATCTGAATCGTAGATAATTGTTTCGGGAGCGTCGGTTGACCACATAAAGAATGATAGGGAGTTACAAGAATGTTTATAGACTAAAGAAAGTCAAAGTCAGGAGCTGTATAAGTTCTAATAATGTATGTGGCCCGTAGAGGCTACAGTAAGAAGCTGCATGAACCATTAACCATGTGAGATGTAGTTGTTCACATAGGTCATATTGCTGACATGCAATGACACTCATATGTCATACGTATGGGCCAAAGTTGAGAGCTGCATGAACTGTGATGATGTACGTAGGACATAAGAACTAGAGTTAAAAGCTACATGAGTTGTCATAACGCTTGTATGTTATAGAGGTTAGAGTTGGGAACTATAAGAGCTGTGACAACGTTTGTAGCCCACAGAGGTTGCAATTGGAAGCTGCATGAACCATGGACCACGTAAGTTGCAGTTGGTCATGTAGATCGTAGTGGTGACCTGCAATAACATCAATAGGTTGTAGGTAGGGGCCAGAGTTGAAACTCGTATGAGTTGTGATAACGTTTGTAGGTCATAGAGGTTAGAGTTGGGAGTTGCACGCTCTGAGATAACATTAATAGAATGCATAGGTTGGAGTTGGGAACTGCAACAACTGTGAGCCACATAAGTCAAAGTTTGTCACATAGGCCATAAAAGAGTGCGGTAATAATGTCCATACGCCATAAAGGCTATACTTGGGAGGTATTAGAACTAGAATAACATTCGTAGGCCATAATGGTCAGAGTTGGGACCTGGATGAGCAGTGATAACTTTTGTAGGCCGTTGAGGTTGAAGTTGAGAGCTAAATGAGTTGTGATAACTTTCGTAAGCTGTAGAAACAAGATTTGAGAGTTGCATGAGTTGCTATAATGTTCATAGGTCATAGAGGATAAAGTTGGAAGGTGTATTAGTCATGAACTATGCAGACTACATTTGGTCAAGTATGGCGTAGTGGTAAAATGTGATCAAATTCATACGCCGTAAGAGCCAGAGTTGGGAGATGCATGAGTTATGATAATTTCTCTATGCCACAAAGGTCGAAGTTGGGAACTACATGAGTTGTGATAACGTCATATACTACAAATGTCGAAGTTGGGAGCTGTATGAGCTGTTAGCCATATAGGTTGTAGATTTTCAAATAGGTCATAGCCAGGAGCTATAATAACATCCGTAGGTCATAGATGTTAGATTTGGGAGCTACATGGATTGTGATGACGTATGTAGGCCAAAAAATAATGGAGTTGAAAGTTGCATTAACTGTCATAACGTCTAAAGGTTCCTAAGTCTGGAGTCAAAAGTTGCATGAGTTGTGAACAATGTAAACTGTAGTTACTCACATAGGTCTTAGTGGTAAGCTCCAATGAGAGGGCCTAAAGAGTATGGAGAAATTCAACATTTTCTGAGCATGATTGTTGTAAGTAGCTATTTTGAGTCATGTTGTTATTCCTACTTCGAGAAGCATCATAGCACCATTTACAGGCACATCCTTGCATCGTATTCAATGTGCATCATTACACAGTCTGTGAGGTGCATTATTACGTCATTCTTGGGTACATTGCTATGCTGTGTGCAAAGTGCATTATTACCGTCTTTGGGATGTGTTTTTACTCTGTAATGTCTGTCACTGCTCTGCAAAGTGCTTCGTTACTTCTCAACACTGGTCATTTTCAACAAGAAGCTTCGTTACTCTGCAGTATATGCCAGGATTTCACAGCAAGCAACGTGATTCTGTAGGGGCCTTTGTTTTAATGACCTCAAGACGGTAGATGGTGGTTGACAACCATTGGTGAGCAATGCTCGATGATTGTTGGCAACAGCAGGAGCAAAAAGTGTTCGCTAGATCTTCTATGTAGAACATTTGACTTGTGCTCCTTCTCTTTGTTCTGCTCCAAGCTCTAGTCTTTTTCCAATTTAAGGACTTAGGCCTCCTTCAATATTGGTAGAGCATGGGAGAGGCTTTCCTGCAAATAAAGAAAGAATCTAAACCACTTTATCAAACAGATTGAGGAAAATAATCCCTCAATCAGATGACATTTTATTGACATTTAAGAGCCTTAAAATGTTGTAATTAAATGAACTTAAGCTTGTTGGATTTGTCTTATTGAGAATGTCAAATTGACTATAAACTTGTCCAAATTGGAGTCAGTTTGATCTTCTAATTAACCACTTGAAGTTTTCAAAATTTGTTTAACGGCTTGATCTGATACAAATTGGATCAATTTGAGTGGTACTGAGTTTAATAATAAGTTTGTTGAAATTGGAGTGCTGAATAATATTTAATTGGAAATTGAACTTTAAATATTTAAAACAATTTTTTCAAAATTTTATGCTTATTTGGGATTTTATTGCTATTATTTTTCTTACTTTTAGTATTATGAACAAGTTTTGTTTGAAGCATTTTTAAGTATTTTTATTTTTACTGCTTTAAATAAATGGAATTATTTCTAAAAAAAATCATAATAATATTTAAATTATTTTTAAAAACAACCACAACTAAAAAACATATCTTGTTATGAAGTTAAGCATAAACAAAATAAAATATAAAAAAATAAAAGAAAAAAAAAGCGTTCACAAATGTCTCTGCCAATTCGATAGAAAAATTAACAATCCAGGTCAATGGAAAATAATCAAAATTTATGTATTCCAATTTTATTTTTATATTTTGCAAAATAAAAAAATCTTTCATTATCTGTTCTCCCATTTTATTACTTGTCTCCCATTTTTGACATAGCCACATACTGCATCTATATAAAGCCATGCAGTCCATTCCTTCAAATCCTCACTGCTTCCCTATAACCGATAAAAAGCTTCACATATCTCTGAAAGAAATACAAAGCCATGGCTTTTAGGCTCAATGTCCTTCTCCTCTTCTCAGCACTACTCGTGCTCTTCTTCCTCTCCTCCAAAGCCGCGGCTCTTCAGGCGACGGCTCCATCGCCTTCTGAATATGACGACGGCATTGAGGTGATAGGTAACGTTGAGAATAACGAAGAGGTGCAAGATCTCGGTAAGTTCGCCGTCACGGAATTAAACATAATGCATCCGCGCTCGGAAACGCTGGCCTTTTATGGGGTGGTGAAGGCGAAGCGGTGGCAGGGGCTGCATGGTTGGGATTACTTTTTTATTGTTAATTCCGAGAAGAAGGAGATGAAAATTAAAGGTCGATTGCTGGTTTATGTTTACAGTATACCATATGGGAAAAGAGTAAAACCTGGGATCTTCGAGGCTACATGTGCCTGAGTATGCAGCTTTTTCAAGCTCCCTTCTATTCCGATTACTTCTTTTGCTTTGCTGTGTTCTGTTTGCATGATCTATACTGTTTCTGTTGTTTGGGGCTGTGTGTTATGGTTGTGGGTATTTAGAGGTTGGGTTGTTTAAACCATGTACTGTAGTGGGTTTGGATATTGCTTTCTGTATGATTTTGTTGATTTAATGTAATTTTTTTATTATTGTTTTGATAATTGGGATTTTGTCATACTATTGCAGAAGATAATCGACTCGGTATAAAGTTAGTTACTAAAAATAAAAAAATTTATTATTTAAATTTATTACCAAAAAAAAATTTTAATCTTTTTTTTTAATTTCTTTGATTACGCCTTTACTATTATGTTCAAAAAAAAAAAATTGTCCAGAAATGAGCAACTACATAAATCAGATTTTGCTAATCTAAATAATTATGGGGATTATAACTTGGTAGGCTAATTCTAAATGCAAAATAAAAATAAATAAAAAATTTGAACACTCTAATAATTAAAAGATACATGAGAAAGAGAGGCTGATATATTAACTTTGGCTTTCGGGATCATCACAAATGTAGCATTTAAGATAATCACAAAAAACTCATAAAGGTTAAATTCTTTAATTTAGTAGATCATGAGAAAAATATAATAAAACACAATGCATGATCTGTCTTCACTTGCACTACTTTATTTC
>JXCR01148511.1:353378-372158 GCA_002079205.1 Phalaenopsis hybrid cultivar
TATATATATATATTTGGCGAAAATATTTATCGATTTTAATTTCATGCATACGTAAATGGAAATCCTCTATGCTAAATTGAAGCAGTTGATAGGCGATTTTTATTTTTTTTATTGTTTATTTTATTTTATTCACAACAGATGGGTTTGCCAAATTGGAAATCCTCCTTACATAAATACCGATGTTTCTGATGCATGTATGTAACAACCGCTTTTATTTTTTGTATTAAGAAACAAATTATTTTATATGAAAAAAACGTTCAAAACATCTATTTTTTTTTAGGTTTTCTAAAAAATATATAGAAATATTAAAATAACAGATAAATTTTATTTCTCAGTAAAAGGATAAGCAAAATAAATATCAATAAATAAATGATCCCAAACAACACCTAACAATTTTTGTATCTTGTTCATTAGTCCATAAATTTTTCAGTTTCAAGTTAAAAGGTTTTTGGAGCCAGTAAAAAGCAAGCAAATGGGAGCTGTAAACCGCTAATAATATTTTATAACTATAGCTTTAAATTTCTGCCATAAGTCCAGATCTCTAGTTAAATCATGCAACAGTCCTCCCAACCACTATAAATTAAATAATCCTATTCGCCGTTTGTCACGAAATGGGCTAAGTAAACTAAAAATTTTTCTGTGCGGACTCCTGACGTAGCTCTACATGCTACGTAGGGTATTCATGAGTTATTTTCAATAATCTCAAAATAACCCAAAAATAACCCGCGATCTTTATTTTTGGTTTATTTCTGGGTTATTTCGGGATTATTAAAAATAATCCAGGAATAACCTGAAAACAACTCACAAATAACCTACGCCGCATGTAGAGTTACATCAGGTGTTCGGACAGAAAATGCGCGTCAAGTAAACAGCGTTGAAATATTTGAAAATTTCCTTTTTTTTTTGCTTTGTTCAAATAAAAGAAAGAACTTACATGTCTTCTTAGACGATCGTTGCGTCATTCTTCTTGTAAATTTAAGTACAGTCAAAACATTGATGTGAAGCTCCAAAACCATAAAGAATATTGATCAGTTTTCTATTTATTCGTTCAAAGCATAAAATTTTTTGCTTCTGTACATTATTAAAGAGGATCATCTAGTCCCCTACTTTGGCTTAACTTGACATTTCTCTCCTTCCTTTCAATTTTTTTTCGTGTTTTAATCCTTCTACTTTAGTTCATTTTGTGTCCGAATCAAATAGGCAATCTTGGAGGAAGAAGATTCAATTTTCAATATTGATGGGGCAGTAAAAGTTTCAGTGCATCTTTCTTAAGAAAGTTATAAGGCTCACAACAATTATTAGTAAGCAGAGTTATACCTCCAAAGGGAGTATATTGAATTCAGATCATATATGTGGTCAAATATACCCAATAAAGAACAAATTACTGATGCCATTATAATTTTTTCTTGTTAAGTGTCTTTTTGAAGCTTTAGATGAGAATCATTAAAAGTCTTTAACAACTCGTTAGCCCAAGGAAAATAGAATATTGAGCATTTCCATTCAATATTATGTGGTTGCTTCTAAATTTTAGAACCATTATTGAATATGATTCAATGGTGTATGACAAACTTATATATAATATGATTTTTACAGAATTAAGAGCACATGACGAGCTTCAACAAATCTAGTTCTTCTAAAAGAAGTCATATCACTATGGTGCAAAATATTTGGCATCTACTGTAGGACTACAATATTCATGCCATTAATGGTAATGACATATTTTGTTTGTGCAGCCACTAATCATTGAGGGTTAATGGTACACATGAACTTTAACCTTAACTTTCATTTTTGGGTTGGATTGAGGAGCATCTCTTAACCCAACATATACCTTGGCTACAATTTTTTGAGCTTCATGTCTATCAAGGTAACATAATGGAATTTGATTGAAGGACCATCGATAAAAATTTCAATTAACAAGAGCATGAGATAAGATGCTTTTCTTTATTTAATGGGCTTGTGACTTTTCATGAGGCAAATTAATCAATAAATGGTAGTGTCTAATTAACCTCTTCAACATCCATAACAAAGTCAACCTTTTCTTTAGCCATGGTTTTATTAACATGATTGATTTCTATAAGTGATAAAAATAGTGATTTTGTGCTTCTAATAAAATGGAGTTTTATTTTTGACAAGTTATTTTCTTAGCTAGATTTGCTATCATCCACAGCAAATTCCATATAAATGGTATTTGAACCAAGTCACATTAGGAATTTGCTCAAGCGACATCATAGTGTGCTGACAATTTTGGCGAAGATTCAATTTGAAAATTATGCAAGTTTCCACAAGTTAGTTAGACACAAATTGCAAATATCCAAAATTCCCAATCTTATTAATTTACATAAAGATGGCTAGTTCTAAACTAGTAGTTAAAGCCTCATATTTTTCTTTGTTATTAGTGTGAGGCTTTGATAGATGGTAAGAAAAGCACACCATCTTAAGATTAGGAGTTATGAATATTAATTAAATCCCTGCCTTCTCTAACATAATAAATTGTGGTTTACTATTCCTTTACTAGGATTACACATCATCAAAATATAACTCCTAACACGAGTAAATTTGTTCTTCTAAATCAATGACATACTCATCAACGAAGTTATCATTTTGCTGTGAACTAATGAAAAGTGGATACGCGACTAGA
Source organism: Phalaenopsis hybrid cultivar (assembly GCA_002079205.1). Lineage (NCBI taxonomy): Eukaryota > Viridiplantae > Streptophyta > Magnoliopsida > Asparagales > Orchidaceae > Phalaenopsis > Phalaenopsis hybrid cultivar. The sequence continues at coordinate 356,017 of JXCR01148511.1, forward strand.
AAGCTATCCAAAGCTTGACCTTTCATGACATGCAAATTAAATTTGTATACTTATAAGCTTAAGGATAGTTTCAAGTTAAATTTGTAAGCTTTCAAACCCCTACTTAAAAAAAACTTAGTAAAAGTTTATTTTTCTTGAAAAACTTTGCCGCTTTGAGCTTACTTTTTTAAAATACGTTGTTTAAGATTTAATTTGAGTTTCTAAGTAAATTTGTGGTCTTTTTCTAAGAAAGTATAAATTTAAGTAGTAAAAAAATAAAAATTTCTAACCTTAAAATCCCTACAAAAGTTACAACTTCACATATAAATTTGTAAATTTCCATCCCAAAGTTTGAGTTCAACGACTAATACGTACGTGACACGTGTGTGTCAATATATATATATGAATGACCGGAGGCTATTATAAGAGCCCCAACCATCATGCATGCGCCTAAGAATTCGAGTACCACACCCTACACTTGGGCGCATCGAACCCCAGACCAGAGAGGACTTACAAGTGACAAATAGATGTCTGACCAACTGATCTAAGACCGCAGACCGATATATATATATATATATATATAAAATCTTTTCGTGTCACGTACTCAGATCTGTTTGTCATGCATCCATTTTTTATGTTGTAAGTTCCCTCTGGTCTGGGGCCCCCGAGTGTAAAATATGGTAGTCGAATTCTTAAACGCATGAGGGATGGTCGGAGCTCGTATAATACATGAAGCCACTAATTGTGATATCTGACTTCTAAGGAAAGTAGCTCCCATTTTCTTCTTATTTTAAACCTGAGAACACGTAGAGCGGCTCGTGGACTAAAGTTCATTGAGATCTAGGCTGGGGCCTTTAGTGGAATCACCAGTTTAGTGGACTCCTACATTTATGTAGATGCCACCAAACCTCGTCTAACTAGATGCATATGCATTACTGTATGTTGCCACAACTCCCCCGAACACACAATTCAACTTCTCTTCCAACTCAGGATTGATTCCACAATATTTATTTATTTATTTATTTTTTTGCAACTGACATCATCTATAAATTCATATATCATGTAGTTAAATTAAAAAAAAATAAAAATTATCCAAAATAGGGAACATTTCAGAAATGCTAACTGCAAATTTCTTTGCTCGCCACTCCTCGCAAGCATCAATCAATCACTTCATTGTATCTCACCCCAAGCCCGATGATCCTCACTTCAATTTCCTCTTGATTTTTTAGACCTTCTTTAGTTGATCCCACTTATTTTTTAACTACATCCTATCATACTCTTGTCTCTATTTTCTTTGAATTTCTAATAATATTTAGCCAACTTTCATTGTTGAAGTAGGCTGTCAGCCTATTTTCCAGATTGATATCCTTACACAAAGGCCACAAAATATTAATTTTATCTCTTTATCCCACGTTGTAGATGAACCATACTATTTTGTCTTACCATCGTGTTACTAGCATGAAAAAAAAACTAATTAACATAAATTGAAATGCAACAATATTGTAAATCAAAGAAAAATTAGAAAGCCACCATATAATCACCACGACCTGCACACCAACACCTCCACACACTGGCACATTAAGAGACCAACACATCCACCTCCACACACCAACACCTTCACACAAACACAACCACAAACTAATTAACACCTTCACAAACAAACACCAACACCTTCACACAGACACTGCCACCTCCTCACAACAACACAGACTCCACCAGACACCACACGAACACCACACAAACACCAACACCCCCACCAAACTCCACACATACACCAACACCTCCAACAAACATAAAAACCACCACATAGACCCCACCATCTCCACACAAACACCACCAAACATGACACATACACTAACACCTCCACCAAACACCACCACCTCTACACAATGGCACATCAAGGCACCAATGCATCCATCATACCACCAGCACCACCTCCACACACCAACACCTTCGCATAAACAGAATCACACACTAACCACCACCTGCACAACCACACACAAATGCCTACACATAAACACCACCACCTCCACACACTAACCACTTACCTCCACACACAAAGGGGTATCACATAAGAATGCCAAAGCAACCTTAAGAAATCAAATGGCATAGCGACAAACCCATATTTAATATCTATGTTATGAGTTTTATCAAAACGTACACAACACTTGAAACATTGCTATTAACAAATGCAACACTATCCTTTCATCTATTTATCAATTTCTTAATGTCATGAGAGCTTCAATGATAAAATCTCAACCCATATTGAAAGATACACAACACTAGAAATATTATTATTAACAAATTTAGCACAATCTTTTATCTATTTTTCTAATTCTCACTCAAATTTCCAAATTCACATCGAAATCCCAAACCATATTCAATACATGCACAGTAGTCGAAATATTTCTCTTAACAAGTTAGCAATAACTTTCATCCATTTTTCAAATTCCCACTAAAATATATGAATTCACGTTAAACTCCCAACCCATATTCAACACATATACAACACTTGAAATAATGCTATTAATAAATCCAACAACTTTCATCCAAATTTCAAATTCCCACTGAAATATCAAATTTCATGAAAAAATCCAAAGCTCATCACAAAGCGCAAACTATTCACAACAAAAATATCGAGAAGCACTACTTATGGTACTAGGTATGTAATTATCTCAATAAAACTGAAACAAATAGATCAAAACCACAAACATAACAGACAACATACAAGGCACCCAATGCATTGCTAACAACAAATTAAGCACCAAAAATCCAAAGCTCACCGCAAAGCACCAACCCGAGAAACATTGTTAATTGAAATCACAAATAAAAAAAAATCAAAAGAATAAACCAAATACATCATAGATGCAACATGAAGCATCAAAATCATCAACCGAGCATATCAAACCGAAAACCACCAAACTGAGCAAACAGAGAAATTAGGGAGAGGAAACCAACAACCATAATGCGCATGAGGTGAAGAACATAGAAGAGAGACAAAAGAGGGAATACCACACAGAGCCCATAATTCGCTTAACCACCAAACCAAGCAGACTAAGAGAAGATAGAGGGAAAGAGAGAATAAAAAGCTCACAACACTAACCACCAAACGAAGAAAGGAACCAATACACAGAATACAAATTGCACAAAACCTTCAAATCAAGTGGAAGAAAAGATAGGAGAGAAAGAAATATATATGGGTCACCGGAACAACCACTCGAAACCAAAAATAGGCAATCGGAAACAACGTTTAGTCATCAGAGCCACGGATCCAAGTGAGAGATGTACCGAGGGCAGAAAAATCTTGAGAGAGGGAGCCGGGCCGTGGGGGTAGAAAGGCACGAGAAATAACACAGCCGCGGCCATGTTTTAGATGCTTTTTCCAAAGGCCAAGATTCACATTTTCAAAATGCGCCGTGCGCCCTAAACGGGCCTTCAGTTGTGCCCCTGACTACGATAATCTACAAGAACAGATGCAATAGCTTTTATCTTTACAGTGAATTTCTGTAAGCAAGGTCTGTATTTTCGTAGAACAACGTTTAGAAATAACAAAGAAAAAATCTGGATGGGTGCATTCATATTAAATTTTAATTCAATGGTTTTAAATTGGCTAAACTCTAAAATTAGCACTAGTTATAAATTATAGACTAAATCACAACTTTACCTGCCGCGTTATTAAGTAAAATCATTAACATAATAATTCTCTTAATAAAAGTTTTTTAAAATTTTGGTTTCTCCTACCACGTGTGCAGGGGGCAGAGAAAGCAGAAATAGAGTCAACTGAAGAAGTGGAAAAATTATTCCATACGGATCGGTGTCCGCATGCAGCTTGTGTGCGGACACTTTACGGTCCTGATGTATTTCGGTGGGTCCACCTAAAATTTTTTATTTATTTTTTTAAAAAACGGAAATAATCCTGACCGTAGATCACTGTGATCTACGACCAAGATCGAACACCGCATGCAGAGATGCATGCAGTGTCCGCACGCAATAATCCCTCGAAGAAGAGCCCAGCTATTTAAAACCTCTTTGTCAGATCACTTTTTTATTTAAAAAAAATACAAAATCAAATTTTTTGAAATCATAAGATAATGTATATAGAACAAACAACGACGTCACATCTGCATTAAAATGATACCGTATGCCAATGCACACAAACTATTACCAAATGTACTATAGAAATTAATCAAAAATATATGCATTATATTCATCATAAAACAAATGAAATCATTTTAAAATCTGTACTACAAAGTTTATTTCTCTTTATAATAGAAAATCAAGCATTTTGGAACCGCCAAAGAAATCAGAATTCAAGCGATTGATTTATATTATCTTAATATAATCTGTTTGTTTCATTAATATTTTAATGGGATAATTTCGCTGAACAGCAAAAAAGAACAAAAAATAGAACAATGTGGATGGCTTCGATGTGGAGGAAATTGTGTCATTTAATCGACGAATGTCGAGGAAGTATTTGGCGGTTTGCATTTAAGTACTTAAAAGACCAGAGTTCCAAACCCACTGGCATTATCTTCACAGCTTTTATTTTTTTTTTAAATCTCGTTATTTATAAATTTGAAATATCATAGAGGAATTATTATGTAATCATTAATAATAATAATAATAATGATAAGCTCTTATGAATTATATATAACGCATTTTATAATTTGAGCAAATTCAGTACAAGTTCACTTATAATCATCATATTTCATTTGACGAATAATATAGCACTCTGAGAGGCAAAAATATTACATTGAAATAGCTCTAATCATTTGAATTATGAAAATTTTTAAGGTTTGTGAGTTTACAGTAACCAGAGATTTTTTTTCTAGTATCCCTACAATGACAAACACTCTTAGTTAATTACATATTAGGAGTTGTGAACCCCTTGAGAAAAGTCACCATTAAAATTTTAGCTAATATCATTTAAGATTTTAGAATTGGACATTCAAGATTGATGTTTGAAGATTTTTCAATGGAGATTTGAAGGGAGTTGTTTTTTGAATTCAAAGATTAGGACTTACAGTACAACGATGATGTGTCATTGGAAATGCTGAAGGAAGGGATTAACCAACTATGAGAATTAGGTGTGCCCTGGGAATTGAAATTAGAATTAGTTGTGGTTGGAAGGAGTTTGGTAAGATAAAATCTAGATATAAGAGGTGCCTTTGTCACCAAAAGTTACTCCATTCTAGAACACCTACATATTCAAAGGGGGTAATAGGCTTTGTGTTTTATATGTCCTATTTCATAGCAATGACTAGGTGTACCCAATAATCTAATCCAATCTTCTAAAATTAGGCTATACTTCGATGTGTATGGACTTGAGTTATATTTTTGAATTGACTAAAAAAGGGTTAATGTTAAATTTTTTGTGTTGGTTTACTATACTAAGTTGATATTCTTCAATTTGATTTTCCATCTTAATTTTAATTTATTTTCTTTTTATTTTAAATTTTCACGCCCCAAAAGGTTTCACATATATGTCATTTAATTCTCTATAAAGATATGAAAATTGTAAACTTTTATGGTTATTATGAGAATTTACATAAAAAGCATCAAAAGAATAAATGATTACCATGTAAATTGCTTGAAAGGTTGTCAGCTCGAGTAATTAAAATGGCGCAAGCTTTGAAGAGGTGATACCCAAATGGTTTGATAGGGTATTTGAAAGTTTGAAGTGATTAAAAGGTTAAATATTTTTAAAAGTTACAATGTTTTGGAAGTTTAAAGTCTTTTAAGTGAATGAAAGGTTAAAGTGTTTACGACACTGCAAGTATTTACGTAGAGAACCTGGAACGGTAAGAGAATACGAAGCGTAGCCAATCAGAAATAATCCATTATAGCTTGATGAGTACAAGTACATGTTCTTGTTTCACAAGCAAGAGGGACATACTATTAGTGTTCATATGCAAAAGGACTCGCTGCACAATGGTCCGTAAAGGTTAAAGTTGTCAAAACTTTAGTACATCGTCCATGATGGTAGCACAATGTTCCAGACGATGCACTGCTCTGCATAGAATACTTCGTAGCTCCGTAACGTTGGCCGCTACTCCAAGACAAAGCTTTGTTGGTTGCTACTCCACAAATTTGCGGTTGATTGATGGTAGCAAAAACGATAAACATTCATTGAATTTTTGGTGTAGACCACTGGACTTCATCTCCTCTACTCAATCACTTCTGCAAATAAGGAAAGAATCCAAATCATCCCATCGGATGATCCAGATAAATCCCTTTGATCGGATGGTGTTCTGCAGATATTTGAGTGCCTTAATGGTATCGGAATTGACTGATCTTAGGCTTGTTGTACTAGTCTCATCGAGAATTCAGATTTGACTATAAGCTTGCCAAATTTGGAATAAGTTGGACCCTCCAATTGTTCACCAAAGACTTACAAAAATGGTTTAATGGCTTAATTTGAGCTAAATTTGACTCAGATTGGATCAATGTTATTATCATTGTCTTTATCTCATTGAGTTGGTCAAGTAGACCACAAATTTACTGAAATCAAAATTATGAATGAATTTTAATGTGAGTTTGAGCATTTCTCCTAAAAAATAGTCCTGATATTTGTGTTGCGCCTCAAAATTAATATCGAACCATGAATTTTTTTTTATTGCATATCAGATATGATAATTCATTCAATAAGCTGTACATTTTAACATTTTGTAAAATTTATTTTTTATCAAATTTATCAAATAATTATATATTAATTCATTCACTAACAATTATTTATTTTTCTAAGGAAGTTTTTAATAAATATTCATTGTTGAAATATTGCAGCCCATTGAAGTGGCACCAAAGAAATCAAAAATATATTCACTTATTAACAAATTTTGGCATATATTTACGTACCAACCACTCAATTCTTATGTATTAAGATATTAACTACTTAAACTTCATNAATTTTTCCTTCAATCTAATTAAAAAACTAATAAGAATTCATTTGGTGATTGCCATGAATCGCATAACATTTCCCATAGAAAAAAAAAACTTCAATTTAACTTGGAATTAAACAAAAAAAAATATATTTTTTTCACTCGATTTCTTCTCAATCTAATATATGATTGGATGTGTTTCTTGGATTGCTAGGTTAAATGTTGGAGATTTTTGAAGATAAGTGGATGAATTTTATTGTAAAAGTTTTTAGCTTAATGACAGCATTATGGCCATATCTATTTATGTGTAGGAATCATAAACTAAATCTAAAACCTTCTAATCTCTTGTATTACTTTCAAGAAAAACATACTCTTAAATCTTCTTAATTAAATATTTTAGAGTATTCTCATTTAATATAAATATTCTAATATCTTTTACTTAAGACATGATAAAATATTCTAAAATATTGGAAAAGTAAACATCAATCTTATCACTTCTCATTGATCCAAGTTTTGATTACTCCGATCATATTTGTTGATGAGATTACTGTTGCATTGTTGGCTCACAACCAGTGGAAACAAAATGCAAGGGAATGTTCTCGTGGTAATTGTTTATATGCTAAGGGTAATCAGAATCGTGGAAGGAACGAGGAGAAGGAGAGTTCTGGAATGTGAAATTCTAGGTCCAAACCTAAAGACAAAAAAACGATTCATTGCTACAACTGCAAGGAGCCGGGACATATGAATAGAGATTTGAACATAAACATATTTTATAACAATTCAACGCTTGAAAGTGCATTTGTGAATATGTCTACTAATTATTATTCAGTCTTGCAGTGCTCGAGTTTAATTTCTTGTTTGACCTCAATTTCTCTAATAAAATTATATTTGATATCTATATGTTTAGTTCTGCTATAAAATACATGATTTTTTGCAAATGTTATGGCTGATTTGTTGTCACAATAGATTTTTGTAAATCTTTTTTTGTGGATCGTCTATATCTTCATGTATGTATTTTGGCCCTAATCACATTCAAAATCAAGCATGACCGTTCTTGATGATGCAAAATAAGGTAGGATATTATTTTTTAGAAGTTATAGGTATTACGACTTGATTATAAATCAATTTGCCTATGTATATATGGAATGAATTTTGCATTTGGATTAATGCAAATTTATTTTGAGATTTTAAATTCAAATGTTTAAATATCTCATCACACTCAAATGTTTAGTTGTATTTGATTAGTGCTAAGTGTATCGAAGCAAACTGTGTAATGGGTTATACAAGTCCTCAATGATGAATACATTGAAGTTTTATTAAAAAAGTCAATCATTATGCATAGCAAAAACACTCTATAAGGTAGTAGTTCTTATGGGTCAAACTACTCCTTTCCGTGCAATGAGTGGGGGTCTGAAGGCAAAGAATAGGAGTGATATGTTATACATATGCCTACAGATCATGTTATCGTTCATATTCCTAATTCAAACAAGAAGTTTCTAGTCAGTTTTAGTTGGTGTCAATCAAGGTTGTTTAGATGCATGATGTTCTATGGTTATGAATGCCGTAATTTGGTTAGTTTAATGTTGGTTATGAGTTTTTTTAAAAAAAATTAAGTTGAAGTTATTTAAGTTGGGGTAGGAGGTTTAGTCCTTAGGTGAGCCTACTGGCAATCCAAGAAAAAGGCATAAATGTAAATATCGATATGTAATATGGGCAGACCTTTCAATTGAATACAAAGAAACTGACAATAGGAGTACCAACTCTAACCTCTGTCAAACTCATTAGCTAACTTCTTTCGAACGATGGTTGATGGTTTAGTTGACGTTCATTTTTCGGTTCGTGTTTCGTCTTCTTTTAGATAGTTTAGATGTTTATAGTCAATTCATCATAATACTTTCAAACTCTATAAAAAAAAAAGACTCAAAAAAAGGATTTTAGATTACTACAACAGCTTATTTATTTATAGCAGCACTGCAAAGTGGAGTTAGCACACCCTAATAATATGTAAAGCAAATTTACGGTGACATTTGATATTTTCTCTTTAGTAGCCATGCAAAATAGAGTTAAAATGCTTCATTTTAATAAAAGAGAAATAAATGTGTTTATTTTGATTATTAATGAGTTAATTATTATTCATTTTATTTAGGACAACCCGATCAAGATGCCCATGGCTTTCCGTCATCCTGTGGTTGTCGGGTTCCCTCATCTACTTAGCTCAGAGAGGTGGTGAAACCTAATCCGACCAGAAAATTCTTGTCAACGAGCATAAGTTGTATCATCTAAGTGATTTTCATAGATCCGAGTAGCAAGGATAAAGTTGTGTTCGACAATCTTTGTCATTAGTGGTTCAAAAGAAAAAAAAAAACAAAAACAAAAACTGTGCTACTCGTGGTAATAAAACTTTTGTACTCAACATCTTAAATTAATAAAATTCTAGAGTTCCTTTCTCTCTCTCTCTCTCTCTCTCTCTCTCTCTCTCTCTCTCTTTTTCTCTCTATCTTGGTTTCTCTCTCGCCCACTTTAGTCTATATTTCACTTCAGAACTGCATTAGTTTCAATAGAACAATTAAAAAAATCTCATCACTCGCAAACTTGTGCTATGCTTGCTCAATAGTTGGTTTACAATTTATTTGTTAAGTGAACGAGTCAAACGAAGCAATTTTCTTAAACTCAATTATAACAAACCAACTAAGAATAAACTTTTGTTTGATGGTGTTCATCTCTTTTTAGCTTGAAATAATTAAATAATTAGACAAATAATATATATTAAAACCTCTTTATACTAACTTTTGTTGTTATTAAAAAAAATGCTTAAATTTATTTCTTTTTAAATCATTCGAGCAAAACTATTCCTAAACAAAAATCAAAAAACAAATAAAAATTTTTTGAATCAACTCGAACAAAAATATGCTATTCACAAGTCCTTAGGGGATCGAGTAGATTTTGAGCAAAAAAAATTTTAACTACCCATATAAAAGGAACACTAAGCTTACTCAAGCTTGGCTCGTTTACACTCGCAGAAGTGTGAGTAGTGAAGTGTGACTTCATGTAATTCTGAATCTGGCAGCACTACTATTTTCATCTGATGAAACATTGCAAGGAAAAATCTAAAATAGATTCATAAAAATAAATAAATAATAAAACTTTTGAAAATGGCAACCAAATTTAAACCCTAAAATCCAAAACAAATACAATACCTAAACATATTANCGGCATTTGATATTTTCTCTTTAGCAGCCCTACAAAATAGAGTTAAAATCCTTCATTTTAATACAAGAGAAATAAATGTGTTTATTTTGATTATTAATGAGTTAATTATTATTCATTTTATATAGGACAACCCGATNGACAACATCGGGTTGGAATACCCAAGACTCTAAGGTTCGCCTAACAAAGACACCCACGAGCAAATGCCCTTCGATTTTCTCCACCATCTTCTTAGACTTAATAACCAAGAAGTATCGGTAGCCGTCCAACTCTTGCCTCCGCTTTGCGACCACCACCCCAGAAAATGTCATCAAGTCCACCTCCGTANGCTGCTCAGACAACATCGGGTTGGAATACCCAAGACTCTAAGGTTCGCCTAACAAAAACACCCACGAGCAAATGCCCTTCGATTTTCTCCACCATCTTCTTAGACTTAATAACCAAGAAGTAGCGGTAGCCGTCCAACTCTTGCCTCCGCTTTGCGACCACCATCCCAGAAAATGTCATCAAGTCCACCTCCGTAACCTGCTTGTTTATCTCTATCACCGCAAATTTTCCAAGGTCTTGCACCACTTCGTTCCTCTCAACATTCTTTATTACTTCATAGCCGTTGTCGTCGCCTTGGGAAAGCGATGGTGTCATCGCCTGCTGAGCGGTGGTCTTGGAGGAGAGGAAGAAGAGGGCTGAGAAGATGAGGATGACATTTAGCCTGGAGTCCATGATTTTTGTTTATCGTTCTTGTGGAATTAAGNCCCTTGGGAAGGCGATGGTGTCATCGCCTGCTGAGCGGTGGTTTTGGAGGAGAGGAAGTAGAGGGCTGAGAAGATGAGGATGACATTTAGCCTGGAGTCCAGGATTTTTGTTTATCGTTCTTGTGGAATTAAGTGTTGATCGGTCGTAGGGGATGAAGTTGTGAGGACGTGAAGNTTTTCCAAGGTCTTGCACCACTTCTTTCCTCTCAACATTCTTTATTACTTCATAGCCGTTGCCGTCGCCTTGGGAAGGCGATGGTGCCATCGCCTGCTGAGCGGTGGTTTTCGAGGAGAGGAAGAAGAGGGCTGAGAAGATGAGGATGACATTTAGCCTGGAGTCCATGATCTCTGTTTATCGTTCTTGTGGAATTAAGTGTTGATCGGTCGAAGGGGATGAAGTTGTGAGGACGTGAAGTCAGGGTATTGCATGGTTTTATAGGGGAAACATTTTGTGATGACTGGTGACAATGGCAATGAGCAGACAATTAGATATTATTGCTAACTTTTTAAAAATCAAATATATCTTTTCATACATAAACTAATGGCATAAATATAAATATTACGGTTTAGATATCTGATATTGTAAATACATAAGAATTGTGTGACATGTATAAATCTTTCAAATTTTTATTATAACATCATGTTATAAAGTAGGGTTTAGGGTGCGTTGCCAAATGTAGAACGAGTGACAGGAAACCGATCTATATACTTCTATAATTGCGTTTAAGAAAAAAAAAAGAAAAAATCATTTCATACGGATCGGACACCGAACGCATTTGTACGGTCAGGATGTATTTCGGTGGGCTTCACCTAAATTTTTTTTTTAAAAAAAAAATGAAATAACCTAGACCGTGATCTACGGTCAGAATTGAACACCGCATGCAGGTATGCAATAATTTCTCAAAAAAAAGAGGGGAATTGGAACTAAAGGAAATGCAAATGTATTTTATCGTAATATTTCTATTGAGTCTATGAATCTTATGTGCAATAACTAAAATTTATTTAAATATTAAATAAATATAGTTTTCATTAAAGTTTTTCCTTCAGTCAAATTAAAAAACTAATAAAAATTCATTTGGTAATTGCCAAGAATCACATAACATTTCCCATAAGATTGAAAACTTCAATTTAACTTGGAATTAAACCAAAAAAATATATATTTTTCACTCAATTTCTTCTCAATCTAATACATGATTGGATGTGTTTCTTGGAGCTTTAGGTTAAATGATGGAAATTTTTTAGGATAAGTGGAAGAATTTTATTGCAAAACTTTGTTGAGTAGTTTTTAGTTTATATGACAACATTATGGCTATGTCTATTTATGTATAAGCACGAGAAACTAAATCTGAAGCCTTCCAATCTCTTATATTATTTTCAAGAAAAATATACTCTTGATTCTTCCTAATTAAATATCATAGAGTATTCCCATTTAATACAAATATTCTAATATCTTCTACTTAAGACTTTATAAAATATTATAGAATATTAGAAAAATAAGCATCAATCTTATCACTTCTTATTGATGCACATTTTGATTACTCCAATCATATTGCAAAACAGTTCAAACATTTCACTTGGAAATGCATTTGTGAAAATGTCTACTAATTATTATTCAGTCTTGCAATGTTTGAGTTTAATTTCTTGTTTGACCTCAGTTTCTCTAATAAAATTATATTTGATACAATATTTTTAGTTATGCCATAAAATACATGTTTTTTGGCCACTATTATAGTTGATTTGTAGTCACGTAGATTTTTGTAGCTCTTTTTTGTGGCTCGTACATATCTTCCCTTAAGTATTTTAGCCATATAGCCTGACTTGTAGTTGTGATAGCTATAATATATTATGCTTTAGCTGATAATTGTGCAGTTGTTGTTTTTCTTAAGCCCAAGAAAATGTACTTCGGTCTAATGTGAATGCATATTTTGAGATGGTCTTCATGTCATCCACTAATCTGGCTCACTTAGTATCAGTATATCCAATTGTTCTTGAATTAGGAATGGCTTCATACCAATGCCATAATTCATTATTCCTTGTTGATATCTAAGAACTCTCTTATCTGCTCCATGATGAACTTGGCTTTGACGGCTTAAACTTGCATAAATCATTAAAGTAGACATGTTCCATACATAATATCTACTCTTATAGTAGTTAGATAAAGCAAGCTTTTTATGAGACTTCAACAGAATGTGTTGTCAGTATTGGTGCATTATCATCCTACAAAAATGTCTTATTGTATGATGGAGTAGTTATCATCGTGCAATTGTTCATGTTAAACTTCTTTGGAAGGGTTTGTTTCTATTTTTTGTGTGTGTGATGAAGACTCTTTTTCTTTTGAATTACTTCTATCTCATGAAAATAATGCATTAGACCTAAGTCAGCCATCTCAAATGTCTTCATCCTATCTTCTTTAAATTTTTTTATCATCTTCTTATTACTTATTGCATAGATAAGATAACATATTTAGTAAGACAATAAGAATCTAGCTCATACATTGAGTCTTCATGTATAATGTTAGCTTGTTTATGCTCCTCCTGAAGCCTTGCTTTATAAAAGTAATTATCAATTCGACTATCAAGCTCTAGGAGTTTGCTTTGATCCATATAAAGCTTTTTAACTAGAGATCTTTATCTTCTTGACCTTACACTAAAAACCAAGGAGGTCATTTCACGTAGATCTCTTCTTCTAAGTACCTTTATAAAAATATAGATTTTACATCTAGTTGATAAACTATAGGAAAAAACATTAAAACCGATGGAAAACCCAATGGCTTTTATAGATGGGAAAAATTGTTCCAATTATCGATGATTTTGTCACTATTTTTTATCTTGGTTATTTGCGACAATATAGCTACAATATATATCATCAGTTATCAAAGATATTTTATTTTTTGACTATTTTTAATTATAACTAACGAAATATGTCTTTGGTTCTGAGCAAATATTAACCTACGACTATAATTGGTCAATTATCTTCAAATTTTCCATCTAACGAGGTTTCGACCATGAATTTTTCTATGAAGCAAAGGAATGACCGTCGGTAATAGTGTTAATATTTGATGCAATGAAAGCAGTTTATAGGTTGTATGAATTAATTCTATATCCTGCCCGAAATTACCTCCCATTTGATCTTTCCCTAATCTCTCCTCCCGACCCTCCTCTTCTCTACTCGAAGCCCTCGCCTCTCCCCAAAACCATTGCATGTCCATCTCTATTCTGTCAAAAACCATCGTCATTATCCCGGAACCCCTCACAGTACAATCAGAATAGGAGCTGGTTGGGAACACGTCAGTGGGATCACGACATACAATGAAAAAAAACTCCTATGCTTCTCCTTTTGCTCCTCTACTACCCGAAACGACCAAGGAAGGTAACTAGTTATCTTCATTTTCATTTTTTGTTTTCTTTGAAGAATGCATTTAGGGGATTAGAGTTTAGCAACTATGTGGTTTGCAAAATATTTTCTAATTTCAGCTTGATAACGTCTAGGGCTGTGAACTTAGGTTGAAGATTGTTAATCACTCCAAGTTAATACGAATTTTGGCTCAGATCATGATCAGATCGAAATAAAAGAGCTGAGCTGTGAGCCCAAAATTTGGATAGAATTTTTTTGAGCCGATTTTGAGCTCAGCTTTGCTTGAAATTGAATTGGTAACAACATATTACTGTAAATTTAGCAAATTTAGCTCGATGATCATTAGTTGCTCAAAATTCGATTTGAATTTTGGATCAGATCGAAATAAACGAGTTAAGCTACAAGCCAAAATTTTGGATCAAATTTTTTCGAGCGGACCCTAGCTCAGTTTGAAAGCAGATCGTTAACAACTCTAATTACACCAGGGATAAGCTTTAAGCACATATGCTTTTGCTTTATTTATGGATGCTCTTACTATTGTAAATGCTTTTCGCTAGTGATATCCTTCTTGTGGATAAGATAGGAGAAACAATTTAGGAAAAAACTTAAATTATGGAGGATATTAGAGTCTAAAGTTCTTCATTTGAGTAGATCTAGAACTGAATACTTGAAATGTATTTTTAGTAACAGTAGCACTAGCGGCAAAGTTGTAACTATGGGTGATCAAATCATTAAAAAGGTGTGAACAATCTAGATATCTCAGTTCTCTTGTTCAAATTGATGGTGATATAGATGAGGATGTGATTAATTAGTAGATTTCAAGTTGGTTAGTTGAAGTGGAGGAATGCATCTGATTTATTGTGTGATAGATAATATCGCTTAGACTTAAAGGAAAATTTTATAAGATGGTGGTGGGACGTGCAATGTTCTATGGTATAGAATGTTGGCCTTTAAATTAAGAAGCTGTTTGATTAAAGACAGGATTTAGTTTGAATGGGTTTTAATAAATCCTACAAATCTGTAATTATAAAATCTGAGGTACATGCTAAATATGGAAAAGGATTTAGTTCAAAAGATGATAATCGCTTAGAAATTAATTCTAAGTTTGACTTGTACATAAACTTGAGTTGAAATTAACATGCTGAGGTACAAGCAAAAATTTTGGATCAGATTTTTTTTGAAACCTCATATTAAACTTATTTGGAACCTACATCATCTCAGCTCGAGGTTGGATTATTGCACATCTTAGTATATTAGTCAAAGATTATTAAATGGTCAAAAATTAACTCGTAATTGATTAATGTGTCTCTCTCTAATAGTGTATGTCACTGTAGCTACACTAGCCCGCTCATTGATATATTTGCTTCATATTTTGTCTCCATGTAAAAAGCCAATCACAAACCCATAAGGATTACTAGCTTTACATTTATAGAGAAAGTGTGAATGAAATATACTCATGAATGAGTTGGTGTAGCTATAGTGACTATTAAGATTAGAGATAAAATAGATAAATATTCTCTGATTATCGATCTTCGGAGGTTTTCACAGCCTCAATAGGCTATTAACCTTCTGATTTCAAGCTTAACTGTTGTTAGCTCTAAAGAAATCTGATTCAAAATTAAAATCAGCCAATATTTGTCTCTGAGTGAAGAGCCAATAAAAAACCTTTGTGTCCTCGTCTTTGTACCTTGCACTTTACAGTTTCATCTATTTGTCTATTACATACTTATGTGTTTAATGTTTATTACATACTGTTCTATTTTTCATTTTATTACATAGTATGTGTTACATACACTAATTAATAAAATTTTCTCTCCTTATTGCAGATGTCAACTGGAGGCAGGGACGGTCTCCCTCCCCACTCGAGGGTCGTGGAGCACAGTGTTATCTGATGAAGAAGAATATCAGGAGAGGCAGCACGACTTTGACATCTACTCCCACACCCACCCCCCCCCCTACCTCAACCACCATC
>JXCR01148511.1:372227-399367 GCA_002079205.1 Phalaenopsis hybrid cultivar
CCACCATCCCGCCACCACCCCCGACCCTTACCTCCGCCCGTGCCTATGCACCCACCTCTACCCTCGTCACAACCCTCGCCGTTAAACTCACCCTCATCACTACTCTGACCCCCAACTTCGTACTCTCCTATGCACCCGCCTCCGCCATCACCCCCATACTCACCCCCATTATTATACCCACCACACCACTATCCCTCTACCTCCACCAAGACTGCAATGGTGTTGAGTGCATCAGAGGCTCACACTGCCTGTATCGGGCAGGAATCAAGAGGTAGCAGCTAGTGCATTGAGCTTGTAGATAACATGTAAGTTTTTATTAAGACATTGTCAATAATCTTTTTTTTCTTTCAATTTAATATAAAAAAATTTATTTTTTCAAGGTTCTACCACCTCATGTCATTCGAGATATCATTCGGAGCAAGTACGACTCAACATACTAGTCGTGAAAGGAGATCCCGATGGCCATTCGAGATCTTTGGTTTTAAGAGTTTACGGTAAGTATCATTCACAAAAAAACTTAAGTTATTTGTATTTATTTATAAATTAAACATAATCCCTGTAATTCTCCCAAGGCTCTTAGCATGATACACACACTCGGCGCAACTTCGAGCGCAAGGGCATTGATCACCTCTGGGACATGTTTGGTGATATTCAGAAATTTGAGAAAATCCTCTATGGCTTAAAGTGGGTGTTTTTGTCACACTGCTTGGGGCCTCGGATTCTCTGGACTACCAGAAAAGAAGGAGCAGACAAATCAGAACAGGCGTTCAAACTGTAGAGCATGAGATCCTCCAAGCATATTGGCGGAGCGCTCCCACATACGGAAGGCTAGTAAGATTTCGTTTATTCTATAAGATTTTATATATTTTGAACATGTATTTTAACAATTTCATTTTTTGAACAGCTTGTGGAGATTGGACGAGAACCCTCCATCACCGATGTACATGAGCACACCCATAGAAGGTGGTTCAACTAGTCCTACATCGAGGACAGATCCCATGTGACCCAGGTAATTGACGAGCTAAATTAGTTTAACGTTAATACATGTTAGTTATAACTGAGTGTAACTACTATTGTTCGTAGGAGGAATTCCAGCAGCTAAAAGAGGGACCAGGAGGTATTAAGATTCGCGAGCATGTTCCTTCTAAGTACTAACAATGGAGGCAGGCTGACGGAGGGAAGAAGAAGGGTCAAGTCTACAAGCTCGAGTTGCAGGGGTTTGCCTTATGACGCTCACCCCTCCACCAGTGAATCTGTAGCATCTACCTCTACGACACAAGATGAGGAGATCTCTTGGTGTGTTGCAACATTCTTTGTAGAGATAGAGGCTCACTTCTCTCAAAGTCAGAGTTGGAGGCTAACATGGAGGCCAAGCTAAAGGCTGAGTTGGATTCCTTCAGGCAGTGGATGAGGGAGCGTGGCAAGGCTGCAGTAGCATTGGAGGAGGAAGTGATGGAAGATGATGAGGATGAGGTTGAAGAGATAGAGGAGGATGATTAGGAGGGGTTTTTTTTCTTTTCTATTTATGTTTATATACATTTGGGCATAATTTTTTTCTATGAACATTGCTGTACATATTTTAGACTAAATACATTTTATTTTTTTCATTGTTTAATTGGAAAATTTAGTGTTTGACAGATAAACTATTTCATTAAATACTTGGAATTGTTTATTAAATGTTGTGATAGTATGTGTTGTAATGTAAATACGAAAGAAAGAATTTATTTTATTACCTTTTGCTACAAGTTTCTGACGGCTTACCGTTGGTTTTGTGACAATTTCAAACTTATATGCAAGAAAAAACTGATAGCTTGCCAATGAACATTTTAATCGACTCCTAACCGACACCTAACCGACTGCTTAAGGTGCATCACACAAAAATGGTGGGTGCGACACTTTTTTTATAATTAACTTGTCGGTTATATAAATTGATGTATAAACGACGTTTAACCGACAGTTTTTACCTTCATCAATAGTTCACCCATTGGTTATAAAAACAATACATAAATGACGTATAACCAACAATTTTGTCTGTTTCAATGTGTATGTCGTCGCTATTATCAATGAAAGAATTGTCAGTTATATGAATTGACGATTACCGACGACTCAAATTTTCTCGAAAAAAGCTGCAATGTTAAATTGTCAGATAACCATTGATCAATTTGTATCATCAAAATATCATTCAATTTTAAAATTATTGATAAGTGTTTTATTTACAAGCTTAAAACTGTCAGTAACATTAAAAGTGATGGTTTTTCTTATCATAACTGGCAGATTGCGGCAAATGGAAAAGGCCTAAATTTCCGTGGCTATAAATCTTCCACTTATTTTGTGTTGTTAATGTAACTTATTCACTTATTTTCTCATGTCATTCAACTGAAGAAAATATCACATCACATTTAACTCCAAATTATTGTGAGTATCCCTCAACAATTAGTCTTGCTATATATTTTTAAATTGATTTATGAGCATTGATCTTTATATTGTAGATACAATAGATTTCAATAATCACTTTTTTTATGTGAAGAGTCTACCAGCTCCCATGACTTATTTTTCTCGATCATCTTTATTTTCTTTTCCAAAGCTTTTCTCCATATTTTCTGTTTTGTGTCTTTTTCAAAGCTTTCTGGCTTCATGATTGACCAGTTACAATGCACATAAATTTCTTCTAGAGATTTTGCTCTTCTATATGGTGATTTTGGAGATTAATCTGCATCTTGATCTGGCTTTTGTATAGGTGCTCATGTTGTTGATCTAGGTTGATTATTGACTTCCTAAACTTGTTGATGTGTTATTGACGCTATGTTGACACTTCTTTCAACCTTTTCATTTTTTAGTTGTATACAACATCTTTATCAAATTTTACATATCGACTAATAATAAGCTTGGTTTTTATTAGGTTATAGATTTGATATTGTTTAGATTGATTATTATGGCCTAAGAAAATTCCATTCTGTGTGTTTTCATATAATTTTCTCTTTCTTTTCTTTGGAATGTGAACATGAAAAATACAATCCAAGATTCTTAGAATAGTAGCCATAACTAATGACTAGCTAATGACTGTCTTGTTGTTTAATAAATCTGACGCATCCTCGACATCGGACTGACGAAACACATGTGTCATTTAAAATGATGGCCACGATAGTTTTTCGACAGTGTAATAGTCACTAATTGTCGATGGTGATGTTGTCAATTATCAATACTGATGCTTCATCGACACCAAACCTAAACCTGGTTAAAAAAAAATTGTCGGTCGCGACACGTTTTCGACGTTTCAGCGGTCGCTAATGGCAGACAGAACGCCGATTAACTAAATGGACGCCTTATTCGTGCTTTCCGAATTACTCAAAAAGTGACGTACAAATGATTTGGTCATAAGTCTGTAATTTTTTGTCATCAGAATATTAGTCAGTTTAAAAAATGACCAACAAGTGTTTAAGCAACGACCTTAAAACAGTCGATTTGTTGTAGGAAATATTACAATCGACGATTTTTCTATAGATAACCAGTGAAATTAGACTTTCAGAAATGAACAGTTTTCTTGTAGTGTTCAATTATACTTATGCCAAATTTACAGTTAAACCATTTAATGCTAGGCTTGACTTATGTGTTGATGACTCACACCATATAGTTTGCACGCAGAAATACCCTAGTGTTAGGTATGACTCATATACCATAAATGGGACAGAAGATAGAGCGGAGCGGAGCCCACGAGCGGAGTGGAGCGGAATGATCTGTCCAATAGGGGGAGTTTCATTATGTGGAATGGGGGTGCAAGGGCTACACCCAGAGGTTTGGTATTGGGGTAATTTAAGTAATTACATATTGTACTATAGGGTTATATGTTCTGTTTGTAACCCTATGTGAGTCTCTGAGACTCCGAGATTTTGAATCTTGTATTCTGTATTCTTTCTGAATATTGAAAAGGAAGTCGTCGTTCTGTTCACGAGGATGTAGGCATCTTTGCCGAACCTCGTAAATATCTTTGTCCTTCTGAATTTGTGTCAATTCTTGTTTTTCTTCACCATAATTTCTCAACAAGTGCTATCAAAGAGAGGTTATAGGGCAGGGAAGAAAAATTTTGGCGGTGCAGGAATAAAGAAAATTTTGGCAGAGGAGATTTAGCGGCTCGGGCAGAAGAGTTCAGCGAATTTCGTAGCTTCAACGATTCGACAAAGAACTTTGGCGGTCTGCGGCAAATTGTTGGAGCAGTCAGCGAGCAGTTCGTGAAGGGCGTGAATCGCACGGGAGGACCAGTTTGCGAAGGTGAAGCTGAAGGCGTTCACGGGAGGTTGGCGAATGGAGGCGCGAAGGATTGTTAGCGGGAGGCTACCGCCAACGTAGGAGTTTGCGAAGGCAAAGCCGAAGGCTGTTTTCTGCAAATCGTTCACCGAAAGAGATTCAAAGAATCTTCCATCTCCACCAGAGGGAATATTCCCTCTAAAACGCGGGAGGAACTCCCTGCACGCGGGAATTCATAGGAGGAGTTTTGCACAGGAGGCGTTAGCAAGATTCAGTTTGGAAGCTGCACCGAGGAGCAGTTCGCACGGTGGCGCAAATCGCTGAATTGCGCTGGAGCCAAAAAAGGAAAGCTGACATTTTCTGGAAAGCGGAGGCAGAGCTTTTCTTGAAGGAATGTTGAAACAAAGCTTTTCAAAGAAGGAAAGCAAAACTTTTCTGAAAGCCGAAGCTTTTCTGGAAGGAAAAGGGAGCTCTTCTCAGCAATTAAGAAAAAGGATTTCTAGGAAAGTTTAATTAAGGGAAATTTAATTAAGGGAAAGTCCTTTTTTTGGAAACTTAATTAAGAGAAATTCTTTTTTCTTGGAAACTTAATTAAGGGAAATTCTTCTTTCTTGGAAACTTAATTAAGGAAAATTTCTTTTTTCTGGAAAACCTAATTAAGGTATTTTAATTAAGGGATTATTTAAAAAGATTTGTGGCTCAACCCACATTGGTGCATAAGAAACTCCATTATGTATTTTCTCCCAAGGGGCTGAATATTCGCTAAGGTGGAGATTTGTTAGGCTTATGTATTTTCTTCTAAGGGGTTGGATATTCGCCAATGTGGAGACTTGTCAGGCATCTGTATTTTTCTAAGGGGCTGGATATCCATCAAGGTGTAGATTTGTTGAGTATATATATTTCTCCTAAGGGGCTAGATATTCACCAAGGTGGAGGTTTGTTAGGTATGACTCATATACCATAAATGAGACAGATGATGGAGAGGTGCAGAGCCCACGAGTGGAGTGGAGCGGAAGGATCTGTCCAATCAGGGGAGTTTCATTATGTGGGTTGGGCGTGCAGGGGAAACACCCTGCGGTTTGGTACATGGGTAATTTAAGTAATTACATATTGTACTATATAGTTATATATATGTTATGTTTGTAACCCTAGGTGAGTCTCTGAGACTAAGAGATTCTGAATCTTGTATTCAATATTCTTTTCTGAATATTGAAAGGCATGAATACTCTACTCATGTTGGTTAGTAATTATTATGCGGTTTGATTTGCTCCTCACTCTCATGCCCCCTATTCTCTCACCTTTCTTTCTCTTTCGAATTACATTAATTTTAATGTAATTGTTAAGAAAATCTCATCTACGCTTGCCCAAACATGGCTGGCATACACAGTTTTTTTTGCTGCCCAAAATCTAAAATAAATCTGTACAAATACATAAATAAATAAAACTCTTAAAATGACAACCAAAGGCAAAGCAACACACGTACAAACACAGAATATAGGGAGAACCGAGACAACCTATACAGTTGAAGAAATAGAATAAAGCAATACAGTTCCAAACAAAGGAGAGCTTCAAAAGAGCTTGCTGCTCACACAAATTCAGGCTGCAATACCAAAGACTCTAAGGATTGGCAAACGAATACACCCACGAGCAAATGACCTTCGATTTCCCCCACCATTTTCTTGCACTTACTAACCAAGAAGTACCAGTGGTCGTCGATATGCTCATATGCATATGTCTTGCTCTTCTCCATTCTTCTCAACATTATTTATTACTTCATAGCTGTTGTCATCTTCTTCAGAAGCTGTGGTGCCATCACCTGCTGTGCTGCGGTTTTGGAGTGGAGGAGAGGAAGAGGATGGCTAAGAAGAGGCAAACATATGTTGGGCCGGTCTCAAATGTTTTGGAAAAAGAATTTGGAGAGCATATTGGTAAAAAAATATGAACCTTCTGTAAAATAATGTGTTGATACTTAGTTTGTAATCTCAAAAGGCATTAGGATTTTTTAAATTTCTTATAAATTAATTCAGAGGTTTCTCATTGTGTGGCTGTCTGATTTTAGGATATGTTGAGAAATTTAGGGCGAAAAAAATATGATCGACATAAATCCAGAAGAACAAAAAGGTTTAACGAGGTTCGGCAAAGATGTTCACGTCCTCGGAAGCAGAGCGGCGAATTCCTTTTAATATTCAGAAAAGAATTACAGAATTCAAATGATACCTCCTGGGGTTACTAACAAGCTTATTTATAACCACAAGAGTAAACCCTAAGTACAATATATAATTACAACATTACCCTTGTACCGTACCGCGGGGCATTGCCCCCGCACCCCCAATCCACATAATGTAACTTCCCGATTTGGACAGATTCTTCTGCTCTGCTCCACTCCGCTTCGTTCCAACGTCTGTCCCTATATGGTACACGAGTCATGCCATAACAAATCTTTATCTTGACAAATATCCAGCCCTTTAGGAGAAAGAGATACGTGGGAGTTACACCTACACCAAGGTGGGTTGGGCCACCATATTTCTCTAGTAACTGCAAACATTCAACAAGTCCAAGCAAGTCAAGGACTTGTTGATAGTAACTGGCTTGGTCAACATATCAGTTGCATTCTCATCAATATGAACCTTCTGCAACAATATCTCATCAGAAGCAATCAATTCTTTAATCTTGTGATACATGGCATCAATGTGCTTGATTCTCTCATGGTACACCTGGTTCTTAGTCCGATAAATAGCGCTTTGACTGTCATAATGTAACATAACTGCACCTTGCTCAATGCCCAGTTCCTTTACTAGCCCAACAAACCATAAAGCTTCTTTAGCAGCTTCAGCTACTGTCATGTACTCAGCTTCAGTTGTAGATAATGCCACAATAGACTGAATTGTTGATTTCCAACATATATGTCCTCCACCAAGAGTATACACATACCAGTTGTAGACCTTCTGTCATCTAGATCACCAGCATAGTCAGAATCAACGTACCCCACAATTGAAGAATCATCTGGCTGACAGCCAAAAATAATTCCATGTCCTACATTGCCCTTTAGATACCTAAAAATCCACTTGACTGCTTCGTAATTTCGTCTTCCAGGTTTAGTCATGTATTTGCAAACTTGATTAATAGCATGAGCTAAATCAGGACGAGTACATACCATTACATACATCAAGCATCCAACTGCAGTGGTATATGGAACCTTTGTCATATCTTCAATTTTTGTATCTGTCTTAGGACACTGTTCTGAAGAAGGCTCAAAATGATTTGCCAAAGGGGTGCTTACATGCTTTGTTTTGCCCATCTCAAACCTCTCCAACACTTTCTCAACATAGCCTCGTTGAGATAAACATAATCTTCTTGAGTCTCAATCTCGATAAATCTCCATTCCAAGAATCTTCTTCATATGTCCCAAGCTTTTCATATCAAATTTTTGGCTCAATAAAGCTTTCAAACCACGGACATCATTCATATTGTTTGCAGCAATTAGTATATCACCAACATACAGTAGCAGAAAAATAATAGAACCATCATCAAGGCTTTTCACATAAACACAACAATCATACTCACATCTCTTGTATCAAATCTTAATCATGTAGGAGTCAAACCGCTTGTACCATTATCTTGGAGACTGTTTCAACCCACACAACGATTTCTTTAACATGCAAACCAGATGCTCTTGTCCAGGTTGAGTGAACCCTTCTGGCTACTCCATGTAAATCTGCTCCTCCAGTTCACCATGCAAGAAAACAGTTTTAACATCCATCTGCTTCAAATGCAAATCCCAAATGGCTACTAATGCAAGCACTGCTCTGATTGAAGTATGTCTGAACACAAGAGAAAAGATTTCATCATAATCTATCTCCTTCTACTGTGAAAATTCCTTTGATACTAGTCGAGCCTTGAACATTTCCCCTTCTTTTTCTGATACTTCTGGTTTCCTTTTATACACCCACTTGCACCCAATAGTCTTCTTTCCCTCAGGAAGCTGAACTAGCTACCATGTGTGATTTTTCTGCAAAGACTCCATCTCCTCAACCATTACACCTATACATTTCTCTTTTTCTTGGCTAGAGATAACTCCTTAAAAAGTGGCTACATCAACACTGCTGATGAGAAGTGCACAAGAGACCAAGTTTTCATAACCCAATCTGCTAGAAGGCCTTATATATGTGTGTCTCTGTCTATTACCGACTAGATTATAATTTTGTAGATCATCTGGAATGGAATCACTAGATGTTGGATTTGAACCTTCAACTCTCTCAGTTGTTTCTAGATGCTGTTTTAAATCCATCTGCACTGCATATGAACCAGAACTGTTCCCTTGCACCTTGCCATGATTCTGTTGTAACATGGATTGTTCATCTTCTCTGCTGATCACCATCTTCTTTGTAAGTGGATCCCAAAACTTTTATTCTTTCACACCTTTCTTATAACCCGAAAAGATGCACTTCTTGGATTTTGCATCAAGTTTTAATCTTTCATCTCCAGGTACATGCACATAAGCAAGACAACCAAAAATTCGTAAATGATCGAATTTAACCAGATTACCTATCCATATCTCTTCTACGACCTTGCAACCCAATGATGCCCGAGGTGATTTATTGATGAAATAACATGCCACATTTATAGCATCTGCCCAGAAACTCTTGAGAAGCCCTGCATTCAGCCTCAAGCATCTTGCACTTTCAGTTAAGGACATGATCATCATTTATGCCACACCATTTTGTTGTGGTGTCTTGCATGCTGAAGAATGTCTTTGAATCCCTTGCTCCTCACAGAACTTTTGAAACTGCAAAGCTGTGTATTATGTGTCATTATCGGACATCAAATATTTGATCTTTCTGTCAGTTTGGTTCTTCACCTCAGCTTTTCACAGCTTTAATTTAGAGATGACTTCAGATTTTTTCTTCAAGAAATACACCTAAAATTTCCTGGAGAAATCATCAACAAAATTAACAAAATACTGAGATCCTCCCAATGACGATTCCCTGGTAGGGCCCCATACATCAGAATGCACATAATCAAGAACCACTTCAGTTTTGTGCTTTCCAGTCATAAAACTAACTCTACTCTGTTTTCCAAGAACACATAACTTACAAAGATCAAGCTTGCAGTTTTTAACACCATGCAACAGGTTTCTTCTATGCAATTCTGTAATACCACGTTCACTGAGATGACCCAGACGCATATGCCATAACTTTGTAGTATCATCATCTAACTTCACAGAATGAACTCTACCTACAACTGTACTCCCCAATAGTTTGTAGATATTGCTTGCATTTAACTTTCCTTTCATCACCATCAGTGCACCCTTTACAATTCTGATGATTTTTCTATCCTCAACTACCTTAGGAATAAAATCATTTCTTTGTAGACAGCCCAAGGAAATCAAATTCTTCTTTAGAGATGGAATATGTCTGACATCACATAATGTTTTAACTGTGCCATTATACATCTTAATTTTGATTTATTCAATATCAACAATATTGTAGCATCTATCATCACCTAGATAAACTGAGCCAGAATCAGTTGACCTGTATGAAGTAAACCACTCCCTATTAGGTGTTATGTGATAAGAGCATCATGAATCAAGAACACATGCATCCGTAAACTAAGTTGATGAAACTGATAGCATATCACCATCACTGTAAGTTGAATTATCGCTTTGCACGACATTTACAGACTTCGATGATCCATCACCTTTCTCACCAGTCTGCTTCTTGAGCTTTGGACAATCTCTCTTCATATGACCTGACTCTTTGCAATTATAGCAATGAATTGTTTTTTTTGCCTCTGAACTTTGATATGGAATTTCGCCTTCCTGATCCCTCCTCCTCTTTCTTTCTTCCACGATCCCGCTTACCCTTCACATATAAACTGTCTTCATAAGAGCTTTCCCCTACATTTTGCTCCGCTGGTTATGAGCCAACAATGCTACAGTAATCTCATCACCTTTGATAGTTTCTTTCCCATATGTAAGAGTAGTCATCAGGTGTTCATAGGAAAAAGGTAGTGAACACAACAAAATCATTGCTCGGTCTTCATCCTCAATAGTCACATCAAGCCGTGATAAATTTGTGATTATTTGATTGAAACTATTAACATGTTGCGCAAGATCAGAACATTCTTACATCTTCAGCCCATATAACTTTTGCTTTATATACAACTTATTCATCAACGATTCAGTCATAAACTGAGTTTCCAATTTCTTCCAAATCTCCCATAGGGATTTTAGATTCGCCACGTGATACATAATTTCATATGTCAAGCATAGGTGTATAGTTGTTGTCGTTTGTTATTGCAATTCTTCTCAATCTTTATCCTCCATGACATATGGTTTTGTTGCCCGCAAAGCTTTCAAGATTTCCTATTGAGCCAATAAATTTTTCTCTTGTTTGCCACAATCCAAAGTTACAAGTTCTATCGAACTTCACCACCTCAAATTTTGCACCAGAAAATGTCATTTAAAAATAACTCCTGCAACAAGTTATTCTGCCAATCCTTGCTCATAATCTTTTCAAAAAGAAAAATAAGGATTAAAAAATTTTCTTAATTAAGTTTTTTTTTCTGAAAAAAAATTGAAATATTTCCTTAATTAAAATTTTCCTTAATTAAAAATATTTTCCTTAACTTCGCGGCAGTAAAAGAATAAAATTGGACCTTCTAATTTCCTTCTCCCTAGCTGCCTCCCGCAAGCCAACAAAGGAAACAAATGGGATTCTGATCCGCAGCGCCTCCCGATTTTTGCCTCCAATCTTCCATTAGCAAAAAAGGAATGGGATCGATTTTTGCCTCCAATTGAATCCCATCCAATTCTGCTCCATGCTTCACCTCCCGCGCCGAACAAAACGCCTCCTCTGCCTTTCGCGTCTGTCTGTGAAGTCTCCTGTCTCGGTATCGTGATCATTCTTCTCTGTCGAACCCTCCTGACGCGCGAATGAAGCCCGTGAGCTTCGCTGTCTGCCATTAAAAATCCTTCGCGCGAACCCTCTGCGTCGCGCGCAGGTCTGATCGTGAAACCCTCTGCGTCA
Organism: Phalaenopsis hybrid cultivar; assembly: GCA_002079205.1. Lineage (NCBI taxonomy): Eukaryota > Viridiplantae > Streptophyta > Magnoliopsida > Asparagales > Orchidaceae > Phalaenopsis > Phalaenopsis hybrid cultivar. The sequence goes on from JXCR01148511.1 coordinate 383,498, forward strand.
CGCGCAGATCTGATCGCAAACCTCCGCCTCCCCGAATTCTCCTGTGTCGCCGAAGAAGCTCTACTCGTCGCGGAAGTGGAAAAGCCTGATGCGCGATTTTCCTCTGTCGCGTCCTCCCCTTCCGCGACCGCGATTCAAACTATCGAGCTTCGAAGTCCGAACCCTCTGTCTTCTTGGTCACCGAAAGTGGCGATTCATCTTCCTGCTTCGTAGCCCTAGTGGAACACAAATCCTCAGAGTCCTTCCTATGCCGAATTTTTATTCCTTGCGCTCGAACTTGTCTCTGATACCACCTGTTGAGTAATTTAGAGCGAATAAAAATAAGATCGACACAAATCAAGAAGAACATAAAGATTTAACGAGGTTCGACAAAAATGTCTACGTCCTCGGGCGAATTCATTTCAATATTCAAAAAAGGGTTACAGAATTCAAAAGATATCTCTTGGGGTTTCTAACATACTTATTTATAACCCTAGGAGTGAACCATAAGTACAATATGTAATTACAACATTACTCCTGCACCGTACCGCGGGGCATTGCCCCCGCACCCCAACCCACATAATGTAAATTCCCGATATGGACAGATTCTTCTGCTCCGCTTCACTCCGTTTTGTTTCAGCGTCAGTCTCTATATGGTATATGAGTTGTACCATAACAGGATAGAATATGATGAGATATATGCACAACGTAGAAAAATTATAGACATATCACCAAAAATGATCGCATCTTATTTTTATGGTTTTGTTTGATATTTTGACGGGCAAATAAGATTTTAATCATATATATATATATATATATANATATATATATATATATATATAAAAAGATGGTTAGTTATGATCGGAGTGAATAACATTTTATGAATTTGCATATGCTAACTTGGAAATTTTAGTCTTTATATTTATAACAACCAATTCTTGTTAATCGCATTCATAATATCCTTTCTCACAACTTTCTAAAAGGTAAAGTATATATTTTCATCCATAGATAAATAACATAAATATAAAAAATTATAGTTTAGATATATGTTATTCTAAATACACCAGAATTGTGCCACATGCATAAATCTTTCTAATCTCTTATTATAAAAATTTGGAACAACATAAGCTCTTTTTTTCTAATTTATCTTTTTTTTTTTGTTGTGGTAACTTCTACGAAAATTTTGATAGAAGCATGCTTTCTTCTAAAAGCGCCAAATTATCATTTTTCTTGGGTACGTTGCCATCAAATATAAATTTCTCTCATCATTCGCCTATTTAATTGTGGCAAATAATTTGGCTTTTACGCATCATTTTATGAATGCTGTAAAATGCAATTGAAGTTGTAGCAAATGTTAGTTTTAAAACATTACAATATGAGAGTTTCATAATGTGCTTCAAAATTTAAGGATGTATGAGAATGAGTTGCTGATTGTGAATAGGATTGATTAATTTGGTTGTCAGAGTGATGACTTTTTTTCTCTTAAATGCTTAGAAAATGTCTTTCCTTTTTTTGCAAAAGAGTAAAGAGGAACTTTAGAGACAAAAAGTTGGTGTTAAAAAGCTTTAGGTTGAGAACAAAAGTATGAGCTTTTTTTTTCCCCATATTTGTTAAGGAAAACAAGCAAAAATAAAATTCTTAAAATGCAGAATTTTAGTGGTGTTTGGATCGATGACCCTGTGTTTGTTAAACAACCATCGTATGGTTTTTTTTTTGCTAATCTTATGACTCACCTTGGTGGTCTAATTGACTTTTGTGTAAGAATGGCATTGTATCTCTTGTATATGATTACTAATATTGTTACTTCTGTTTTGATTTCTCTTCTTAAAACTATGAAAATCATACCTCTGGTTATGAACATTGACATAAACCAATAATATGTCAAGATAAATTTCAGAGGTTATTTCCCAATCATGTTAGGATATTATCAAATATAATGTTTGTATGTTTATTGTACAACTCGTTGCTAGTAATATCCTTCTTAAATTTTTCTATTTCACTTTTTGTATGGTTATTCATATGAAAATGTTTTCAAATGGGAAGTATTTAATCCTAGTCGTCTTTGCACTATGCTTAACAAGATAGTTTCTTAAATTCAATAGAAGGATTGTCTACTTGATTCCTAATTTTTGGGATTTTATTAAGTTGATTGCTTGGTGTGTAAACTGTTGCCAGATTTTGGTTTTAATTAATGGTTTTAATGCTAGTTTTTCCAAGTCCTCTTAGAACTGAAGACAAAGAAACAATTTATCTCCTACGCATTTAGTTATCAACAAGGACTTGTGTTTTAATGGTTATTCCTAGATTTGTTTGTTCAATTTCTTTTTGTGTATTTTAAATCGAAGGGTAATTTTAATATATCCTACTTGTAATTTGCACTATGCTTATTCCTAGGTTTATGTATATGATTACTAATATTGTAACTTCTGTTTTGATTTCTCTTCTTAAAACTATGAAAATCATACTTCTGGTTATGAGCATTGACATAAACCAATAATATGTCAAGATAAATTTCAGTGGTTATTTCCCAATCATGTTAGGATATTATCAAATATAATGTTTGTATGTTTATTGTACAACTCGTTGCTAGTAATATCCTTCTTAAATTTTTCTATTTCACTTATTGTATGGTTATTCATATGAAAATGTTTTCAAAGGGCAAGAATTTAATCCTAGTCGTCTTTGCACTATGCTTAACAAGATAATTTCTTAAATTCAATAGAAGGATTGTCTACTTTGATTCCTAATGCTACCAATTCAAAGTAGTTTAATTAAAACATAAAGATTTTTTCATAAAACTTTATTTGCCAAAAAACAGATAAATGATTTATATTTTTTGATAGATTTGCATAAATTTTCTTAATTTAAATTAGAGATTTTTTTTTTCTTTTTGGGATCTTATTAAGTTGATTGATTGGTGTGTAAACTGTTGCCAGATTTTGGTTTAAATTAATGGTTCTAATGCTAGTTTTTCTAAGTCCTCTTAGAACTGAAGACAAAGAAACAATTTATCTCCGACGCATTTAGTTATCAACAAGGACTTGTGTTTTAATGGTTATTTCTAGATTTGTTTGTTCAATTTCTTTTTGTGTATTTTAAATCGAAGGGTAATTTTAATATATCCTACTTATAATTTGCAAATGATCTTATTATTTGTATGAATTACCAAATTCTTTTTATCAAAAATAATTGAGAAAGTTGCCAAACCATTATGACATAATTTTTTTTGCCTTTTATTGCACAACTACAATTTAACATAATTCTTTTTGTCTTTTTCAAGAAATTGTTTATTCATAATATTGGTAATTTTTTTACTTAATTATAGTTTACTGACTATTTAACTGATATACTTCTTTTTTAAGCAAAAAAAAAATGATTTAATTATCTTAGTTCTAAAATAAAAAAATAAGATTGATTGGTGGAAATCCAAAATTTTAACTTTTGGGGGAAGACCTAGTCTTCTTAAAAACATATTAAATTCCATGTCTGCATATTTTGATCCTATTTTTTCTCCTCTCAATAATAATTTATATAAACTAAAAGAATTATAAGATGAAGTTTTGTCTTCCTTTTCATCATGATGATTTGGGTTTGAAATGGACGAAGGATTGAGTGAAGTTCTTACATTGTAAATTATAATGAAGATTTTGTTTAAACAAACCATTATATCCTAAAAAAGTGAATAATAAGTTTTGCTCTAATTCTAATCCATTATTGGCAACTCTTAAGCATGATTCTGCTTGAATTTGTACAGTGCTTGAAATTTTCTTGACCAAACCATTTCTTGGAGTATTGGTGTTGTTTGACATACTATTTTTTCTCTTGTGCATTCAACTTGCTACTGCTAGATAACATTATCTTACGGCCTTTTTAGGATCAAATTTTTTTTAATTTTTTTTTTATTTAAAACAAATATGTTGTTTTCTTATTTTTATTTATATGTTTTTATTGCTTATTTCCAAGAATAAATTAACATGTTCTTAAAAACACTCAAAATAACATTTAGCATTCAGGGTTTTAAAAGTAATCATATCTCAATCAAACATATCTAAGATATTTTGTTTCAGATCAAAAGATAAACAAAGCAAAATAACAAAATATTAATTAAGAAAAAAACAAAAATTGATCCCAAAAGACCACCCCATTGTCCTCAACACATTATCTTGTTTATTTTCCCTTTCTTTCAGAAAAAAAATGTTCCCAATTTCCAGAATTCACAGATATGATTCCATCACACATGAACTTCACATATGGCATAGTGATGTGAAAGACCATACTTTAGAATGAAGCTCTCATGTAAATTAAATGGATGTTTACGGTATTAAAAACACCAAATTTATTATTAACTTTTTTTTTGCTATTTTTTTTGGCAGCTCTTAAGTTTTATTATCTGCTTTTTACGTAAAATTTAATTTGATTTTCATGAGTGCTGCATTTTAAAATGTATCCGCTGCGTTAGCCGAATTTAAATAATGATAAACACAATTAATAAGTGCAAAAAAAAATGCAACTCTTAATTAAACTTGAGGAAGGATGATCAGAGTCCACTGGTTGAAGACACCTTGACCATGTTTATTGTTTTTTTTGGCTGTCTGCATGTAAGCCATAATTGACTGTTTCCATAATTGACTTTTGTTACACTAAAAAGGATGCCCTCCGCAGCATTGTCTGAATTGTACAGAGCCATGGAATTCCCTCGAGCTCTCCTTCTCTTCTCCCTGCTCTTCCTNCACATATGGCATAGTGAAGTGAAAGACCATATTTTAGACTGAATCTCTCATGTAAATTAAATGGATGAATACCGAATTTATTCTTAAGCACATTTGCCTACACAGTGTAGATCATAAACTTTTTTTTTCTATTTTTTTAACAGCTCAAACGTTTTATTTTTACGTAAATTTTAATTTAATTTTCATGAGTGCTGCATTTTAAAATGTATCCGATGGCGTTTAGCCGAATTTAAATAATAATAAACACAATTAATAAGTGCGAAAAAAATGCAACTCTTGGTTAAACTTGAGGAATGATGATAAGATTCCACTGGTTGGAGACACCTTGACCATGTTTATTGTTTTTTGTGGCTGTCTGCACAGAAGCCATAATTGAATGTTTCCATAATTGACTTTGTTACACTAAAATAACTTAAAAGGATGCCCTCCGTTCTCTTTTAATCAATAATCGCAGCATTGTCTGAATTGTACAGAGCCATGGAATTCCCTCGAGCTCTCCTTCTCTTCTCCCTGCTCTTCCTCTGTTCTGACATTTCAGCCCTGCGGCTTTCCAGTGCGTCGCATGCTTCTACAAGAAGGATGCAAATGGAAGAGATTAAAAATGTCAAGCATAATCGAATGGTGCAGGGACTTGGCAGGTTTGCTGTGAATGAAACAAATAACGAATATGTCCGAGATATTTTGGCAAACCCCGATGGGCATTTGGACCAGTCGGAACTTCTAGTATTCCACGGGGTGTTGAAGGCGGAGTGGAAGCCTTCCGTGGGCGGCAAACGCTACTCCCTCAAAATTCTCGTCAGTAAGCGTGGCAATTTGATGCAGTTGTGCTTTGGGCAAGTGTTGGTGGCTTTCTCCCAACGCAACGCCTTCCCTTTGCATTGCGTGGGATACAATTAGTATGCTTTTAAGCTATTGATCATTTTCTATTACAAGCTTGGGTGGTCAATAAAAATTTGTGGTTTTATTTTGCATATGATTTATATTTTATAATGTAATTTTATGTTGATATTGTAATAATATCACATGAAGTAATAAGAAACAGAATATAGTTTGATGTGCAAGAAAATCACAAACTGCAATAATTGAATAGAATCGTGTCAGAGAAATCCTCTTGATATGGTGTAATTTTTGTCCTCTTCATTGCTCCTTTTTTATTTTTTGTGGTCTATGTGGTTCTATGTTGTATTGTAGTGAGTACCAATTGTAATGAGATGATATTTCAAGTTTTTTAGGATGAACTTCTTCTGATATTATTCTATTTTCTCTACGTTTTCCCCCGTTTCTCTTTCATCTCCATACGCCAACTCATTCATTGAAAAAAGGACAATTTCTTTAGGAGTAACTTGATACATATCACGCCATACGACTCCTCTAAAAGTAATTAATCCATATATACACATCGATATGGTCGACATAAATCTCAAAGAAATCAAATGACTAAATATGATGACACGAAATTCGAAGCATTAAATTCAAGAAATGTGATATGAACCGATCATATGAAAGATTTACAAATTGATCAAGTCCATCGTCGAAGAACATGGTCGGATGGTCCCAAACACTGAAACTCTGTAAAGGCAGGTCGAACACAATCGGCCGACCAACCGCTCATACCTTGATGGAAATGCTTCCCGCAAGGCCCGATGCTTTGGTAGACCAGAACCTGTCGACCGATTGATCACCGCCATATCTGAAGTCAAATTGCAGTATAAAATTAGTATTAAATCAACGCATTGATTATATTGAGGGTTATTTCTATAATTGCTCACTCTTTTCGATAACTGAGGGATATTTTCATAATCGCTCTCTCCCCTTTGTTGTACAAGAAGAACTCCTATAAATAGAAGGCTCAACGATGAACAAAGGAACTCCAAGTCTAAGGATGTTTTCCCTCCCCGATCTCTGTACTGATAATTCACTAGCATTTTTCCACTCTTTACACCTCCTTCTCCCAGTTGTAACTCTCAAGGCGTGTACTTCCAAAGAAAAATTTTGGATTCAACATCCTGAAAGGTGATGCGATGAGCATGAAGTTCGATAAAGAGACGGTGCATTGAGACATACAAGAAGAAGTCCATGCATTATGAGCACAAATAATGAACCAATTCAAGGCTCTTCATGTGATTGTGTCCCAGCAGAACACGATCGTTGCCCTCGAAGGAAGAGTCTCGGGGCATCTGTCCTCAAAAGGCTCCCCTCGACAATCCATTGATTCATCACGGATAGCTCAGTGACCAGCTAATCGAAGGACCTGAGAATTTCCAACTGAAAGGCAGTGCTCTGCATCTATGTCGGTAGTTTAACATTGGGCAAACCGGGTGGGAATGTTTACTTGACTAGCTATGGGTAGCCCTTTCTCTCGAAGAATTCTAGAAGTCATACCCCATACAAAGCTTAGGATTCCTCAGTTTGATCCTTATAAAGGGAAGGGTGTCCCGACCGATCACATAGCTTCTTTCGAGTCAACGGTCGGAGTCCTGCAAATTGATGACGCCATGAAGTGCTAGTTGTTCCTGACCATGATGAAAGAAGCCGCACTCAGATGGTTTAATGGGCTCATTCCGTCCTTTGAATTTCAAAATCTCTTCCTAACACACTTTGCTAATGTGTGAAATTGAGGAAGGATTCAGAGACTCTGCTTCGGATCAGGCTGGGGGAGAATGAAAGCTTAAAGGCTTGCATCACCAATTTCCAAAAGAAAATCTTGGAGGTAAAAAAAAACTAGAGCCCCTCATCACCCAGACAACTCTAAAGCAGGGGATCTACAAAAAGGGATTCGGGTATGACCTGAACCTTTAGAGCCCCTCATCACCCATAAAACTCTAAAGCATGGGATCTACAACAAGGGATTCAGGTATGACCTGAACCTACTCAAGACAAGGACCTTCACGAAGATCTTGAAATTAGTAAATGATCACATTGCTATCGAAGAGGACCTCATAAAGTCCTTAAAACCAAACTGAAGCATTCGACCACCAGTTGTAGATACAGAAGAATCAGGATGATACAGAAGGCCAAAGAGCGATCAAGCACTTGAAAGGAGTTAAAGCTGAAGGAGTAGTAGAAAAAGGGACGTTGCTCTTTATGAGGAAGAGTTAAAGCTAGGAGAGCGACAAATGAAGGGGATTCTGCTACCCAACGACCTTTGATGACCGAGCGCTCGCTAAGGGGTCACCGGGCAACAGCAGTTGGGCTGACTGTGGTCCTCAATGATAGCGTATCAAGGAGGACTCACCAAGAAATCTGGCTTTGCACCCGCTATGCCCAAAAGAAGGACAAAGCGGGGGAGGATGAAAGTCTCACCTTGTCTAAATTGGAATACCTTCAACTCTCCACCCCCATTTCACCCACGTTTTCTGGGTCTTCCTCAGACTCAATAAATAAAGTGTGGGATAGTGGGAGAAGAGGGAGTCGCCCGATCGACGAGCCTTCGCCATAAGCACTCATTTCCTCCTACATCTCAGATTTCTTCCTCACTTCAAGAGGAACAAGNTTCATATAATAAATTTATTTCATGAGATGATTATAATATTAAAAACTGATTAATTTTTGCAATGTCAAAATAATCTTCAAATAAACTTAAAATATTAAATTTGACTTGATTAAAATTTAATTAGGATATTTGCATTGATTTTGTTTCTTCATAATTAAAATAAGAGCATTGAGTATAGATATTTCTATGCAGAAGATTTAGAAATTTTGAAAAAAAAAATAAATTTGAAATTTGATCTAATGTTTATTTTTAGGGGTAATAAATTAAATATATAATTTATTAATTAAATAAATCATATATTTATTTAATTAATAGAAGTAGTGGTGAGGATTAGTTCCTACAGAAAATGGAAATCGAATAATGCAATACAAGAGCATTTGCAGAAACTATAATCTATTAAGTTGAGAATTTGGATGATGATTCTAACCTTCAAACAAATATTTTGAGTAGAAATATAGGCCACTCAACTACTAAAGATATAAAAGGATGTACACTGTTATAACTGTTGCAATTCAATCCCTTCAAGAAAACCTTCAGAGTGGAGAGAATTCATTGTTTCAATAAACATGGTAAGAATTTTCATTAATTGTTTCCTAACACCTACAATGGAAAATTCTTGGCTTAACCAAATTTTGATGAATTTCTGTGATAATATGATCCAAAACAATATAATTTATAAATATGAATCTTAATGTTTAAGCATGAGGATGCTAAAAAAGTAACCAAAAAGCATTCAAAGATTGGTATTTTCTCCTCTTTTGATTTCTAAATAATCTAATTTTAGGAGAACCAAAATAGACCATAAAAATACCACAACATTAGTACATGTGTCTCTAGAAGGTAGAAAATCGTTCCATATTTTTCAATAGAATGATGTTAAGTGATGAAAAAAAGTAAAAAATCACATACATAAATTAGCATTAAGTACCATCACCTTAAGAAAAAAATTGATATAAAGGACTTATTCATGTAACTTCTCAACTAAATCAAGCATTTCATGAAAAACCAAACATTTAATATCAGGCAACAATTCAACAAAGTTGTTCTTGCTCAAGATGTTATAGACATCCAAGAAGTGTATATACAAGAGAATCCTACAAATAATTTTTTTAAGATGGTGATTGAAATTAAATTTTAGTATTAAATAATTCTTCTTTAGGTAGTAGGAGCTATAGGCTAAGGTGTTGGGAGAAATATGGACATATAGCTTATCTAACACTTGATTCATGGTGGAGATGATTAATTATTCTAAATTAAGTATTTGACTTAATCAAATTTAAAAAACTCAAAAAACAGTTATTGTATTCTCTTATATTGACTTATATGTTGCTAACTTCATTTTACGCTTTTTAAGCCAATTATATGGCTTAGATGGTATTCTTATTAAAAGCTTTTATGGGAACGAAAAGGGTGTTAGTACACCAACCATTGTGCTAATCTGAAGAGGTGAGGGTTCTAGGATACCAAGAAGAAGGAGAAGATCACAATCTGGTTACTTTGTAACAAATGCGAACGTCACAAAGGAGAGGTTGAGAAAGGATAGATTGTGTCCTTTCATAGCAAGAAGCTCTTTTAGTGGATCTTCAAGCTTTGAGGGTTGTATCAACAACTTAGAGATTAGGTAGATATAGAGGTGTAACAATTCATGAAGCAATTTGCAGAACTATGGTTTGTGATCATCTCTTCCTCTTCTATTACAAATAAGTGAAATCTACCAAACATAGATTCTTTTTTAAATAAAATATTCAATCTTATATAAGGAAGATTTAATTCATAGCTTGATTTGCGGCTTAATGGTACATAGAATGCAACCTATAATATTGATTTGAGCAATGAATAAAAGGGAAGCCACATATGTCTTATTGTGGACATAAGTTCCTCATCTTAACCACATAAATTCTTGTGTTATACATATAATCTTAAGATATTATTACTATGTTCTAATTTGTATGATTTGGCAAATAAATTGAATGACACTCTTGTTGATTTATGTTTATTAAAATCAACTTGGAAATAATTTCTTTATAGGTATATTTCTCAAATTTGAGAAATTGAAGAAGCAAACATCTCCTTAAACCAAAGAGAGATGAGTGTTTTCACAACCCTCCACCGCTTGATTTATCAAAATCTTTTATTATTATTGTTTTTGCTTTTAATTCTAATAAGTTTATTGTAAGAAGATCAATGATAAAAACTATTTATGATAATCTAGCATTTAAATATTTTATTTTTTAATGTTCATGCATATCTTCCCTTGATTGGGCAAACAAGAATATTCAACTTCTTTCACCATAATGAACTTCAGTTACACGTTTACAGATTCAATGCTCAAATCAAAGAACTTATTCATATAAAACTCAAATCTTTAAATTACATAAAAAATATCACTAATATTTTTTAAAATTGAAATGCTCATTCTCCAAATATACAATTAAATAAAGCATTTAATTTTTTCAAAAAAAAAAGTACTAAAAATATGATGTTTAGTTACATTAATTAAAAAAAAATACTATTTCTCAAAATTAATATACTATTATTTTCCAAAAGTAAAGCTTGTACAATATATCAAAAAAACAAAAAAAAATAATTTAAAAATGACTACCATAATACATATCAATGTATCCACTACTCCTGACATAAACAAATGGCAGCATGGTGAGGAAACAACACTAAAAATTTCAATCCAACATGAGTCACTCAACATTTAACAACAATGCAAGGCACCCGGTCATCACTATATTTTTTCTTCATTGAGTGTCACTATTTAGCTAGCCTGGCAATGTAATTTATCTGCAGTGTCGCTTCCACCCCTTCCTATTTTCCACCACCTTAAAAATCTCCCCCTCTCTCACATCCTCAACACAGTCTCTTAAAGTTATTGCCATGGAAATCCATCTAGTCTTCGTTATCTCCACACTTCTCTTCCTCTACTTTGATGTTTCAGCCTTGCAACTTTCGAGGGATTCACATGTAAGAAGGACGCAATGGGAAGAGTATCATAAAGTTAAGCAAAATCAAATGGTGCAGGGCCTTGGCAGGTTTGCTGTGGATGCAGCAAATCAAGATTATGCCAATCTTTACCAACAAACCTTCAATGCAGTTTTGCCTATGTTGGAATATATGGTATTCTCTCGAGTGGTGAAGGCGAAGCAGAAGCCCTTTATGGATGGAAAACTATACTTCCTCCAAATTATGGTTACTAAGTGTCAAAACACAATAATTGGGAAGTAGGACTGTCAAAACGGCTCGTTGTTCGCGAACAGCTCGTTGTTCGCGAACAGCTCGTTGTTCGCGAAGAGCTCGTGTTCGGCTCGTTAAGAAGCTCGTGTTCGGCTCGTTAATTTCGTTCAATAAGTTAACGAGCCGAACACGAACTAAGATGTTTTCGTTCGTGTTTGGCTCGTTTTGGCTCGAAATACTACTCATCAAGTTTATATATATATAAAGTATTATTTTTAAAAATCTAATTGACTACAAGGCTACAAAGATTTATAATTAATTAAATATTGATTAATAAAATAGAATAAAAACTATTAAATTAGATTCAAATGATGTTTTAATATAAATAATAATTTTTAAACCTTGCTCAAACCCTTATTGTTTTATGTCTTATAGCTACATGATTAGGGTTGTTAAAATGACTCTTTGTTTGTGAACAGCTCGTGTTCGGCTCGTTAAGCAAACGAGTCGAACACGAACACGCTTTTTGAGCTCGAAATATAAACGAGCCGAACACGAGCTGAACATGGCTCGCTCGTGTTCGGCTCGTTTACACCCCTATTGGGAAGTGCTATGCAAAATTATATGTGGCTTCATCGAAGCCAACCTATTTGAATTCTCGCTTTGAAGTTATAGGGTAGAATGTTCGAGCTATGGTTCAATTCTATTGTGTGATTAGGTGAGCATGACTTTGTGATTTATTTTGCATAATATTTACATTTTTTATAGTTTTATTTTAATTTATATTTATTGATATTATACTAATGTCAATATGAAAGAATAAGAACTAAGAAAAATATAATGCATCGACTTAATTGTCTCTTATTAAAGAAATACCTTTTGTTATGATGTAATAGTTTTTTTGGGACTTTTCTAGGTACTTTTTTGTTGACATTTACCCACACTTCTTATAATCCAGAAAAAAATCATATCTATCAGATATGATGAGGCATTTAAGTTCATATATATCACATAATTCTTGCACATTAATTACGTGATTTATTTATTTACAGTCACATCAAAATGTTTAAATTTCCATTGCATGGTGTTGGGTTGGAAGTATGAGTGTAAGTACGTCAAGCTGACTAGTGAGCTGACTCGACCTTGACTCGATAAGTGGCTCGTTAACTGAGCTTTGTTGAGTTAACAAGCCAAGTTCAAGCTAGCCCTAATTCGACTAGTCAGCTCATGAGCCGACTAATTTAAAATTTTGATAATATAAAATATATTCAAAATATTTTCCTTATTATTTCTCTCCTAATTACTCATTCTTTTAATAATTTTATTACAGTGCTATCTTAAATTAATATTATTTGCACTCTTATATAGTGAACAAGCCGACTTGCAAATTAGTAGACTTAAGCTCATGCTCAAGCTCAAACTCGATAAAATTAATCAAGCTTAGGCTCAAGCCGAGAGTAGCTGAGCTAAGCTCGACTCATTTGCTCCCCTAGTTGGAAGTACATTTGTTTATCATGAATGACACAAAAATCTACTGAGGTGACAATGCCACATTAAAAAATTAATTTTATAACTTTTATATTTCAATGATATTATAAAATAATTTTATTAAGGATATAATTAATTTATTCTTTTATTTATTTGAAGATCTAAATTTCAAAAGAGGCATTTTATAAAAGAATTTAAATCATTTTTCTACAATGATACAACGATTTTTTTGTCATATGAGCAGCAATTCGAATCTATGAACCAATGAACAAGTCAAGATTCAAGTGAAACGACCGATTATTATTATGATCAAATTTTCAATAAACATTTAAACTTTGTACCGAGTTTTAAATATTCTATTATTTAATTAAACAATGTAAGAAAATAAATTAATAAAATTAAGCAAAATTACCATAATATTAGAAAACTGTTAAATTTAAAGCTATAGAAGATATTTCTTGCAGACATCTTACATTTCATGAAATATTTATTTTTAATTTTGTTATATATTACATAATTATAATATAAACTAAATATTTATTTTATTTTTTTTATGTATTTACATTACTATTATATGATTTAATACTCAACAGTTTTAATGATTAGTATATCATCCAATTCAAGCACTAAGTTAACCCCACTTTAACCTTTAAACATGAACCCCTTTCTACTTCAGATTCAATGATTGCTCTGATTTTCACAACCTTGGCACATGTCTTAATTTTTTTTATCAATAAACACTATTTTGATCTGAAAGAAAAATAAACTGAGCCATACCATTCACAAAGTTGAAGCTATGATTTCACTTCAACACAAGGCAGTCGCATGCAAAATGCCTGCTAGCTTAAAAGCCATGATTCAAACAGATAATAAAATGGACGAGCAAAAATTCACACAAATTCAACACAATAACAACAAAATGCAACCTTCATGAAACAAATCTCTTCAAATTCCAAGAATGATAGGTACTTGTACCAATTAATGAGTGCTTATATGAAAGAATAGTTTTGCACAGAAAGCTTTTTAAGATTAAATACTGACAAAGAGAAGTGTAGGTTTGAGTATGTACTAAAATAGATTAAAAATAGCAGTGCTAAAGACTAGTTCAAGATAGAAATGGAAATCAAAGAATATATTACAAGAGCTCCTGCAGTCGTTATTAAGTTGCAAATAATTTTGGAGCGTGATTCTAACCTTCAAACGAGTCAAAAAAGACCACTCAGCTACTTCAGATAGAAAAGGATGCACACTAGAAGAGAAATCTATTATTACTGTAGCAATTGAACTCCTTAAAATTTGGATCCATTCAAGAGAACTTGAGAGTGGAGAGATTTCATGATGGCTTTAATAAACGCAGTAACAGATTTCATCAATTGCTTGCTAATGCCTGCAACGGGGAACCCTTGGCTTAACCAAATTATGATGAATTTATATGGTAATATGTGCCAAAACAAGACAAGTTTTTAAATATGAATAAGAAATGTAAATTAACGTGGAAGCAAAAATATTTAAAAAAATAAACAAAAAAGCATTCAACGATTGATATTTTTCTCTACTTTTATTTGAAAATAATATAAGTTTGTAAGAGCCAAAATGCACCATGTACATAAGATTGCAGAAATATTAGAAACTGAGCGCTCCAAAATCCTGACAGATTGTTCCTCATTTTAAAGCACAATGATGTTAAGCAATGAAAAGAAGAAAGCAAAAAACTCATGTAAAAGCGATAAGTGCAATCATGAAAAATGATTTGACAAAGGACTTGTAAATTCTCTAGTAAATAATAATGGCCGGCAATTGTAGTAGCGAAGATTTTTCTTTTTCAAAGCGCAGTGCAAAGGGAAGGCACTGTTCAACTAATTTATACTCACTAACAAGGAAAGCTAATGTTTACCATTAAGAGTAAAGTGCCAAAATAATCTCTAACTATTTACCATAAAAGTGTCAACTTATATCACGACACGATGCTTGGAATTAATCAAGACAGGTACAGACGGTCAAAAGATAATAATTAAAATTTTCATATAAATTTTCTATAACTAATTATTAACAAATGAAAAATTCTTAAATTAAATTAAATTAATAAAAATAAATTTAACTCATTACAGGATATCCGCGTCTTCTATAAACATTGTCTCTTCTAATGCTCATCTTCAATAAATTAATTTCACCTGAAGAGTTAGTTTAAAATAACTGTAAGCTAGCTAAAGCTAGTGAAAACTTGCACTCCTAAATTGCAGTAATACAACAAAGAGAGAAATATATATATATATCGGTTAAGCACTTAATAAACGATATAAACATTTAATATGAAGTTATTCAATGAATCTTATTATATCAATAGTATATTTATATCATTCTATATTTATACAACCATCACAGGAGCACCGTCTAAAATTTTTACCAATTAATATGAAAAATTTAATTACCATCTTTTGACCGTCTGTTCCTGTCTTGATTAAATTTAACTCATTACAGGATATCCGCGTCTTCTATAAACATTGTCTCTTCTAATGCTCATCTTCAATAAATTAATTTCACCTGAAGAGTTAGTTTAAAATAACTGTAAGCTAGCTAAAGCTAGTGAAAACTTGCACTCCTAAATTGCAGTAATACAACAAAGAGAGAAATATATATATCGGTTAAGCACTTAATAAACGATATAAACATTTAATATGAAGTTATTCAATGAATCTTATTATATCAATAGTATATTTATATCATTCTATATTTATACAACCATCACAGGAGCACCGTCTAAAATTTTTACCAATTAAGGTACTTCAATATCAGTATCATTTTCCATTTACATGTGTGGGTATCTTAACATTCCCCCGCTAGTGCCAAAAAAAAGTGATTATATAAAAGTCAGTCATACATATACAAACAGTGAATATAAACATATCATTCACATGCTCACCGCATTCAATTCGATATATATATATATATATATATATATATATATATATATATATATATATATATATTTTTTTTTTTTTT
>JXCR01148511.1:407488-441517 GCA_002079205.1 Phalaenopsis hybrid cultivar
TTGACTTTTAGGTGACTAAAAAGGATTTTCCTTCCATATCTCTGAGGACTCACAAAAAGAGTGGCGGGGGTTGTAACAAATATGAATATGTAATTTGCAAATCTGGCACTTAGCGAAATTTGAAGAGCTCGACCATTTAGTGACAATTTGAAATTAGGGTATATTGTAATGTTTGTTCAATGTGAGGGAGAAATTGTTGCCATCAAATGACTAATATTATCATATTGAATGATACAAAATTTTATCTCCAAACTTTTATGAAGGGATAAAATAATTATGGAAAGTTCTACTTCGTTCGTGCAACTTCGAAAGACACACTACGAAGTGAGCAAAGATTCATTGAAATATGATTTATAGAAAGAATCATATCTCACAAACAAAGGAAAGATAAATAATCTTTTGATTAACATGTGGGGCCAACTTTGGACCACAGGCAAGCACGAATGTAATCTTCTTATTGTCGCCATGTGACTTGAAGTTATATAACAAATTCTTTGCTAGAGCAGATCTTTAATAGTTTGGATTGAAGCTTGAAATTGATTGTTTGCATATTAAAAAGGGCACTAAAAAGGCTCCAAAGCTGGAAATAGAGTTTTCTTAGGTGAGTTTTTAGAATTTCATTGCTTTAATAGAGCTACACCGTATAAGGGAAATTATGCCATCCCTAAGGATTTAAACATATCCCACCATTAGCATCAGTAGGTGACAATTTGATAGCACTTAAAAGGATTTCTCTAAATGATTTGAGGAGCCAACTATGGTTTGTCTTGTTTTGGGGATCAAGAATTTTTATAGGCGTGAGCTTCTTAGTCCATTGCATCTTAGGGCATGATGGTTGAGAACATTCTAGCTTAAAAACCTATCTTATACTTTTAATTCAAAAAAATACGTATAACAGGCTTAGGTATCTACTGTTTAATAGGTGGGAATGATGAAGGATCAATGATAATGTGATAAACAATTCTAATGTAGGGGATGGTTGTAATGAAGGCCATAAAAGGTATTATATAGCATCGATAAGGTACATACAATAATGGAAAGTGGTTAAATTACTTGAGGGTTTGATTATTGATGGCACCTACTTCCTAAATGATGCTCAAGGACCAAGGGAAAGATTATGTTTGTGGACACTCGAGAGGAGGAGTAGGTCGTTTAGTTCCCACACTAACTACATATGTAGATGATTTGTCTCAGCTAGGCAAGGAAAAATAATTAGTAAGACTTACACTCTGGAACATCAAATAACTCTTGAACATTTGAGGGCCATGAGGACTACAACTCCATGACTCGTGCTAGGATAAATCTACGATTGTTATTCAAAAAGAGGTCTTTTGACTTTAAAATGGAAAAAAAGGAAGGAGGCTCCTTTCTCAAAGTTTTGAAGGCCCTACCATGGCTTAGAAGTAGCTTGAAAATCATAGAAAGAGGAGACTAGAGAGTTGATAGTTATAATTTTCATATTGAAGCAAATGGGGAAGCCTCTAGGCTTATTTGATTTTACTCTTTGGTGTGCCTTGAACTTTTTAATGCTCTTTAGGGGAGAGAGGAAGTGTCAACTCTACCTTCAAGGGGAGAAAAAAAGGAGATTTAGAGTAAAAATGACTAAGAGGAGGGAGGGGTTGTTGATATGAGAATAAGACGTTAAAGAGTACGAATTTGAATTGAAAATTTTGAAACAAGATGAAATCTATGTCCAAAATACCCTCTTGGTTCGCCTCCTTTCCTCTTTTAGCTTCAATAAGAGAATAAAAAATAGAGTTTATGCTTTCTTGCTAAGTGGTGTTTACCCTCTTTTGATAATGATGGGGTGATTGAGGCGAATTTAGGAAGAACCTGTAGCTTGTTGCTCATTTTTAAGTACTTAGGCAAATAGGAGGTTGTCCTTAGGCATCAAGATTTTGCAAACAAGGACATGGATTCCAAGTAATTAAGTTGATGTGATACAAAGTGAGCCTCATCAGTGAGTTGTCTGTTCTGTTGGTACTAATAGGTAAAATTGATAATAGGTCTTGAGAAGGGAAAGTTGATAATATGTTCTAAGAAGGATAATTTGATGGTATGCATTAAGTAAAATGATAGTGACAAGAACTCAAGACGAAGGGGTGCTAAACTATTAATATTTAGATGGGTTGGCACCAAGCAATTGGTGTCTAGAAAAATTGGGTTTTGGCCGTCTCATAGGGAGAAGAATTGGATGACAAATAGTTCACGTTGAGAGTGGTTTGTTTCGAGAATTTAAGATGGTTGTTTTTCATAACTAAGGGCATCATTGGTCCATGGAAGGCTGAGTTGTCCCTCTAAGGTTCCTACGTTTCAAATCTCTTTTTTGTGTTAACTGATTGCTTTTGGTTAGGGCTTAGGTATGTCAATTATGCCTAAGTTTGGGCTAAGTTTTGGACCTTTGGCGTTCCTGTAGATCCTCTTAGGGTTTAGGATTATTAAGACGTGATTTAATGAGCAAACCTTAAGAAACTATTGATGTAGCACAAATTGAGCAAATTGAGCTAAAAAAAGAAATGTAAAATCATGAAAAATAATTCCTTGGCAATCAGTTGCATAAAAATTGCACAATGGGAGAATAATCGCTCGAAATTCAAGCTTGAAATATATAATGAAAACTCGAATTTCATTTCCCCTCTTGCATCGTTAACCACCTCCATCCATTGGAATGTTTGGATGGTTCCAAACCAATAAAAATAAGCCATAAACATGGTCCAATCAGATTTGAATTGCCCCAATCAATCAAGAGATCTGCAAATATTGAGGGTTATCGCTTTTTATTTAGGGCTAGTCAAAATATACACTATTTAGAATGCCATTTTTTTTCTCCTATAGCCACTTCTTTCATAATGTTGTAGCTAGATAATGGAAGCTTAGATATCGATTCGATGGTTTTTAATTGGTTAAAATGTTTCCCATTTTAGCTAAAAGTGAATATTAATGCTAGACACTGTAACCATGCATGATTATTAATGAATTTTAAAAACATTTGATTGTGCAAACTTGTATTGAAAATTTTGGTGGTTGCTCTATTCCCTTAGTGATGCTTGATGTTTGACTCATTTTGGCTTTGCCGGGTTTATACTTTTCTCCTCAATTTGAATTTCATTGAAGAGATATGTTGTTAATTTTGTAGCACCTCAACATTTAGCCTACAATTTATTGTTAGATTTTAAAATATNTTAAGCTGTGTGTGAATATATAGGAATTGCTGCAAATTTGAGCTTATCAATCTAGTAAAATTACCAATACTGACTTATAACACAGAATAATATGTGACAAATGAAATTTTTGTTACGGAAATTGTTTTATAATTCATTTTCTTCATGAATTATGAGCATCTAGCTGCGCCTATCTAAGCGTACTTTTTATATGAAATAGTTCACTTAAGAAATTCACTTGAGAAGCTAGCTAGCTACTGTCCAACCTATTTTGTTTGGAAAATGATTCCTAGCTGTTAGGCAAATAGACCATGTACTTTTTTTTCCTACTTCTGTTTCATCGCTTGAAATATTCTAAAATCTCCTGATGACTTTGTCTATTTCTTTCCCTCATGTTAGCATGCAAGGATGATTTACTCATCTTTTTTTATGTTATGTTTATATGCATATTAATTAAAAGAGCAGCGTGCAAAAATGGTCCCCCGACTATTTACATGGGCTTATTTTAATCCCAGAGTCTACGAAAATGCCGAATTAGTCCCTATACCTTTTTTTTATTTTTTGGCTGAAATAGTCCCTAAAGATGATTATTTTAGCCTCATTAAAAAATTCTGGGGTTTAATTTGACAATTTTATAAACTTTAGGATTAAAATGGGCCTTTACAAAGTGTTGGGGCTATTTTGACACTTTTCTTCTAATTAAAGCCCAAAAGCCTCCATCTAATCCATACCAGATTCTCAAATAAAGTGACATGTATATACTACTAGGATTCCACCCCTTTCTTTCTGTTATTCAGGTTTTCTTTATTCAAGATCAAATTTATTTACTAAGACTTCTACAGGAAACTTGAACTGTTAACATTTTTTATGACATAAATAGTAGATAGGTTGAAGTGGAAAATGTTGACTTAATACTTGTTAAATTCAACGAATAAATGTAGTCGGTTATTTTAGAAAAGCAAATTGAGCTTGCATTAAATCATCTGTTACCTCTATTTTGGATTTTTCTGGAGTCATATGAATTAATTTCCCAAAAATATTGATTCCCGTGCTTAGTTTCATATCATCATTTAATATTTTCTTACAATTTTTTTTTCCCTTCGTAGCACCACTGTGAACAAACTGATAACAATTTGATATTCATGCAAGTATCCATCTTTTATGATTATTTGTGTTGGATTATATCAAACCTCAATGGTTAAATTACAAAAGTCAAAGAAATATTCCTAACCATAAACTCCCATAATCAAATCGGGATGGGTTTAGCAGCGGTTAAGTGATTTCAACTTTATTTTCTCTGCTCAAAAAATGAGCGCTAGCTCTAAGATCTCATGAGCCGTGGGGGGTTTGTGGTTGCAGTTCCTTGCACATTTTCAGAGGGAGAAAGGAGATCTTTAATCAAGTTCTTTTCTCAAGCTTTGCTTTTCTCCACATTTAGTGAGNCTGGCCTGCCTCTCTACTACGCTTAAGCTTCCTATGCTATAGCCATGATTCACTTCTCCAATGCACGTGAGATAGAGTTTCAGTTCTTCTCCTTCGCACTAGAGCCATGATTCGCTTGTCGTCCTCTCAGCACTCGTACATCACGAGAGCTTTCTCTAGCTTCCTCTTCCTCTGCATAACAGCAATGTTGCATTTCTCCTCTCTATTTCGTACGCGTCGTCGACTCTCCTGGTAAGTCAATCTTGACTTTAATTTAGAGAGAAAAATCAACTCTTGCATTCCGACCTCTCGTTTCAACTCCCCCTCTTCGGATTTCCGACTCCTCGCTTCCTCTCCTCTTCGACTCCCCCAGGTATCTGAAAGAAAGCGTCACAATCTTCCCCATTTATAAAATTTCATCCTCAAAATTAAAAAAAAAAACAACATTTCACATTAGTCATCCATACTTTCTAGAAGAAAACTAGGGGTTATTCATTAAGATAAAAAATAATTACAATAAAGTGAAGACCCAATACAAGACTAAATTATACTTTGGATAACAACACAATTACCGAAGCAAGAAATTATGCTAAAAAAAAACTTCAAACACATCAAACCTCATCACCATCAGCAGCAGTAGGTTCTTCAGACTCACTATAAGGGAATAAATTGAGGTCGAATAGATTGCCATGGTTTTCCTTAGGTAGGAACTGAAGCCATAGAATTTATCATTTTATGCCAACTGATGTCTTTTGTGAGGGAACACCACTTGATTTTTGCATTCAATACTCTTCTAGCCAATCAATGAACAATATCTTGCTATTTGACCAGACTGATGATACCAGTAACATGTGTCAGAGTCCATAAAACATTCCCCCTTATGTTGTCTTCTGCATTTAACACAAGTGATTACAGTACTCTGAGTCATACCTCTGCTAAATCCATCTGAATTGTACTTATATTTTTTTTTTCAAATAGATCCCTATGATTGATCCACAGGATTTCCTTCATCAATACTCTCTCTTGTGTGTCTCCTTACGCTTCTGAGTAAGATAATAATCAATTTGCAATCGTCCAGCTCGTTCCACTAATGCTGAGTACTCATCGATCCCTAAAGGTACCGACGGTTGTTTGATCGAATCATTTAATCCCGAAAAGAATTTGTAGCACTTTTCTTTTGCGGTGGTGATCAATTATGATGCATACCTTGACAGTGTAGTGAATTATGTTTCGTACTGCATGACTAAATTTTCTTCATGCCCCAACTTGATGAACCAGCCTAGCATCTGTCTTCGAGCAGATAGGGGTATAAACCATTCTCTGAATAGCTCCACGAACTCCTCCCAACTGACCATCAACATGAGTATGTCCCATAGCTTGTCCTGACGCTGCCCACGCCACCATCTTTCGGCTTCTCCATCCAACACAAACGTAGCTAATGACACTTATTTTTCGTCTGTCAATTATTTGTTTCGATCTAATATTCAACTCTCTTAAACAACAGTGGACGTAAATCTTGAAGTACTTATCCACAACGGTTGTATTACTTCTGATAAGCTACGATATGCACTCCTGAATCAGCTGGGTCATTGTCACCATCATCTGGGTTAGGACATTCATGTTCACATTTATAGTAGGTTGCACTTCATCGTTTGCTATCGGACTCTCTTCTTCTATAATTTCGAGTGCATCTCTATGCCTGAATTGATATAATTATTAATTTATCTTTAAATTTTATTATTATTAAAATTTTCTTATAACTACCTTATCATCTCATTCAACTAGATTACATTAATTAATCCTAAATCATGTCTCTCATACAACTTTTGTCACGACTCGGTCAGGGGCTTCAAATTAACCAAAACGGGTACACGATCAAACGATGGGAATTAAATTTTTCATATTTTTTTAACAAATGAAGTCACTAATAAAATTAAATTAAAATAATATAATTAAATTGCCTCATTATATATTGTCAGCATCTTTTATAAATATTGTCGCTTCTAGTACTCATCTCTTAATAAATTAATTTCACTGGAAGAGTTAGTATAAAACAACTGTGAGCCAGTGAATAATCACACTCCTAAACTACAGTAATGCAAGATAACAAAAAATAATATACATTCTAGTTAAGTTTTTAATAAATTAATTTAAATATTTGATATGATTTTATTTAATGAATCTTACCATCACAAAAACACCGTCTAAAATTTGCATCAATTTATATATTTCAATATCAATAGCCTTTTTTTCTATTTACATGCACAGATATCTTAGTATTCATCTATTAGTATCATAAAAAACTAACTTCATAATCAGTCATGTGCATACAAATTATCAATATAGACATATCATTCATGTGATCATAGTATTCAATTCAATATAACATATATATAGTTTAATTGATACATGAAAATAAGTAGCTACAAACATATATGATTTATAACAATGTGACCAATAAAAATAAAAAAATATCAATCAAAATAAAAATTGTACACGTATCATTAACTCCCAATGCAAAATAGTTGAGAAGAAATGAAATACTATCATAAATTAAAAATACAAGTACTCATCTCGATCATAGACGATTTGTTTACTCTTAACTTGTATTACTACTTTCGAATTATTACATATAATGTATAAAATATTCAATTATCACTTTACTTAATTATGATTTAATTTAATTATTTAATTTAATTATCAATAATTGTTGTATTGCATTGTTTTAATTAAGATTACAATACTTAAACATTAATATTAAATATTATTTAATTTGTACAAAATAATTTTAGAAATTAAACCTTAACATCTCTTTAGTGTCAACACCCTTTCTTCGATCTAGAAGTGGAATCTTTATAGGCTAAATCACACACACACACACACACACACATTTATTTATATATATATTGTACACCAAAAGTCTGCCAACACTCGTAGATTCAGTTAGCTTGCGGAAGATCCAATTTAGCCCTGCCTCTGCCTCCAGTTCTAGGATGGGAGCCAGCAAACAGATTGTTAAGTTTGTTGTCGTTACCCGAATCAACCAATGTATCATCCCTTAAGTTTGGTAGTAGGCCTTCATTCCTATTCTTCTTGCTGGATNCGGGAGCCAGCAAACAGATTGTTAAGTTTGCTGTCATTTTACCTGAATCAACCAATGTATCATCCCTTAAGTTTGGTAGTAGGCCTTCATTCCTATTCTTCTTGCTGGATGTATAAACCTGTCATTCCTAATCCGAAGATTGACTCATCTGCTCCGTAGATTGGTCCAAGGATTGTCGGAAAGATATAGGTTGTTGCACATCATGATCCTAGTGTGCCTGACTAAAAGTAACAACTTGCTCTATCTGATCAGGCGGTAGAAACTCAGTAGAAATATTGTCATCCGTTACATCAAAGTTAGGTTCTAGGGCAGGCGAAGTATGAAATGTCTCCTCTACCCTCNTGCCTCCGGTTCTAGGACGAGAGTCAACAAACAAATTGTTAAGTTTGTTGCCATTACCCGAATCAACCAATGTATCTTCCCTCAAGTTTGGTAGTAGACCTTCATTCTTATTCTTCTTGTTGGATGTATAAACCTATCATTCCTCATCTGAAGATTGACTCATCTGCTCCGTAGATTGGTCCAAAGATTGTCGGACAGATATAAGTTGTTGCACATCATGATCCTCGTGTGCCTGACTAAAAGTAACTTGTTCTATCTGATCAGGCTGTAGAAACTCAGTAGAAATATTGTCATACGTTACATCAAAGTTAGGTTCTAGAGCAGGCGAAGTATGAAATGTCTCCCCTGCCCTCACGAAAAGAGGTTCCATGGTAGGGCCTACAACATGAGCTTTGTGTGGCAGATTATCCGCGGGGATAGTGGCATCTTCAGGAGTATCCTTCTGATGATCAAAAGTGTCAATAACCTGGAGCGTATTAGAAGGATGGGTTGGTTCTTCATACATTGTTGCTCTTGCCTGCTCCATAGGGTTGGTTCTTCTCCTTTGCACAAGAGACACGAGCTGCTTTCCATCCTCGCTGCCCTTGTAAACAGAGATTCCTTCTCTTGCTTCCACTTCCTCTGCACGACAACGATGTTGCCTTTCTCCTCACTGCATTCATACGCACTGTCGACTCTCCAGGTAAGTCGATCTTGATTCTGATTTATAGAGCAAATTCATCCCTTTTGTTCCTGGGCTCTCGTTTCAAATCCCCTTCTTCAGTTTCCCGACTCCTAGCTTCCCCTCCTCTTTGGCTCCCCTAGATATCTAACACTATGTGTCATAAATTAGTCCCCATAACCGAAATTTTGACTAGGGCAGACAATTTTAACCCCATTAAAAGTGTTTGGGGACTAAATTGGTACTTTTATAAACACTGAAGGCTAAGCTGAACCCTGGAAAAAGTGGGTCAATTTTAACATGTTTCTCTTTTCGTTAAAGAGAACATTGTAATAAGGAACGAAGGTATTCAATAGTAAAAAGAAACCTGGTAACTAACAAGGAAAGGTAATATTCAGAATTAAGAAAGATCCAGGATTGCACCGATCAGAAAGATATGTTGTAATAAATATCATTAATATATAATTAGTTGTGAACCAAAATTTATTGTTCTTCCCTTCTTGATTGACTTAACATTCTATATGTTGTAAAAAAACACTGACCAGATTATGCAAGAAAATTATTTCACCAACTGCTATCTTTGTAACCGAAAGAATTGTTCAAAAAACCTACTTTGCACGCTCAAAGCATGATTAAATAGGGTATTACAATGTTTTACAAATAAGCCCCTAAACTTTTCCAATATTCCTTTTTTACTAAAAGAGCCCTAAATAAGGTCCAATTCTCAATACTTCCCTTCAAGATGAGCAAAAGATATCCACTAAGTCATCTTGTCACATAACCTAGACAAATTTAATGAACTAAATTCTTTAGTGACGCAGTAAGCCACTTGCTCTCCAATGGCTACATGACTTGGTTCCAGCAGCCTGTTATTTAGCTTTTCCTTGCTGAAGAATCTATCAATCTCCACATGTTTGGTTCTTTCGTGTTGCATCGAGTTGTTGGCACTGTCGATTGCGGACTTGTTATCGCACCGCAACTTCATTTGAGTTCCTTGGTCCACCTTGAGCTCAACCAACAAGGCTTTCAACCACATTATCTCAGCAACTCTAAGGCATGGCCTTGTACTTTATCTCAATTGTTGACATCACTACTACAGACTATTTTTTGCTCTTCCAAGGGATCAAGTTGCCCCCCAATGAACTTGCAATATTATGAGCAAGATCTTATGTCATCTGCACAACTCGCCTAGTCAGTGTCACAAAAGCCCTCAATGTTTACATGTCCATTCTTCCTGAAAATAAACCTTCCATGGTGCACTCTTCAAGTATATAAGAATCTGATACATTGCATTCATATAGCCCTTCTTTGGATCATGCATGTAGTAGCTCACCAAGTTCACTGCAAAAGATATGGTTCAACAATCTTTAGTACCTCTCACAATCAACTGGTTCTTCTGCTTCTACATTCAGCTTGGCCTTCTGGTCACTTGGAGATACTGCAGATTTACACCGTAAAATATTTGTTTCCGTGAGATCTTGGTACATCAAATTCCATACACTAACGGCAAATGAAACTTTTGTATTAAATTGAACTGTAATAGCTATAAACATCAAATTATTGCAAAAGGGTTTCTTCAAAATCCAAGCACTGACTACCATGAGACTTTCAAGCCAATGATAAAATCAACAACAACCATGATGTTCATACCATTATTATTTCACAAGGATAGACCAAGAGATGACATGAACAATGTGTCCCTTGATAAAAATCATCAGAAGAATGTTTTATGATCCAATAACCAAGCTTTGTTGATACCAATCAATCAGACAATACTTTATAACTGTGAAAGCCTTTTTACGATCTCAAACAATCTCCACGAGTTTGGCCTACTTAACTCACGTAACTTTTGATTGCCGCTAAGTTTCTATTTAGGGCCATTGCATATGTTCGAAGAAACAGATGTGAAGTAGTTGCAGAGAAACTACCGTTCAAAAAGCTATAGTGGCTATTACACATTTTTTATATTTTTAAAAAGTAAATTGATGCTTTATGGCAGCAGCCACATTTAGCGAGATCAGATTGCAAAATGCATCTTCCCTCAATAGCATTTTGAAAAAGCAAGCAAAAGGTAGTTTTGACAAATGCAACAAAGTGAAGTGCAGTCCGGGACGCACCACTACCGTATCATTGGCCCAAATGCGCCCTAAGTTTGTTAACTCTCCATCTCGAATTTCATTATCATTCAACCAAATGAATTTCAATGTTGTTATATTTTAATGAAATCAGTATTATAATAAACAAATTGACTGCCATTCATAAAAGTATTGAGCAACTATCATCCAAGTTCTTCATCCAAGGTCTTAAACCCTTATGTTAAAGTTTGCCCTGTTATATTTTGATGAAATCAGTATTATAATAAACAAATTGACTGCCATTCAAAAAAGTATTGAGCAGCTATTATCCAAGTTATTCATCAAAGGTCTTAAACCCTTATGTTAAAGTTTGCCCTGCACCTACCGCATTCGCCTGTCCCAATAAAAGCACATTGAAGTCATTCTTGTCAAAACCCAAATACCTAACACTAAGCAATGTGCCTACACTCCTCAACAACAATCAAACTATTATCTATTCAATCTTTTTTGCTATATTTTCAGATCCCATTACAATTCTAAGTCCATCAACAATCTATTGTAATAATATTGGCACCACTTATCACCGTACTAATCTTATGTTTCACTCCCACATGAAACATACAACAATCGACTTTTTTACTTCAATCATGGTAATGTTCAAAATGATCAAATACATGTCTCTCATGTCACGTTGAATGATGAACTCATTAATGTTCTCACCACTTCCCTTACCCACTATCGTTACATGACATATGCACAAATATTACAGTTCTCTTTGAGCACTCCATATTGCAGAGGCATAATAAGGAAAGTAAATTTTCATGATTAAAAAGGATTTTAGAAATAAGAAACGTTTGAATTCAAGCATTAAAGAGGAACCTTGTAATAAGGTAAATTAATATTCAAAATTAAGAAAGGCCCAGATTACACCACTCACAAATAACATTGTGGTCAATATCATTGCTATAGGACTAAATATGAATCACATCTTACTATTCTTCCTTTCTTGGTTCACTATAATATTCTATATATATGGTAAAGACATGTCAAGATTAAGGAAATCATTTCTCCCACTTCTCTTCTTTCTCTAAAATATTCTAGATTCTGAATTACGTGTACATATTTATTTAACATTTTCATAACATGTAAGAAATATTGATATAAGGAATTAGGCCTGATAAAGTGGAAACCTAAAATTTCATGCTTCAAAACACGTTTAAAAGCAACAAGGAAATCAAGATTAAATTTTTTATGTGAAGTGATAAACATCTACCTTTTCATTCTAATTCTTCATGATGCATTGAATTTATCTATGAGAACTGCAAGCCCAAAGATTGATGTCAGGTGATTGCCGCTTCACACTTTACCAATTTAATAAAATATAACTATTGCTAACAGAGCTCCAGCACACAGATACATTCAATGTGAGGTGTATGAGGGAACATGTCCACTGGTTGTACACATTTCAACTGATAGCTCCCTCTTAAATTTTTCTCGGGCTGCAACCGGTTATCAATAGTTTAGCACCATCAAAACTTTAATATACTCTGGCTAGCTGAGTAAAATGTAAAGCGCATACCAGACCATGGCAAAGGTAATCAAGGTCACGTGCACAGGTTGCTGGATTGCATGAAATATAAATGATCCGGGATGCCCGAAGATTAAGTAGATATTTAATCAGCTTCAAGTGCATGCCTGGGCGATTAGGATCTGAAAAATTGGCAAAAAAGTTCAATCAGCCATACTCAACAGAGTTATGCTCTCTGGCTTAACAGCCAAGAGAAGAAAATGTCGCACTATTAGAAGGAAAGAAGAGTACTAGTTTCCAAGCTAAGAGGCCGAGTACGAAGGGTCTAGCAATAAACTGGTTTTAAAATGGAAGTTAATTCTACTAATTCAAAATCACTTTTCTCTTAAAATTGTTGAATTTCTCCACCATCTTCATTCTCTAGTAAACTTTTATAATATATCGCCCAGCTACCACCCTTCCTTCTGGTGTTCACAATACAATGGTACCGATCTCCGTAAATATTATTTCTCTCCTTGATCCAATCCCTACTTATTTAAGCAAACAAGGAAAGAAGCTGATCATTTCTTATTTAAGATGGGCAAGTTATGCTATCTAAAACTAAAAATTTAATACACCCAGAATTGACTAAGAATATAAGAAAATCAGAAATTAAAAATAAAACAAAATAAACACAACCTGAGATGACAATGTCAGGTTTTGGGAATCCTTTCCCAAAATCATCATCAATTTTATTGAGGTCTCCTTGAATGAATGTAGCATTATGGATGCCATTGAGCACAGCATTTCGATGAGCATCTGATACAGCTTGTTTCACAACTTCGAATCCATAGACATGTCTTACCCTGAAAATTTTGGATGTGTTATTCACAAAAACTATTAATCATCAGAGACGGTAGGAAGAAAATGCTCATCTGATAACATTTGTTCGAAATGAATCTGACCTTCTTGCAAGAGTCAATCCAATAGTTCCAGTTCCACAAAAGAGATCCATCACAATCTCAGACTGGTCTCCCTTAAGATTAGCAAGATCTTCTATCAACTTATACAAAACTTCAGCCTAAGAATGTAAAATTACTTTCTCAAATAGCATCAAAGTGCTAATGCAAAAGGAAGAGTCAATCAGCACATGCTCACTGCCTCACACATAATGAAACAATAATACAAAATGGAACTCTTAAGAGAGTACATGAGAAAGGAATAGCAGCCTGATTATAGGAAATTTGAATTTCTAACATGTATTTTTTAATCCCATGTTCATTTCATTTTGTACCTTTTCTACAATGCATAATAGTTAAACCAAGATGAAGCCTATATGCATAAACTGGAGATGGACTGAAAATGAAGAATGTGATGCATCTGTGCAAGCAAACGGTTAAAAACTATAATAATCATTCAAGTTATATAAGGTTTTAATTAACAATTATACTAGGAGCTCCTATCAAACAAGAAAATGTGTCAGATAAAATATATCTACAATAATATTATGCCTGCAAAACCTCATCTAGATAATTTTGACAAAGAATCATCACCAAAAAGTACACCATTTTTCAAAAGTTCAGAATATTAACAGATGGCAAAATGAGGATTTGCACTTCTTTAACCCTGCTATCATCAAGCTTGATAAGAACCAATCAATCTTGCGGCCTCCTAAAGTCAAGTAATTTCCACAGAAAATTAAAAAATAGACTTAAGTTGGTTATGCACAATGACNTGAGGCTCAATTTTGGAAAAAAAATGAATTATGGAGGTCTAAATTATAGTCTAAAGGCCTTCGTTTTAGTAGATTTGAAATTGAATAAATGGAATATAATTTTACTATTAGTGGATGTAGTGGCAGAGTTGCCACAGCCGGTGATCAAATAATTGCAAGGGGTGAATGTTTTAGATAACTGAGGTCTATTGTTTAAAGTGATGGTGATATAGATGGGGTTGTTTTTAGTAGAATTCAAGTTGGATTGTTGAGGTGGAGGCATGCATCGACTTATTGTGAGATAGAAAGGTAGTGCTTAGACTTAAAGGAAAATTTTACAAGATGGTGGTGAGACATGAAATGCTTTATGGCATAGATTGTTGGCCTCTAAAAGAAAAGCATTAAACTAAGGTATGTGTTACGGAGATGAGATTGCTTAGGTGGATGAGTGACTCGACACTTAGAGACAAAATGCAAAACAAATATCCGTGAAAGGGCTGGTGTAGCTCCAGTGGCATATAAGATTAGAGAGAGTTGTCGTAGATGGCTTGGTCACATTAAACGTTCACCATTCGATAATCTGATTAGGAATGTAGATGTTTTAGATTCGACTTATGTTAAGAAAGATAGAGATATGCCTAAAAAGACCTGGGTAGTTGTATAAATAAATTATTTAATTTATTAAAATTAAATGAAAATTTGACACTTAGTTGGACACAATGTAGAAAAAGGATTCACGTAGCCGACCCCACTTAGTGGGATAAAGGCTTGTTGTTGTTCGTTCGAGTACAATTTTGTTGTCAAACCCTATTAAAACTGCATGATTTTTAGTGAATGGTCATTATTATTTTCTAATGGTCTTTGATTGAACTATTTATGCTAATGCTAAGGTGGATAAACTATACTCAAGTTTTATAAAGCATAAAATTTTTTGGTATGTAGATGAGTTAAAAGGATATAAGGTGTTTTGATGCCAGTCACTTGGAATTTTATTTGGTACGGATGACAAGTTTAATGAGCTAGAAGTTTGTGTAGAGTGATGGTTTAGAAGGAGGTCAAAATGTAGATGTCAAATTTGAGATTGAGCAACAATCAAATGATAGCTCATCATAGTAGCTTATTTTACCTAACCGATGAAGAGGTAACATACCATGGCCAAAATAACATATTGCTTCTTATAAGGTTAAAAAGCATATTATAGCACCTTAGAGATTTCATTATGAGGATTCCTCTTGTACCTATATGGTTGCTTATGCTATAAGTGTTTTAAAGTTGTGATCAAAAGTAATCAACTAACTGGTTAGGAAGCTGACAATGTTGGAGAATCAAAATTGTGCGGACCAAAGGTCTTTGTAGAAGAATAACTGTTGGAATTTATTTTAACTTGAAAAAAAAATAATTGTTGGCTATAAACAGATCTTCAAGTGCGAAGGAGCTAATGGTTAAAAAAAAGGAGTTCATGGTGAAGACATAATTTGATACAAAGCCTGCTTTTCTGCAAAAGGACTGCAATCTGAAAGAAGGTATGAAGTTTAAAGAGAATTTTTTACCAAGTATTACTTTTTTCACAATACATTGTCAAAGGTTGTTGTGTTGAACAATTGGATTTGAAAATAACTTTTCTCAGTAGTGATTTGTTTGAGGAGCAACTCATCAAGCAATGGTTTAGGTTTGACAATATCATAATCCATCATGAGCTTATGAGAAGCCCATTTTATAGTTGTGTATAGCAAATAGTTGACAAATAGATCTTATGTATATTTTCTATTGTATGTTAATGATATGTTGATTATAGTAGAGATATAGCCTAGATCTAGAAAATGAAAGCTGATTTATGTGCAATATTTGAGATGAAAGATTTTATTGCTAATAAGAAGTTTTTTGGGATAGTCAGAAATAAAATTTAATATATATATATATATACTTGCACTATATTTCTGGCACAACAAAGATATGCTGGGAAGACAAAAGGAAGATTTGGCTTGCAAACTATAACGCTTGTTAGCTTGCTAGTAGTTTTCATTTGGTTGTTGCTCCGTAGTCACAAGAAGAGAAATATATCACTCGAATGTCCAATATTAGTGCTATTGGGTATGCTATGTTAATTTTGTGATTCAATATATGGATAGACCTTACATTCAACCATTACAGGTTTTTGTTTATTTAGACCTGCAATGCTTTATGGTCTAGATTGTTGGCATGTGAAAAAAAAGCATAAAATTTAAGTGTTATTGAGATACGATGATAAGGAGAACGAGTGTCTTTACACTTAAAGACAAAATGCAAAACAAATATATTCATGAAAGGGCTATAGTAGCTCTAACGACAGACAAGTTTAGACAAAGTTGCCTTAGATGGTTTGGTCATATTAAACATCGATCATCTGATGACACTCTTAGGAGAGTAGATATTTAAATTTGAGTTATGTTATGAAAGATAGAGATAGACCTAATAACACTGGGGCATATTGTATAAAAAATGTTCTTGATTTATTATATTTAAATGAAAATATGACCTCAATAGGTCACAATAGAGAAAAAGGATTCATGTAGCCAACCCCACTTAGTGTGATAAAGGCTTTTTGTTGTTGTTGTAATATATGGATAGACCTAATCGAGCTTACTCAAAAAGCAATGAAATGAATTTTAAGGCAACTTAGAGGCAGAATATATTATGGTTTAATGTTTAATAGGGATGGATTAGATTCAGTATTGTGGATTTTTTTAATCAAACTATGTTAGTGATCTTAGCATGAAGATTTTTTACATTAGATATGTCTTTAGTATTCAGGTGTGCTATTAGATTGAAGGCTTTCCTTTTAAGTTTTTTTTTTTAGTATGGTAGAGTAAATAACACTTTATGAAGATATTAAAGAAACTACTTAGTCGAGAGGCTAATTTGAACACTTTAGTTTGCACTGTGATTTTTCATAAGAGAAGCAAAAATATTGATGTTTATTATCACTTTATCTGAGAAAAAAGTATTGATAGGGAAATCTAAGTTCAGAAGATATGATGACTACCAAGGTTATTCTTGTTCTCAATTTTAGGAAGTATTTGGCCTTGATTTGTTTATGGCAGCTCTTGATCCTTTTTTGAGACTTGTTTTGCAAGTAGAAAAAATTTGATAATTTGACTAGACTTACTGATTTACTTTGTTCTTAGATGATACGAAGGATTCGAAATATGAGAGAAATTGTTAGATTGTAACTTACCTTAGTGCTATTTAGCAAATTGCAAAACCCTAATGCTATTCATATCCAAATCTCCTGGAACTAAATCTGGATGAGTTAGTTTCAATTTAAATTAACGCAACTTGTTTTGTAGAAAAAAACAAATTCCAGATGAGAGTTATGGAATGCAATTAGGATTTTCTTAGAGCAGGAGTGAGGACATGTCCAACTAGATTCTTCTTCTTGAGTTTTGTCTCTTTTTGTTTGAGGATTTAGAGCAGCAAATATCATTTAATGTTTTGTGAGAAGAGTGGAATTAGTGTTCCTCTTTCTTCACTTTTTCTCCAAGAATCTTTAAGAAGTTTTGGTGTTCTACTCTGTGCTTAGCATTTAGCTTGTAATAATTTGATGGAATGCTTCTTTGATGTTTGTTTATATGCTTATTCAATTTCCTATTATTAAACTTAGATCTATTATATATATTTTAAGTGGGAGTATATTGATAAAAAATATAAGTATTTTGGACATCATAATCATCATATAATCGTATGTTATTTTGTTTTCTGCTTTGATTAGTAATTGAGTATTATATATTGATAATACATTGCCAATTTTTGTGAATTTCTAAGGAATAATGATGTATACATTTTTTTTTAGAGGAAGATGTAAGTTTAAATGTACCCCATATATTTTTTCGGGGCACTTACATGCATAACACCCAATTCTTATCGATTTACATATCAACATCTAAACTCTTATTTTTACATTTATACAACCCACAATTTTCATATCACATAAAAAATACCACCATTTTAACTTTAAAAAAAGTGAAATACACCTTTTCATGCATAGGTAAGGTGGTTGTGGACTCCGAAAATTCCGACCTCCCCACAGTCTCTATTTTGTTCTTTAGAACTTTGAGGGTTAAATTTTCAAAAAACAGATGTTATATAAATAAGACTCTTTCCAGAGATTTCACCCTTATTTTGTGAAGATTTTTTAGTATAGGGTACGAGGTTTTCCATAGCGAAAGCCCTATGGTTAATTACCCCTTTTGATAACAGGAGAACACTTTTGATTAAGGTTAGTCATTTATCACTAAATATTTAACATATAGTATCAACAAACATATGTCTTTAAGTTATAAAATCTATCACTTTAAATTTAAAGCGGATGGTGTGAGGAATGATAATAAATCCGATCAAGATCCCATGGTTCCGTCGCCTTGGCTCATCGTGGTCCCCAATCTACTAATCAATGAAGGTAGTCAACCCAACCTGACTGAAGTATCTTTGTCAGCAATCATGGATTCTGTCGTTCAAGTGACTTTTGTAGATCCGGGGTAGATGTTTATCTAAGGGAACATATATATTTAAATTGACCTTAGCTGACGTAAGGCTTTGTGCCAATCAAATATACCCTTATAATTCGCAACTCAAAAGGTTAAAAAGTCATTAGGGAACATATGAGCTGCGATCATAAATATAATATAATTGTGATTTGGCGGCAACTACCCAGTCAATGGGTTTTGGTCGTAACCCCTAGTTTGTAGTGTCATTTGGGGGCAAAATCAGGCGGACATAGAACTTATACCGCGTTCTTAATGCCATGAGAATGTTTTGAGTGTGAATATAGTGATACAATTGATAATTGAGCTGAAGGAAATCAAAAAATTATCACTCTTGACAAACTATTGTTAAGGGTAGATGAAATTTATTTTAAATTTTAAATTTTAAGTGATTGATTTTAACTTGGATGTTTTGATTTATCCGCTTTAAGTCTTTAAGTGATTAGCTTTAATTTGAATGTCTTGATTTGTCATTTTGATAACTTGATTTGAATTTTGATTTGAAAGTTGACCACTTTGGTTGAAGTTTTGAATCATCACGACCTTTATCAGGGATTTAATTGCTTTATTTGAACCTTGTCGACTTTAATTTTTGCTTGTAAAGAGTTGGGTTTATTATTGACACAGAGATGTATATGAAACTTGTCAACTCTATGCTGTTTAAATATGATTGGGTTTATATTATTCAAATAGAATTCAAAGCCTAATTTTGTAAATAGACTCATTCAGTTGAAATTTTCTATCAACTTGGTCATCATCATGGATTTTGGACATTTGAAATATTTATGGTTGAAATTTATTTTAAATTTATCAATTTTGATATCTTTAGAAAGTTAGTCTTGTCAACTTCAGTCATGATTAAGAGGAGGATCAGACTAGGCGATTTAGACTAATAAATTCTTATCATATATTTTGAACTTTCATTCAAAAAATTACTAAACTCGTTAACTCCAGTTCTTGTGAGGATCAAACTAGTAGCCTCCCGACGTTAACTTAGCTCCCCAATTTATGATAATATATAAGTCAAGCTTAGCCCTCAGTTTTTTCTATTTCACATTGAAATCAAGCTTAGCCCCTAAATTAATTCATTTTTTGCAAGTCCAAGATTATAAAAAATTTTAGTAGCCTCCCGACGTTAACTACTGTGAGGGGGCCTTGGGAGAATGATCAAATCACAAGCCTTGAAACTAGACTCACGACACTGCTGTCGGCGATAAAGAATATTTATCACACAGCCTTAAAATGTGCTATAA
Source organism: Phalaenopsis hybrid cultivar (assembly GCA_002079205.1). Lineage (NCBI taxonomy): Eukaryota > Viridiplantae > Streptophyta > Magnoliopsida > Asparagales > Orchidaceae > Phalaenopsis > Phalaenopsis hybrid cultivar. The sequence goes on from JXCR01148511.1 coordinate 427,247, forward strand.
GTCTTCAATGTACTTGAAAAAATGATCAAATCACAAGCAAGCATTTTCCCGATCTTATTTTAATTTTTCTGAACGGTACTTAATTCCTAAGAACAGATACTCTAGTTTCCAAGAACAAGTATTTAAATCCCTTAATTTTATAAAACAATTTCAAACATCAACAACAACAACAACAACAAAGCCTTAATCCCACTATGTGGGGTCGGCTACATGAATCCTTCTAAAGGTTAAATATGCAACAACAACAACAACAAAGCCTTAATCCCACTATGTGGGGTCGGCTACATGAATCCTTTTTACCATTGCGTCCTATTTAGTGTCATATTTTCATTTAGTTCTAGTAAATTAAGATCATTTTTAACCATTATTGATTCCTATTTAGTGTCATATTTTCATTTAGTTCTAGTAAATTAAGATCATTTTTAATACAATAAGATTTTTCTCCATTGAGTCATGTTTAGTGTCATATTTTCATTTAGTTCTAATAAATTAAGATCATTTTTTATACAATAAGCCTGTCCTATTTAGTGCCATATTTTCATTTAGTTCTAGTAAATTAAGATCATTTTTTATACAATAAGCCCATCCTTCCTATGTCTACTTTGCCTTTTTTAACATAAGTCGAATCTAAAACATCTACTCTCCTAATCAGAACATAAGATGGTCGATGCTTAATGTGACCAAACCATCTAAGACGACTTTCTCTAATTTTGTCCTTTACATGAGCTACACCAACCCTATCACGGATATATTCATTTCACATTTTGTCTCTAAGTGTAAAGCCACTCATCCACCAAATCATTCTCATCTAGGCAATACTTAACTTAGTATTATGCTTCTCTTTTAAATGCCAATATTCAACACCATAGTGCATTGCAAGTCTCACCACCGTCTTATAAAATTTTCCTTTCAGTCTAAGCGGTACTTTTCTATTACAGTCTTATAAAATTTTCCTTTCAGTCTTAGCGGTACTTTTCTATCACACTCTCACCACCGTCTTATAAAATTTTCCTTTCAGTCTTAGCGGTACTTTTCTATCACACAAAATGCCCGAAGCATTCCTCCACTTCAACCAACCAACTTGAATTCTACTACTGTATCACACAAAAGGCCCGAAGCATTCCTCCACTTCAACCAACCAACTTGAATTTTACTATTAACCTTCCCACCTATATCACCATCTCTTTGAATAGCATACCCGAGATATCTAATTCGTTCACACCTTTTAATAATTTGATCACCCAAAGTTGCACTTTTGTCACTAGAGCTACTACTACAAAAATTACGTTCCATGTATTCAGTTTTAGTTCTACTCAAAATAAAGGTCTTTAGACTCTAATGTAGACCTCCATAATTAAACTTTTTCTTGGGCTTTTTCTCTTTTCTTATCCACGAGAAGGATATCATCAACAAAAAACATACACCAAGGTACATCCTCCTGTAAATGTCCAGTAAGACCATCCATATTTAAAGCAAAAAGATATGGGCTTAAAGCCGATTCCTGCTGTATTCCAACATAAATAGGGAAATATTTGGTCAATCCTCCTTCAGTTCGAACACAAGTAACAACTCAAGTACATATCTTTAATGACTTGAATATAAGTCATATCAACAAAAGATATCTCTTGGAACCTTATCGTAAGCTTTTTCTAAATCAATAAAAATCAAATGTAGATCTCCTTGTTATCTCTGAACTTCTCCATCAAATTTCTCAATAAATGCATAACTTCCATAGTAGACATGCCCGACATAAATCCAAATTGATTATGAGAAATCTTTGTATGCCGTCTTAACCTATGTTCAATTATCCTCTCCCATAATTTTAAAGTATGACACATCAACTTAATTTTTATAATTTGCACACTCTTGTGCATCCTCTTTATTCTTAAAAATGGGGACCAAAATACTCTTCCCCCGCCTCAGGCATCTTTTTAGTTTTTTAAATAATATTAAAGAGTTTAGTAAGCTAAGAAACTCCCTTAGACATTTTTAGTTTGTAAAATAATATTAAAGAGTTTAGTAAGCTAAGAAACTCTCAAATCTCCTAAACATTTCCTTACTTCAATTGGGATATCATCAGGTTTTACAAACTTTTCACTCTTGGTTTTCTTTAAAGTCTCCTCAAATTCTTTTTTACTAATTCGACGGTAAAAATGAAACTTTTTATTATTATTAACGATATTAAGATTACTAAGGTCGATTATCTTTTCGGAAACTTTATTAAAAATTTTATCAAAATAAGTTACCCACCTATGTTGAATATCTTTTTCTAAGAAAAGTACTTTTTGATTTTCATTTTTAATATACTTTACTTGAGTTAAATCTTTAATTTTTTTTCTTTTTATTTGGTTAGTTTATACATATTTTTTTTACCCTCCTTAGTATCAAATTTATTATAAAGATCATTAAAAATAGAAATTTTAGTGTCACATATTGCTCTTTTAGATTCTCTGCGGGCTGTTTGATATTTTTCCTACTTCTCTAAGCTTTTACATTTAAACCAATTTTTATAACATAACTTCTTACATTTTATCTTTTCTTGCACATTATTATTTCATCACCAACTATTTTATTTTAAAATTTTTTTCTTTTGATTCTCCAAGTACATCTTTTACTACTTGTTTAATAGTATTTGTTATTTTATCCCACATAACATTTGTTTCATCATGAACATCTCAAATTTTAAAATCTTGAATTTTACTCGTAAAAATAATTTTATTTGTCTTTTAGGTTCCCCCATCTAATTCTACTACGATGAGTCATAGTATTCTTTATTTTAAAATTCTTCATCTTAAAATCTAGAACTAATAAACGACTTTAAGTACTTAAATTCTCACTTGGAATGATCTAACAATTTTTACAATCTCGATGATCTCTTCTTCTGAGAAAAAATAATCCATTTATATTTTATTAGCTCTATTCTTATAAGTAATAAGATGTTCATCTCTTTTCTTGAATGAAGTATTAGTAATAACAAAATCATACGTTAAAACAAAATTTAAAATAACCCAAACTTCTTCATTAGTCACTCCAAAACCATAGCACAATGAATATTTTTGAAATATTCTACCACTTTACCGATATATCTATTTAAATCTCTTCCAATAAAAATTTTTTCTTCAAGATGTATCATTTGTAATGAGTCTTCGAAGTCATTCTAGAATTTATCTTTAGACCCTATATCTAAACCTACTTGAGCAGCATAAACTCTTATAACATTAAAAACTTAGTATCAATGATAATCTTATGGGCTATAATTCTATCTCCAACTATTAATTTTTACAACATTATCTTTCAAACTCTTATCTATAATTACACCTGCATCATTTCTAGTACTGCTCTTACCAGAATACCAAAGTTTAAAACCTAAGTTATCAATCTCCTTAGCTATTTCTCCAATCCATTTAGTTTCTTGAACATATAAGATATTAATCTTTCTATGAATCATAATATCAACTAATTCTATTAATTTATCATTGAGAGTACCTATATTTCAAGATCCTATCATAATATTTATTTCATTAGTTTTATGAACTAACTTCTTTACCCGCATCCGTCCGTAATGTGGGAACTCTTGCTTATTTGACACTACACCCAGGTTTCGGTGTAGCAGCCCTTGCACACTTTTCACTGTATTCAGGTTATACAACGCGTTGCTTCCAGAGGACACTCTAGCACTTACACAAAGATCAAAATGATTCATGTCATGATTTTTTTCGACAAGTTTTACGCGATTGAGGCAAGCGAACCAGGAGAGGGGAGGCTTTTGTGAGAGCATCTAGTGTCGGCTTCAACTTGGATTACTAAACACAGGGAGGCGAGAAAGTGGTAATTTTAAAACTCTTTGTAAGCTACGATCCCATTTGGTGCTGTGAAAACAAGAACCGAAGCTCAATTTGCGAGGCAAGGAGGAAGTATATTGGGGCTTTGACTTGAGTTTCTGTTTTTGGTTTCAAGTTGGTCACATGAGAGAGAGAGAGGAGATAATCATGACTTTTGAAGGGCTTCGTACGCCGCGATCCCATATGTTGAATCCCAAATTGTTTGCAAACCCCGAGAGTTGGAGATGAATGAAGTAGAATGACACACAGAGAGGAGCAGTGCAAGCAAAATTCTATGGAAAGGAGTCGTGGGAATAAGTCCCTTTATTCACCGTTAGACTCCCTATTTATAGAAGTCTGCTTACATAGTTATGGAAAGGGGCGACAGTTATGAAAACCGTTTTTAATATAATTAATGTCCTAATTAATATCAAATTTACATTATAATTGGAATATAATACGACGATGATTGGCAGATCAGCGTGCTTCAGCCTGGTCGGCCGAAGCGAACGGCTGTGTGATGATCGCGTCTGCCAAGGTAGATCAGTCTACTAGTCGCGATTGGTCGGCCTTTTAGAAAGCCTTGACTGTTGGAACCGTAAAGAAGTTCGTCAGCTAGATTCATCAAATATTGAAGGTCGATTGACTCGATCGGGCTGTGGTTTTCAGATGATCAGTTTGGATCAAGCTCCTTGAATTTTAATGCTTTGATTGTTGAGTGATCATTACTTAGTCTTCTGATCGCTTTTTGATTTGTGCTGACAATTTTAACACATACATTATTAGTTCCCGAGTTTTTCTGCTCCTTGATAGTGACAATTACGATAAGGACAAAGAAATTAAATAATTAGTGACACCAAAATCAAGAGAATCAATAAAACAATTTATTTTCCCTTTGGTTCCGTGCTCAGTGTGCCAGCTATCCTCAGACAATTTGAGGCCTCCCATGGTCGAGGTTGCGAGTTCGAGTGGGATGGATCCTGAAATCCTGTCTTTGGCGGGCTATTAGGTGTCTACTCCTGTAAAGAAGAAGAAGATTGTAAAGAAAGATAAATGGTCGAAGCCTAAACCTGTGGCGATCAATTTAGTCGACTCTTCATTTGGCACCGAGGGATAGCTGCCAAAAAGGCTTTCCTAGGAAAATATGGCGTCCGGGCCCGAAATTAACGCGACTGCTGAGGGTCAGTGAGGCTCGTTTGGCGAAGGGATTGAGGTTGGAGAAAAGAAGCTGGAGGGAGGGACAGTTGATGGTTCTTCCCGACCTTCACCTCAGAAAGATGAAAGTACCTTGTCGCAAGAGAGAGATGAGTTCTTGAGAGCTCTTTTTGAAATGATAGATTTTTAGGTATGTAAAAATTTTCTTTGATTATTGGCGGGTTCTTAATAACTCTATGACATTATCTTGGATGCAAATAAATCGGTTGGGTAGGAGGGTCGCGAAGACGGCGAGCCTTTGAGAGACGTTGAGTCCGTACTCACTTTGGCGATCAGTTTGCAAGTCGAGTATGCCGAGCTTATACCTGCAATAGCTTCAGGGGGCACCAATTGTCCGACTCTTTGCCCATGATGGGCCCCCAATAGGAGCGACCAGGGTGGCTACAACCTTCTCTTAGATTCACGGGGCGGCATGCGGATCAGACCGAACCCTTGTCCGTTCTTCAGAGGAAGCGGCTGGAGGCTCGGCCGTAGATCTTGTGTGGGAGTTGTCAGCTCCCCTGACAACTACGGATGCAGAGGTAGCGGTTCTGCGGATGGAGGTCGCCACTTTACACAGCGGGTTGGCGGGCGCGGGGTGTAAGCTAGGAGCACTCTGTGAGTCAATTGCCTTGGTCGAGTTACAGCGTGCCTCTGATCGGGTGTATCACAATAAGTTAGGCGGGGAGTTGGTTCTCCGACGGCTAATTCAGAAGGGGTATGTCTCGACCAAAGTCTTGGAGGATCCATTTATAAAAAAGTTCATTCGAGACTTGTAATAATGTTAGTTGCAATAAAATAATATTCAAATAAGTTTTAAAAAGATGTTTAGTGTGACACTTATCATTACGTAACACTTCGTTTCATGCACTCGCCCTATAAATAGGTTGAAGAACTGCTTTTATCCATTGCGTTGTTCGATTTCTTTCTTTGTGCTTCTCGATCCATCTCATCCATTTGTCTTCCGGTCATCTTCTTGCCATGGCTCCCAAGTACTCTTCTACCCTCTTCGATTCTAGCAAGGCCTCCAATCCTTCGTTTTTGATGGAAAGGGATGTGGAGTAGTCACACAGGAGGTATGTCTTAGATGGCAACATTGTTCTTCAGGCAATGACAGGATTGACACGCACATTAGACAATGTGGGCAAGGATCTGGTCTTCTATCTGGATCAGTTAAAGTACGGTCTCCGGTTGCCCTTGTGCGGTGAGCTCCAGATCATCTTCAATACATACGAGGTCATTCCAGCTCAGGTGATATCAAATTCCATAGCCACGATAATGACCTTCATTCTTTTTTGTCATCGAGAGAACATCCCGTGGTCAATTGACTTGTTTAATTATTATTATATGCTCAAGGTTGACAAAGAGGGCTTCATCATGTCTCCATTAGCAAGAAACTCTAACTCCTTGGAGTTGAAAATAAGATAAAGGATTGGAGGAAATAGTTTCTGGTCGGTTTTTGCTCTGACGATTGGGATGTCCTGACCAAATCATCGGAGCCAACAAGCAAGAAGTCCCTTCCAGAGGACACACACACGCCGAGGTGATGCTAACCGACTGGCACATTTCGGTTATGCAGTATATGAGCGAGTTGACGATCACCCAAATGTTAAAGGGTGAGATGACCGAGGAGCAGTGGTGCCTCATGGACTTCGATGAGGTGAGAAGAGATAAGGCTGCGAGAGAGAAGCTGGCCGCAAAATAAAGAAAACGAAAGCGACTCCCAGCACCAGATAATCTTTCTCACAGTTCTGACTTATACTTTTTCCCTAGCGGGGTGGTATCTGTGAAGAACAATACTAGGGCTGTAAAATTTAGTTTTTAAATATGAAACCACAGTAGTTGTCCAAAACACAATGGCCGGTGAGGTTAATATAATCTCCCAAAACTGTTTGATTGGTCCAGGAAGAGCGAAGAAATTGAATCTACTTCAGAGGATACTTGGGGAAAAGCCGAGGCTGCGACCCCTTCTAAATCCGTCGTGTCGACCGATGCACGACCGGTTACAGCCGTCCCATCGGGTTCCCAAGTTGGTGGTTCTTCATCCATCACCCTATTCGAGCGGGCGAGGGTTGGTTGGTCTATCTCTTTTGTTATGTCCGTATTGAAGTCAGAGGAAGCGACCTCATCTCCTGACTACCATCCCCCGTCTCCTTCGAATGCAGAATTTGCCTGACGACGAGGGAAGGAGCAGATGCTCCTCCCTTGCTGCTGAAAGGGATTAGGGAGACCTTCGAGTGGCATACACTATACAAAGGAGATGGGTGGATGTGGGTCAGTGCCAATGAGCGGTTCCACCTCTTGGACACATCCGGATATTGGTTTCCCCAGACAACCGAGAACATAGACATACCCCCGCTTTTGGTGGAGTTTTTGTGGTTCGAGAAGCTCGAAAATCTTTAAGGGTCCTTAATCGCCGAGGGCTTGGCCAAAGTGTGGATCGGTTTCATCTGCTGATTTTCAAGGGTTAGCCTTGGTCACATCATAAAAATCTCTGGGCAAAACTCGGAAGAACATTGTCTCTTTGCAGGCAGAGCTGGGGAGGGTGCGTGACGATCGGAACCTCTTGCAGCTCAAATCTGGCAATGCTCTTACGAGGCATGAAGAGTTTCTCACGACTATAGAGGCTCTGGAGTGAGAGGTTAGAAAAGGAAGGTTGCTTCGTCCATTATTGAGGAGGAGAATAAGATAGGACTGGCGAAACAGCTCCAAAGCGGAGTGGATTTCGCCGTCCAGAGGTTCATCTACCATGGTCTCGTTGACCCCAAAATTTGTAATCCGGATGAGTTCTCCACCCTAATTTTGGACAAGTCGGAAGAAGCTTCTGAAGAGGAGGACGACTCGAGCGGCGACGATAGGTCAGGCCCCCGCTAGAGCCCTGCTTCAAGAAAAACTATTATTAATTTTTTTAAAGAATCAAAGGAAAGACATTTGTAATTTCTTCTTGGATATATTAGAAAAACTTGTTTGTTTTTGTTTATTTCAAACCGATTGCGACTTGATTAATTGCGTGCTCATCCTGTGAGTTGATCTGTCGCGTTAGCCGGTCGACCTAGATAGTTCGTTAATCCCATTCGGTCGGGTTGTCGCCTTTGGGGAGACTCGCGTCTGAGGCAACTTTTTTGACCCGCCGCAGATCTTGTCACTAGCATGTGTCTCGATTACCTTCAAAGCTAAACCTCGAACCTTGGATATCACGTTCTCGTCGGTAAATTGTTAACTTTTAAGAATTCATTCGACTTAAGTTGTTGATTACCCGCGCTCCCAATCACTTTTCATAAGGATCAATTAATGCATGCTGACTGATTGGTTTGCATAGGGCTTAAGTTATCGCATCTCTCCTTCCCGTTCGGTTGATCGTGCCTTCACCTCGTCTGAGTTCGTTTCCTTTGCTAAGTATGGATCTTGTCATCATCTGCTAAGGCCACCCTTCGGGACTTGTTTACGGGATGATTTGCTCTACTCTCTCGCGGATCTTGTCGCTAGTGAGCGAAAAATCATCTCCGGAGACCTGACCTTTTTCGACTTTAGAGGCTTGGGTTTGTGATGCGAATGTAGTGCAAGTAGTTAATCGATCCATCATAACCGACTATTGGGATTATTTATTTTATTTTTACCTTTCCGTTCGGTGTACCCGCCTTCCACGTGTTTTAGAATTGGTAGCCAGACAACCCTTGCGGTGTTTTCGGTCAGGTTGCGTTCCTCGAGCATTGAGAAACGGTGACCGACCGCTTCAGCAGGTTTGGCATCTTTGCTTCATCACGTGATCTTGGCAGGTCGGTATTAAAGATTTTTTGATTGTGATGTGGATTTCTTTTGACTTCTTATTGAAGGGTGGAATCAGTTCGTCTTTCCTCTGCCAGATTGAGAGCAAAATGGTGCCCTTGATGTTTGCTCCCTGCGATTCAACCAGGTTCTCCTCTGTGAACAACGCAACTGTTACGATCTTTTGACTATGATGGTTGTATTCGACCGACAATATGACTTCTATTCAATGAGTTAACATGAACGATTTTTGGCCAATTGCTGATGACAATGTCATTCAAATCGCCCATAATCCCGACGGTAGCGACAATGTCATTCAAATCGCCCATAATCCCGACGGTAGCAAGCACACTCAGTTTCTCTTGGCTCCTTCAACCTTTTTCCTTGGGTGATTCAGGATAGACTTGTTAGCCGCATTGGCTTGCCCATTTGTTCGGGGGTGATGTACTGAATCAAACTTCAAATCGATCCCCTGACTCGCACTTAATTCTTTTACGCTTCGGTTCGAAAACTGTGTTTTGTCGTCTGTGATAATAACTAGCGGGCAGCCAGTATCTGCATATGATATCCGACCAGATGAACTTCCGTATCACTTCGACGGTGATCCGAGGGGGTGTTTTAGCTTCAATCTATTTGGAGAAGCAATCGACTTCCACCAAAAGGAACTTATGTTGGCCTTTAGACGGGGGAAAATGACCCACTTTATCCAATCCCTAAGTGGCGAACAACCAGGGGTTCGAAATTGCTTGAAGCTTGCGAGTTGGCTATTGATGTAGTGACACATATTTTGACACTGCTCTCATTTTTTAGAAAATTCTTTGGCGTCCTTTAGGAGTGGGCTAGAAGTAGTCCTGTTTCTACACTCGATAAGCTAGAGTCTTTCGACTTCTACATTCTCTGGTGTGCACTTCCCTCAGGGCATCTTGCGCTTCGTCTTCTCTCAGGCATCTCATGTATATAGAAGTTATCGACCGCCTAAAGAGCTTTCCCTCGATCATCATGTACAATGCGGACTTGAACTTGAAACACCTTGAATCTGTAACATCTTCTGATATTTATACCGTCTCTAGGTAGAGGATGTATAGATCCATCCAGCTTTTCGTCCCTTCGACAAAAACTCCATAGCTTCGAGCTCTTCAATCGTTGGTCGAGTGAGCCTTTGCGTGGTGCCACCCAAACTGACGCATTGGGATAGAATATTAGCCATGTGGTTTTCCTCATGACGCACATGTTCTACTCGAAAGTTTTTGAATCTCTTGATCCCTTTTTTTGCCTCGGAAAAGTACTTAGTCAATTGTTCATCTTGGACCTCAAATTCCCCGTTAACTTGATTAATCATCAATAGGGAGTCCAACTTCTCTAGCAAATCCGCAAGCGCCTATCTCATAAGCCCAACAATCAACGCCTCATACTCTGCTTAGTTATTGATAACCTTGAACTCTACTAAGACAGATTGATAGACATGCTCTCCGGTCGGATTGCTCAGTTTTTGTCTCAGTCGACAATCACCTGCTTGTACGCCCCGACGACGTGCAAGATCCAGGTTTTGTCGTTGTTTGTGTTTCCTTTGCGTGGCTCTACTGCCACGAAGAAGTCTGCTAAGAAATCGGTGATCGCCTGCACCTTGATGGCTGCCCGGGGTACATACCTGATGTCATATTTGCTTAGTTCCACCGCCCACTTTAACAACTTACCAGAATGTTTTGATTGAGTGAGCACGGACTTCAACGAGTGATCCATGACGTCTCGAATCAGATGCGCCTTAAAATATGGCTGGAGCCTGCGAGAAGAAATAATCAATACAAAGTTAGTTTCTTCATAATCGGGTTCTTGGTTTTGGTGCCTCGGAGAACCTGGGTAGTGTAATACACCGGAAATTGTTTTCCTGCATCTTCTCTGACCAAAATTGAGTTGACCGCGCCTCATCTGACTCCTAGTATTATTGCAACTCTTCTGCCGATTTCGGACTTTGGAGTAGCGGTGTAATGCTAGGGTATCTTTTAGGCTTTTGAATATTGATTCACAATCAGCTGTTCTTTGAAAATGTTGATTTTTTCATAGTGCCGTGAAGAATGCCACGCATTTGTCGCCAGACTTTGAAATGAAGCGTTGAGTCCCTCTACTTGTTCGATTAGCTTTTGTATTTTTTTAGTATTCCGAGGGGAAGGCATGTCCAAGAATGCCAAGAATGCTCGAATCTTCTTTAGATTGGGTTTTAACCCGTTGGTTGTCAGCAGAAAGCCAAGGAATTTTCCGATCGATGCCCCAAAGGTACATTTAGAAGGATTTCGCTTCGTGTTGAATTTCTTAAGGGTTTTAAAAGTATCTTTTAGCTCTTCTATATGTTGTTCGGTCGATTTAATCTTTACTAAGACATCATCAATATACACCTCAACATTTTTTTTTCTGATTCAAAAAAATTACATCCATGAGGCATTGTTACGTCGCCTAACATTTTTTAGCTTGAAGGGCATTACACTCATACAAAACACTTCTGCATGGCAATGAAGGAGGTTTTTTCTACGTCAGTCGGATGTATCTTTATTTGATGGTAGCTTGAGAATGCGTTGAGGAAGCTCATTAATGAGTAACCGACAACGACATCCACCAGAGTGTCGATCATTGGTAGGGGGTAGTTATCTTTCAGACCCAATATTGAGATTAGTGAAGTCGACACACATTCTCTTTTTGTCGTTGGGCTTCCACACCATTACTATTTTTATGAGCCAGGTGGGAAACTGCACCTCTCGGATGTGGCCTGCCTCCCTTAGATTCTGAACTTTTGCTGCTTTGGTTCGACCAAAGTTCTTGCAGTTGATCGGAGTTTCTGTTGTGCTGGTTGAGTGAACAGGCCTATATGGAACCGATGATTTGCTACGTCAATCAGAATTATAGTCATCTCCACGACGGTCCATGCGAAGACATCCCAGTGTGCGTGGAGAGTTTGTATCAGTAGGTCTCTATGTCCTGCATCAAATTCACAGTTTGCGCGGAGTGTTTAGTCACTAGTCATCAACCAAAGATCACATTCCAAGTCGGTGGAGATTCCACCACTAGAAAGTTCTCCGTGTTGGCAAACTGTTTTTCACTCCCCCCAACGTGACGGTCAACACGACTATGCCCAAAGCTTCTTTTCACAAGAGCAAGGATTGTCGATTGACCGACTGTCGGGGGCTCGATCGCCTTTCAGCCGGTCGTCTCGACCCTTTCGCTTAAGCGACCAACAGTCGGACGACTTCAATTTGGTTTCTGAGGAGTCTATAAGGTCTTCCTCGGCCGCAATGTGGCCGTTAGCCAACTCCAAGACTTCCACGATGGTTATTAGTTTTTGTAGGTTCAAGTCGTACCTGAATCACTTGCTACAGATTCCCTGCTTCAGAGCGGTCTGAGGGATGAGCGGCTCCAGGTTTTTTACCTCCAACAATTCTTTCTAGAAGCGAGTGATATAAGATCACAAGTTTTTGTTCTCTCTCTACTTGATCTGGAGTAGAATTTCTATATCCTTTATTGGCTTCTGCACATTAGCAAAATGTGCTAGGAAGAGCTTTCGGAACTCGAAGAAGGATGGGATGATTCCATCTGACTAGTTGTTATACCACCAGAGCACGACCTCTTGAGCATGTTAAAAAAAATCGACACTTCATGGCATCATCGATCTGCAGGACTCCAACCGATGACTCGAAAGAAGCTAAATGGTCGGCTGGGTCACTCTTCCTTTTATAACGATCAAAGTGAGGAATTCTCAGCTTCGCCGGGGGTACGATTTCCCAGGATTCTGCGAGAGAAAGTGCCTGCAGCTGGCCAGGTGAGTTCTCCCACTCGGTCGGCCCGATGTTGGACAACCGGTGTAGATGTTGCATTGTTTGCCAGTTGAGAGTCCCTCGGCCCTTCAATTGGTCGACCATCTGCTTGACCATTGTGCGTTGGCGGATTGTCAAGGTGAGCTCTATGGGGATGAGTTCTCCGAGACTCTCCCTTCAAGGGCGGCGTTTGGTTGTTTTGTTGAGTCATGGTTGCGCGAAGATTCTCAAACCTATTCGTTATTTGCGCTCGCAACGCTTTGACCTCCTTCTGTATGTCTCGATGCAACGTCTCTCTATTGAATTCTATAGATTCATGTCTCTCTGTGAGGATTCTCCATCGTAATTTGCTCCGCTTCTTGTTTGTGGCATGTTCACGCTCACCACACCCCATTTTCGGGTGTTGAATCCCAAATTGTCTTTTGCGAACACACGTCCCGTGAGTTAGAGCTGAGCGAAGGAGAGAGAGAGAGAGAAAGAGCAGTGCAGGCAGAATTATGTGGAGAGTTGGGGGAAGAAGTTCTTTTATTCATCGCTAGGCTCTCTATTTATAGGTGCCTGCTTACATAGTTATGAAAATGGGGGACGGTTATGGAAATTGTCTTTAATACAATTAATGTGCTAAGTAATACCAGATTTACATTATAATTGGAATGTGGTACAACAGCGATTGGTGGATCATCGTCGTGCTTTGGCCCGGTTGGCCGAAGAGACAGGCTGCTTAATCGTCACTTCTGTCGAGGTAGATTGGTCTGCTAGTCGCTATCGGTCAGCCTTTTAGGAAGCCTCGGCAGTTGGAGCTGTAAAGAAGTTTGCCGGCTGGATCCATCAGTACTGAAGGTTGATTGACTTAATCGAGTTGTTGGTCTTCAGATGACTGGTTCGGATCTTCAATGCTTTGATTGTTGAGCCATCATCTTTAGTCGTCGGATCGCTTTGTGATTCGTGCTAAAAATTTCGGCGCATACACCACAGTTGCTTTCTTACATGCTTACAACCGCGAGTATACCGTGATGGTATTGATCAGGATAAAGGAGGCGACAATGAGGGTTTTGAGTGAAGAGGATGTGATGATAAGAGCGTCGCTTAACTAGGGTTGTTAAGGATTCGATTTTGAGCCTATCTGGGGTCAGATCAATTTTTTCTTAAAAAATTTAATCCAAAGTTTTAGCTAGTAGGCCGACTTGTTTATTTTGATTCAATCTCAATTCGAGCTAAAATTGGAATCGATTTTCAAGTGATAAACGATATTTGAACTAAATTCTCTAAATTCACAGCGTTTAAATCACAAGGGCTGTTAATCATTCGATTTTGAGCTGAGCTAGGATCGAACCAAAAAAACTCAATTCAAAATTTTGGCTTGTAGCTCCGCTCATTTATTTCGATCCGAGCCAAAATTCAAATCAATTTTCAAGCAATTAACAATCTTCGAGCTAAATTCAGAGCCCTAAGCTCAACGGTTGGAGCAGGGAGGAGAAAATTTCTTATGACTCTCCGTGCAGTTTTTCTAGTGCATGCGTTTTCTAGTAAATAAGTGCGGGAACGGTTAGGATACTCTGAGGGAGCAGCAGGTCAGGCTTTGTTTTTTTTTTATGGTCAACAGTGATATGTATGTAAAAATTTAAGTTTAGATGTTAGATATTAAATACATGAGAATTGAGTGGTATGTATTTAATTCTTCCTTTTTTTTT
>JXCR01148511.1:443150-458508 GCA_002079205.1 Phalaenopsis hybrid cultivar
AAATTAGTGGCAGGTTGGTGAGATTTTCTTTTATAGTGGCTGCGTTAGTTGTAATGAGAATGTCAAAAGAAAGAAAAAGAGCTAGCTTCAGGAGAAGACTTTCATGGCACAGATATTGTTTAGTCTCTTGAAAATGACATCTTTAAACAAAATTCTATGCCGATGTTCTAAGGACACCCTAACTCTCTGCTGCTAATGCAATGATCTACTTATTAAAATGCTAGAAAAATAAAAAAACATTTATAGTACATATAAAAATGGTAGAAACATAGAATAACTTATATTGTAGTTAAAACTTTGAAAGTTTGATTCTTCAATCATAAGAGAATGTAATTTTCAGATTAGCTGAAGCAGTCAGCTTATTGGTTTTCCAAAGTATCAGGGTTTTTATAAAATATAAAAATAAAAAAATAAAAAGAAGCAGGGCTTGACTCCAACCTATAAATTTCTTTAATTTGAGCGTTCATTTAGTTTCTGTATGTATTTTTTTTTTTTTAAATCTAATCTTGTGCCATCCTTATCTATATTTCTTCTTCTTCCTTTTTATAAATAACATATCCTATGACCTCTTCACAATCAATAAAATATTTGAGAAAATTTTTTATTCTTACAAATCTATAAAATCTTGTATATATTATTCGAGCATTAACAAAGATCACAAGTGAGGCAAGCATATTCATTTAAACCGCATAACCATACTTGCTTGACGCCGTGCCAGTGGATGACGACGCCTTCGGTGGGCAGGCTGTTCTTAAGCTCGACAACTATCGTGTCCCCCGCCTTTGCACGGATAGTCGGCCCAGGAAAGAACCCATTGATTCCCATCATCATCTTCTCCTCGCAGTCTGGTGACCAATAAATATATGCCACCTCAAACTTATGATGCCTCACCTTCACAGCCATAGACTCCTCCATGTTAGCAGCCATGGCGCAGCCAATGAGCAGGTATAAAAGAAGCCTCTTCCCCATACTCAACTCTTATCTTAAGCTGAAGAGCATTGGAAGCTTAGTGGAGTATTTATAGTGCAGAATGATCTCCTGAAGAAAGGAGGTATGGTTATTTCTTCGCAAAATAAGGCTTTTTTCTTTTCTTTTTAGCATTTATTTTGCTATGTGCTCAACTTTTGTGCATTGGTGGTACATATATTTTTCGTTTTTGCATATATTTCTTTTTCTTAAGCATGTTGATTTGAGCCGTTTATTTTCAAAATGACCATATATGTACTGAATCCAACGGCTATGCTGAAATATAATATTAGGAAATATGTAGGCATAACGCACTTCAAAAGCTACCATCGATATAGAATCTGAAAAGAAATTTGTTTACCAAACCCATACATTTCTAAGATGGTTTTATGGACAATCACATGACCATTTTCTCTCGAGGCCTTCTTGCTGGATCATTATATGCCAAAATTAACGATTTTTATTTTGGGGCATTTACATACATACCACTCAATACTTTTGTATTTATATATCTAACATCTATATTTTAATTTTATGTTTGTATCACCCAAAATTTTCATTTCACATAAAAAATATCAATTTTTTAACTTNCGGACGTCGGTGTAGCAGCCCTTGCACACTTTTTACTGTATTTAGGCTATACAACGCATCGCTTCCAGAGGACACTCTAGCACTTGCACAAAGATCAAAATGATTCATGTCATGTTTTTTTTTTATAAGTTTTACGCGATCGAGGCAGGCGAACCAGGAGAGGGGAGGCTTTTGTTAGAGCATCTAGCGTCGGCTTCAACTTGGATAACTAAACACAGGGAGGCGAGAAAGTGGTAATTTCAGAACTCCTTGTAAGCTAAGATCCCATCTGGTGCTGTGAAAACGAGAACCGAAGCTCGATTTGTGAGGCAAGGAGGAAGTATATTGGGGCTTTGACTGAAGTTTCTGCTTTTGGTTTCAAGTTGGTCGCATGAGAGAGAGAGAGAGAGGAGACAATCATGACTTTTGAAGGGTTTCGTACGCCGCGATCCCATATGTTGAATCCCAAATTGTTTTTTGCAAACCCCGAGAGTTAGAGATGAACGAAGGAGAACGACACAGAGAGAGGAGCAGTGCAAGCAAAATTCTATGGAAAGGAGTCGAGGGAATAAGTCCCTTTATTCACTGTTAGACTCCCTATTTATAGAACTCTGCTTACATAGTTATGGAAATGGGGGACAGTTATGGAAACCGTCTTTAATATAATTAATGTGCTAACTAATATCATATTTACATTATAATTGGAATATAGTACGGTGATGATTGGTGGATCAACGTGCTTCGGCCTGGTCGGCCGAAGCGAATAGCCGTGTGATGATCGTGTCTGCCGAGGTAGATGGGTCTACTAGTCGCGATTGGTCGGCCTTTTAGAAAGCCTTGACTGTTGGAAACGTAAAGAAGTTCGTCAGCTAGATCCATCAGTACTGAAGGTCGATTGACTCGATCGGGCTGTGGTCTTCAGATGATCAGTTTGGATCAAGCTCCTTGAATTTTAATGTTTTGATTGTTGAGTGAACTCTTCTGATCTCTTTTTGATTCGTGCTGACAATTTCAACACATACATTATTAGTTCTCGAGTTTTTCTGCTCCTTGATAGTTGCAATTACGATAAGGACAGATAAATTATTAAATAATTAGTGACACCAAAATCAAGAGAATCAATAAAACAATTTATTTTTCCTTTGGTTTCGTGCCCAGTGTGCCAGCTATCCTCAGACAATTTGAGGCCTCCCATGGCTGAAATTGCGAGTTCGAGTGGGATGGATCCTGAACTCCTGGCTTTGGAGGGCTTTTAGGTTTCTGCTCCTGTAAAGAAGAAGAAGATTGTAAAGAAAAATAAATTGTTGAAGCCCAAACCTATGGCGATTGATCTAGTCGACTCGTCATTTGGCACCGAGGGATAGCTGCCAAAAAGGCTTTCCTACGAAAATATGGCGTCCGGGCCCGACATTAATGCGACTGCTGAGGGTCAGTGAGGCTCGTTTGGCGAAGGGATTGAGATCAGGGAAAAGAAGCCGGAGGGAGGGTCAATCGATGGTTCTTCCCTACCTTCACCTCAAAAAGACGTAGGTACCTTGTCGCTAGAGAGAGAGATGAGTTCTTGAGAGCTCTTTTTGAAATGACATACTTTTAGGTATGTAAAAATTTTCTTTGATTATTGGCGGGTTTTTAATGACTCTATGACATTATCTTGGACCGCAAATGAATCGGTCGAGTAGGAGGGTCACGAAGATGGCGAGCCTTTGAGAGACATTGTGGAGTCCGTACTCACTGTGGCGGTCAGTTTGCAAGTCGAGTATGCCGAGCTTCTACCTACAATCGCTTCAGGGGGCACCAATTGTCCGACCCTTTGCCCATGATGGGCCCCCAATAGGAGCGACCAGGGTGGTGACAACCTTCTCTCGAATTCACGGGGCGGCAAGCGGATCGGACCGAACCCTTTGTGGGTTCGGTCCGTTCTTCTGAGGATGGGACTGGAGGCTCGGCCGTAGATCTTGTGTGGGAGTTGTCAGCTCGCCTGACAACTACAGATTCAGAGGTAGCGACTCTGCAGATGGAGGTCGTCACTTTACACAACGGGTTGGCGGGCGCGGGGTGTAAGCTAGGAGCACTCTGTGAGTCAATTGCCTTGGTCGAGTTTCAGTGTGCCTCTGATCGTGTGTATCACAATAGGTTAGGTGGGGAGTTGGTTCTCCGACAGCTAATTCAGAAGTGGTATGTCTTGACCAAAGTCTTAGAGGATCCATTTATAAAAAAGTTCATTCGAGACCTGTAAGAATGTTAGTTAAAATAAAATAATATTCAAATAAGTTTTGAAAAGATGTTTAGTGTGACACTTATCATTATGTAACACTTCGTTTCATGCGCTCGCCCTATAAATAGGTTGAGGAACTCTTTTTATCCGTTGTTGTCCGATTTCTTTCTTTGTGCTTCTCAATCCATCTCATCCTTTTGTCTTCCGGACATCTTGCCATGGCTCCCAAGAACTCTTCTACCCTCATCGGTTCTAGCAAGGCCTCCAATCCTCCCTTTTTGATGGAAAGGGATGTGGAGTAGTCACAGAGGAGGTATGTCTTAGATGACAACATTGTTCTTCGGGCAATGATAGGATCGACACACACATCAAACAATGTGGGCAAGGATCTGGTCTTCTATCTGGATCAGTTAAAGTACGATTTCCGGTTGCCCTTGTGCGGTGAGCTCCAGATCATCTTCAATACATACGAGGTCATTCCAGCTCAGGTGATATCAAATTCCATAGCCGCGATAATGAACTTCATTCTTTTTTGCCATCGAGAGAGCATCTCGTGGTGAATCGACTTGTTTAATTATTATTATTTGCTCAAGGTTGACAGAGGGCTTCATCATGTTCTCCACTGGCAAGAAACTCTAACTCCTTGGAGTTGAAAATAAGATAAAGGATTGGAGGAAACAGTTTCTGGTCGGTTCCTGCTCCGACGATTGGGATGTCCTAACCAAATCATCGGAGCCGACGGGCAAGAAGTCCCTTCTAGAGGACACACACATCGCCGAGGTGATGCTAACTGACTGGCACATTTCGGTTCTGCAGTGTACAATTGAGGCAATGGTCACCCAAATGTTAAAGGGTGAGATGACCGGGGAGCATTGGTGCCTCATGAACTTCGATGAGGCGAGAGAGATAAGGCTGCGAGAGAGAAGCTGGCTGCAAAGCAAAGAAAACGAAAGCGGCTCCTAGCAGCAGATAATCCTTCTCACAGTTCTGACTTATACTTCCCCCCTAGCGGGGTGGTATCTGTGAAAAACAATACTAGAGCTGCAAAATTTAGTTTCTAAATCTGAAACCACAGTAGTTGTCCAAAACACAATGGCCGGTGAGGTTAATATAATCTCCCAAAATCGTTTTATTGGTCCAGGGAAGAGCGAAGAAATTGAATCTACTTCGGAGGATACTCGGGGAGAAGCCGAGGCTGCGAACCCTTCTAAATCCGACGTGTCGACCGATGCATGACCGGTTACAGCCGTCCCATCGGGTTCCCAAGTTGCTGGTTCTTCATCCATCACCCTATCTGAGCGGGCGAGGGTCGGTTGGTCCATCTCTTCTGTTATGTCCGTATTGAAGTCAGAGGAAGCGACCTCGTCTCCTAACTACCATCTTCCGTCTCCTCCGAATGGAGAATCTGCCTGACGATGAGGGAAGGAGCAGATGCTCCTCCCTTACCGCTGAAAGGGAGTAGGGAGACCTTCAAGTGTCATACACTATACGGAGGAGATGGGTGGATGTGGGTCGGTGCCAATGAGCGGTTTCGCCTCTTGGACACATCCGGATATTGGTTTCCCCAGACGGCCAAGAACATAGACATTACCCCTCTTTTGGTGGAGTTGCTGTGGTTCGAGGAGCTCGAAAAATCTTTAAGGGTCCTTGATCGTCGAGAGCTTGGCCAGAGTGTGGATCGGTTTCATCTGTTGTATTTTAAGGGCTGGCCCTGGTCACCTCGTAAAGATTTCTGGGCGAGACTCGGAAGAAAATTGTCTCTTTGCAGGCAGAGCTGGGGAGAGTGCTTGACGATCGGAACCTCTTGCAGCTCAAATCTGGCAATGCTCTTAAGAGGCATTAAGAGTTTCTCACGATTATAGAGGCTCTGGAGTGAGAGGTTGAGGAGTTGAAAAGGAAGGTTGCTTCGTCCATTTTTTAGGAGGAAGGTTCATCTACCTTGGTCTTGTTGACCCTAAAATTTGTAATCTGGATGAGTTCTCCACCCTAATTTTGGACAACTCTGAAGAAGCTTCTGAAGAGGAGGACTACTCGAGCGGCAACGATAGGTTAGGCCCCCGCTAGAGCCCTGCTTCAAGAAAAACTTGCAATGTTTTTATTATTAGTTTTTTTAAGAAATCAAACGGAAGACATTTGTAATTTCTTCCTGGATATATTAGAAAAACTTGTTTTTTTTTTGTTTTTTTCAAACCGATTGCGACTTGATTAATTGCGTGCTCATCCTGTGAGTTGATCTGTCACGTTAGCCGGTCGACCGAGATAGTTCGTTAATCCCATTTGGTTGGGTTGTTGCCTCTGGGGAGACTCGCGTCTGAGGCAACTTTTTTGACCAACCGCAGATCTTGTCGCTAGAATGTGCCTCGATTACCTTCAAAGCTTAACCTCGAATTCTCATCGATCAATTGTTAATTTTTAAGAATTCATTTGACTTAAATCGTTGATTACCCGTGCTCCCAATCACTTTTCATAGGGATCAATTAATGTATGCTGACTGATTGGTTTGCACTGAGCTTAAGTTATCGGATCTCCGTCCCGTTCGGTCGATCGTGCCTTCATCTCGTTCGGGTTCGTTTCCTTTGCTAAGTATGGACCTTTTACAGGACCTTTTTTCGACTTTAGAGGCTTGGGTTTGTGATGCGAATGTAGTGCAAGTAGTCAATCGATCTATCGTAACCGACTATTGGGATTATTTATTTTGTTTTTTGCCTTTTCGTTCGGTGTACCCGCCTTCCACGTGTTTTAGAATTGGTAGCCAAACAACTCTTGCGGCGTTTTCGGTCAGGTTGTGTTCCCCAAGCATTGAGAAACGGTGACCGACCGCTTCAGCAGGTTTGGCATCCTTGCTTCATCACGTGATCTTGGCAGGTTGGTATTAAAGGTTGTTTGATTGTGATGTGGATTCCTTTTGACTTCTTATTGAAGGGTGGAATCAGTTCTTCTTTCCTCTGCCAGATTGAGAGCAAAATGGTGCCCTTGATGTTCGCTCCCTGCGATTCAGCCAAGTTCTCCTCTGTGAACGACGCGGCTGTTACGATCTTTTGACTGTGATGTTTGTATTCGACCGACAATATGAATTCTATTCAATGAGTTAACATGAACGATTTTTGGCCAATTGCCGATGACAATGTCATTCAAATCTCCCATAATCCCGACGGTAACAAGCACACTCAGTTTCTCATGGCTCCTTCAACCTTTTTCCTTAGGTGATTCAGGATAGCCTTATCAGCCGCATTGACTTGCCCATTTGTTCGGGGGTGATGTACTGAATCAAACTTCAAATCGATCCCCTGACTCGCACATAGTTCTTTTATGCTTCGGTTCGGAAACTGTGTTTTGTTGTCTGTGATAATAATTAGCGGGCAGCCAGTATCTGCATATGATGTCCGACCAGATGAACTTCCGTATCACTTCGGCGGTGATCCGAGGGGGTGTTTTAGCTTCAATCTATTTGGAGAAGCAATCAACTTCCACCAAAAGGAACTTATGTTGGCTTTTAGACGGGGGAAAATGACCCACTTTATCCAATCCCTAAGTGGCGGACAACCATGGGTTCGAAATTGGTTGAAGCTTGCGAGTCGGCTAATGATGTAGCGACACATATTTTGACACTGCTCTCATTTTTTAGAAAATTCTTTGAGTGGGCCAGAAGTAGTCCTGTCTCTGCACTCGATAAGCTAGAGTCTTTCGACTTCCACATTCTCTGGTGTGCACTTCCCTCAGGGTGTCTTGCGCTTCGTCTTCTCTCAGGCATCTCATGTATATAGAAGTTATCGACCACCTAAAGAGCTTTCCCTCGATCATCATGTACAATGCGACCTTAACCTTGAATGCCTTGAATCTGTAACATTTTCTGATATTTATACCATCTCTAAGTAGAGGATGTATAGATCCATCCAGCTTTTCGTCCCTTCGACAAAAACTCCATAGCTTCGGGCTCTTCAATCGTTGTTCGAGTGAGTCTTTGCATGGTGCCACCCAAACTAACGCATTGGGATAGAATATTAGCCATGTGGTTTTCCTCATGACCCACATGTTCTACTTGAAAGTTTTTGAATCTCTTGATCCCTTTTTTGCCTTGGCGAAGTACTTAGTCAATTGTTCATCTCGAACCTCAAATTCCCCGTTAACTTGATTGATCATCAATAGAGAGTCCAACTTCTCCAGCAAATCCGCAAGCGCCTATCTCATAAGCCCAACGATCAACGCCTCATACTCTGCTTAGTTATTGGTAACCTTGAACTCTACTAAGACAGATTGATAGACATGCTCTACGGTCGAATTGCTCAGTTTTAGTCTCAGTCGGCAATCATCTGCTTGTACGCCCCGACGACGTGCAAGATCCAGGTTTTTCGTTGGTTGTGTTTCCTTTGCTTGGCTCTGCTGCCACGAAGAATTCTGCTAAGAAATCAGTGATCGCCTGCACCTTGATGGCTGCCCGGGGTACATACCTGATGTCATATTTGTTTAGTTCCACCGCCCACTTTAACAGCTTACCAGAATGTTCCGACTGAGTGAGCACGGACTTCAACGATTGATCCGTGACGGCTCGAATCGGATGCGCCTTAAAATGTGTCTGGAGCCTGCGAGAAGAAATAATCAATACAAATGTTAGTTTCTCCATAATCGGGTTCTTGGTTTTGGTGCCAGAGAACCTGGGTAGTGTAATACACCGGGAATTGTTTTCCTGCATCTTCTCTGACCAAAATTGAGTTGACCGCCCTTCATCCGACTCTTAGTATTGTGGCAACTATTCTGCCGGTTTCAGACTTTGGAGTAGCAGTGGAATGCTAGGGTGCCTTTTAGGCTTTTGAATACTGACTCACAATCGGCTGTCCATTCAAAATGTTGATTTTTTCATAGTGCCGTGAAGAATGCCACGCATTTGTCGCCAGACTTTGAAATGAAGCGCTGAGTCCCTCTACTTGCCCGATTAGCTTTTGTATTTTTTTAGTATTCCAAGGGGAAGGCATGTCCAAGATTGCTCGAACCTTGTCTAGATTGGATTTTAACCCGTTGGTCGTCAGCAGAAAGCCAAGGAATTTTCCGATCGATGCCTCCAAAGGTACATTTAGAAGGATTTTGCTTCATGTTGAATTTCTTAAGGGTTTTAAAAGTTTCTTTTAGCTCTTGTATATGTTGTTCGGTCGATTTAATCTTTACTAAAACATCATCCACATACACCTCAATATTTTTCTTTTCTGATTCAAAAAAATTACATCCATGAGGCTTTGGTACGTCTCCCAACATTTTTTAGCTCGAAGGGCATTACACTCATACAAAACACTTCTGCATGGCAATGGAGGTTTTTTATGCGTCAGCCGGATGTATCTTTATTTGATGATAGTTTGAGAATGCATTGAGGAAGCTCATTAATGAGTAACCGACAACGACATCCACCAGAGTCTCGATCATTGATAGGGGGTAGTTATCTTTCGGACACAACATTGAGATTAGTGAAGTCGACACACATTCTGCTTTTGTCGTTGGGCTTCCGCACCATTACTATTTTTACAAGCCAGGTGGGAAACTGCACCTCTCGGATGTGGCCTGCCTCCCTTAGATTCTGAACTTTTGCTGCTTTGGTTCGACTAAAGTTCTTGCAGTTGATCGGAGTTTCTTTTGTGCTGGTTGAGTGAACAAGCCTATATTGAACCGATGATTTGCTACGTCAATCATAATTATAGTCATCTCCACAACTGTCCATGTGAAGACATCCCAGTGTGCGTGGAGAGTTTGGATCAGTAGGTCTCAATGTCCTGCATCAAATTCACAGCTTGTGTGGAGTTTTCAGTCAGTCATCGACCAAAGGTCACATTCAAAGTCGGTGGACATTCCACCACCATAAAGTTCTCCGTGTTGGTGAACTGTTTTTCTCACTCCCCCCAAAGCGACGGTCAACACGACTATGCCCAAAGCTTCTTTTCACAAGAGCAAGGATTGTCGATCGATCGACTGTCGCGGGCTCGATCGCCTTTCGGCCTCTTCCCGTCATCTCGACCCTTTCGCTTAAGCGACCAACAGTCGGACGACTTCAATTTAGTTTCTGAGGAGTCTATAAGGTATTCCTCGGCCGCAATGTGGCCATTAGCCAACTCTAAGACTTCCACGATGGTTATTGGTTTTAGTAGGTTCAGGTCGTACCTGAATCATTTGCTACAGATTCCCTGCTTCATAGCGGTTCGA
Source organism: Phalaenopsis hybrid cultivar (assembly GCA_002079205.1). Lineage (NCBI taxonomy): Eukaryota > Viridiplantae > Streptophyta > Magnoliopsida > Asparagales > Orchidaceae > Phalaenopsis > Phalaenopsis hybrid cultivar. The sequence continues at coordinate 453,085 of JXCR01148511.1, forward strand.
GGGATGAGCAGCTCCAGGTTTTTTATTTCCAACAATTCTTTTTGGAAGCGAGTGATGTAAGATCACAGGTTTTTGTTCTCTCCCTACTTGATCTAGATTAGAGTTTCTATATCCTTCCTTGGCTTCTGCACATTAGCAAAATGTGCTAGGAAGAGCTTTCGGAACTCGAAGAAGGATGGGATGATTCCATCTGACTAGTTGTTAAACCACCATAGCGCGACCTCTTTCAGCATGTTAAAAAAAAGCCGACACTTCATGGCGTCATCGATCTGCAGGACTCCAATCGATTACTCAAAAGAAGCTAAATGGTCGGCTGGGTCACTCTTCCTTTTATAAAAATCGAAGTGAGGAATTCTCAGCTTCGTCGAGGGTACAGTTTCCCAGGATTTTGCGGGAGAAAGCGCTGCCTGCAGCTGGCCAGGTGAGTTCTCCCACTCGGTCGGCCCGATGTTGGACAACCGATGTAGATGTTGCATTGTTTGCCAGTTGAGAGTCCCTCGGCCCTTCAATTGGTCGACCACCTGCTTGACCATTGGGCATTGGCGGATTGTCGAGGTGAGCTCTATGGGGACGAGTTCTCCCGAGACTCTCCCTCCAAGGGCAGCGTTTGGTTGTTCTGTTGAGTCATGGTTGCCCGAAGATTCTTAAATTGGTCCATTATTTGCGCTCACAACGCTTGGACCTCCTCCTGTATGTCTCGACGTAACGTCTCTCTATTGAATTCTATGGATTCATGTCTCTCTGTGAGGATTCTCCATCGTAATTTGCTCCGCTTCTTGTTTGTGGCATGTTCACGCTCACCACACCCCATTTTCGGGTGTTGAATCCCAAATTGTCTTTTGCGAACACACGTCCCGTGAGTTAGAGCTTAACGAAGGAGAGAGTGAGAGAGAGAGAGAGAGAGAAAGCAGTGCAGACAAAATTATGTGGAAAGAAGTTGGGGGAAGAAGTCCCTTTATTCATCGCTAGGTTCCCCATTTATAGGTGCCTGCTTACATAGTTATGAAAATGGGGGACGGTTATGGAAATTGTCTTTAATACAATTAATGTGCTAAGGAATACCAGATTTACATTAAAATTGGAATGTGGTACAACAGCGATTGGTGGAATTGTCGTGCTTTGGCCCTTTGGCCCGGTTGGCCGAAGAGACGGGCCGCTTAATCGTCCCTTTTATCGAGGTAGATTGGTCTGCTAGTCGCTATCGGTCAGCCTTTTAGGAAGTCTCGGCAGTTGGAGCTGTAAAGAAGTTCGCCGGCTGGATCCATCAGTACTGAAGGTTGATTGACTTAATCGAGTTGTTGGTCTTCAGATGACCGATTCAGATCAAGCTCCTTGAACTTCAATGCTCTGATTGTTGAGCCATCATCTTTAGTCGTTTGATCGCTTTGTGATTCGTGCTGAAAATTTCAGCACATACACCACAGTTGCTTTCTTACATGCTTACATCCGCGAGTATACTGCGATGGTATTGATCAGGATAAAGGAGGCGACAAGGGTTTTGAGTGAAGAGGATGTGACGATAACAGCGTCGCTTAACTAGGGCTGTTAAGGATTCGATTTTGAGCCGATCTGGGGTCGGATCAAATTTTTCTGAAAAAATTTGATCCAAAGCTTTAGCTAGTAGGTTGGCTTGTTTATTTTGATTCAATCTTAATTCGAGCTAAAATTGGAATCGATTTTCAAGTGATAAACGATATTTGAACTAAATTCTCTAAATTCACAGCCTTAAAATCACTATGGCTGTTAATCATCCGATTTTGAGCCGAGCTAGGATCGAACCATAAAAACTCAATCCAAAATTTTGGCTTGTAGCTCCGCTCGTTTATTTCGATCCGAGCCAAAATTCGAATCAATTTTCGAGCAATTAACAATCTTCAAGCTAAATTCAGAGCCCTATGCTCAACGGTTGGAACAGGGAGGAGAAAATTTCTTATGACCTTCCGTGCAGTTTTTCTAGTGCATGCGTTTTCTAGAAAGTAAGTACGGGAACGATTAGGATACTCTGAGGGAGCAGCAGGTCAGGCTTTGTTTTTTTTTATGGTCAACAGTGATATGTATGTAAAAATTTAAGCTTAGATGTTAGATATTAAATACATGAGAATTGAGTGGTATGTATTTAATTCTTCCCTTTTTTTTAGTGTTCAACTAAAACACTTAAAAAATCAAATATACTTGCGAGTATGATTTTAAAATATGGACTACATGCAAACTCAGTTTTATCTCAATAGAAAAAAAAAATTAAATAATTGAATTTGAACATAGTGGTATGGGGGCTCTCTTAGTAGACCACACTTTTTGGATNCTGATTTTAAAATATGGACTACATGCAAACTCAGTTTTATCTCAATAGAAAAAAAAAATAATAATAATTGAATTTGAACATAGTGGTATGGGGGCTCTCTTAGTAGACCACACTTTTTGGATGATGATGTGGAAGCCAATAGCTGCCTGGGCAACAGAGCACATGGTGCTCAGCAACTTTTTTCTTTTTTTTTTCCTGTTATTTCAACGCTTCTATTCTACTTATAACTCTTTAAAAACTCTATATTATGAATAATTAATTTGCTTACCCCAACCGCCAGATTGAGAGAAGATAGTGAAGTTACGCTGGAAATCCTCAGTCTGTAAGTCTTGTTTGGGTGGACTTGGAGCACAACAGGAGCGCACTGCTTATTTGTAATTTTACATGAGCTTGTTCCTCCAGTGAGGTGCGCTGCAAGAGAGCAGTTGTATTGGCCTCTGCCATTGATCAATATCGCCTGCCGCCATAAGCATATATTCAAAAATAGCTTGTTAAACTCTACCATGAAGAGATTTTATTTATTTATTTATTTTTATTATCTCTCCCCTCTTCTTTCCATTTTCTTATCTTTTGTAGTTATTGAAAGTAGATGTTATTTGCCATAGTGTCTCTGAAGATAACAACTAAAGCTTACAATAGAAATCTTTACAAGGTACATGGTAAAGTTGCTCTTTCTTTTTATAATGACTAGAAAACATTATGGGGTCATTTGGGATCACTTCTGTTTCATATTTTCTATTTTTTTTTGTTTTTTTCTAGTTTTGTTTTATTTATATTTTGATTTAAAACAAAACATGTTTGGTTATTTAATTAAAGTTATGACTGTTTTTNATATATTCAAAAATAGCTTGTTAAACTCTACCATGAAGAGATTTTATTTATTTATTTATTTTATTATCTCTCCCCTCCTCTTTCCATTTTCTTATCTTTTGTAGTTATTGAAAGTTGATGTTATTTGCCATAGTGTCTCTGAAGATAACAACTAAAGCTTACAATAGAAATCTTTAGAAGGTACATGGTAAAGTTGTTCTTTCTTTTTATAATAACTAGAAAACATTATGGGGCCATTTGGGATCACTTTTGTTTCATATTTTCTATTTGTTTTGTTTTTGTCTTGTTTTGTTTTATTTATATTTTGATTTAAAACAAAACATGTTTGGTTATTTAATTAAAGTTATGACTGTTTTTAAAAACTCTTAAAACACCTTAATGTTGTTTAAGTGTTTCGAAAAATATGTTAATTTATTTTTATAACTAAATAAATAAAAACACGTAAAAAGCATACCAAACAATTATGTTAAAAAAAAACAAACACAAGCAAAAAACAAAATTTTTTGTGTGAAGTTACATGAGTGCTCCATTTCCTTCAATGGTTTTATTATTATTTTTTTTATCACAGCCTATCCTTATTGCCATGTAAGATGTGATTAGTAATTATAAGTGCATAATCACCCCGTGATATTCTCATTATTGTGCTCTTTTTAGCAGAATGGTCCCTAGCTCTAAGTAATTATAAGCTTTCCATGCTTACTTGCGGTTCTCCAACCCAACGAAAGGGTATGGAGGAGAGGCCCAACATCTGGGCGTGGACGCTTTCGTGCCACCAGTCGCTTAAGAGGACATTGTGCTCCCCATCATAGTAGAAGGGCTCTTCCTCGCCGTCCGCCACGTCCACTATGAGCGAGCCATAGAGCCCTGCCGACCTCTGCATGCCGTAGTGCCCGTGGTAGAAGTATGTTCCAGCCTATACATGCTTTTTTTTATTAATTTAATAATAGTTGTAATTAATGAATTAAGGGAAATTTACATACATAGCATACAACTCTTATGTATTTACACATCTGACACTTAACTTTCATATTTACATACATAACACTTTGGTGCTATGCATGAAAATGTATATTTCATGTTTAAAAAGTGGTAATAGTATTATTTTTGTTGTGATATTAAAAATTTGAGTGTTGTCTGCAACTATGAAAGTTTAGGTGTTAGTATAGATATGTAAATACATAAGAATTTTGTGCTATGTATGTAAAGCTCTNTATAGTTGTAATTAATGAATGAAGGGAAATTTACATACATAGCATACAATTCTTATGTATTTACACTTCTGACACTTAACTTCATATTTACGTACATAACATTTTGGTGCTTTAAATCTATGCATGAAAATGTATATTTCATGTTTAAAAAGTGATAATAGTATTATTTTTGTTGTGATATTAAAAATTTGAGTGTTGTCTGTAACTATGAAAGTTTAGGTGTTAGTATAGATATGTAAATACATAAGAATTTTGTGCTATGTATGTAAAGCTCTCATGACTGAATTATTCTAATACCTTGTCAACTTGAAATCTATATACAAAAGTTTCATCCGGGTTGATTGCACACTGTGATATTGATGCTGTTCCGTCGGCCCAAGGTGTTCCAAGCTGAAAACATCATTGGTAAAGCTGAAAAACTATAGTTTTACTTTTTTAAATTAGTGGCAGGTTGGTGAGATTTTCTTTTATAGTGGCTGCGTTAGTTGTAATGANAAATTTGACAAAAATGCAAAATATGGGTAAGGTTTTGTTATAAATATGAATTTTTGGATGTGTGTTTGAGAAGTGAATGTAAGAAACTGTTTCATATATAGTCAAAATTTAGATATCATTATGTAATATCCCCAAATTTGTTGTGGGCTCCTGCAAATTCAGCTCTTATGTATCTGCAAACTATATATATATATACATGTGTAATTTCATTAAAGTTTTGGTATGTAATGCTATTTATAAGATATATTATGTGTTTTGTTGTGGTATTATTGGCGTGGGCAAAAAGTGGAGGAATATTTTGGTCGAAAAAGGAGGATGTGAGGAGATATGGTCGAGAGTCGTGAAGCCAGCAATTCGGCACTACAAATCTTATGGTTTAATGTTACAAGGTTGCTATCATTTAGCTATTGAGAACTGGGTTATTTAAATGCATGCCGCTCAAATCTTATCCATTTATATATCTTCTATATTTTGTTGTTTATGTTTAAACCACTCAAATCATTCGTATTACAAATATTTATTTCAACTAAAGAATATGAAATACAGTTTCTTATGCATAACTATATATATATATATATATATATA
>JXCR01148511.1:462503-479511 GCA_002079205.1 Phalaenopsis hybrid cultivar
ATTGAAGATTCTTCCTTCTTTGATAAAGAATCATCCAAATGGGTCACTATTATATTTAATTTTCTCTACTTGTAGTGGTTGAGGCTTCTCTGAAAAGCCATATTTGGGTCTATCCCACCCAATATCATGAAGTGTGAGTCCCTCGAATTCTTTTTTACCCATTTTATCATGTCTTAGGTTATTAAAAAGAGTTGACCACTAGTTGGGCCGTTGAGATGCGAAGGCGAGCCTTCCATTCCTGAATGGCTATTGTCTAACATTCAACTATAGGTGTTTGATTGCTTGATCATCCTTGAGAATTCGTGTTTGGTCATTCGACCCTCAATAGCCAGATTTCAGTTACTCGGCTTCGGGCACTTAGTCTTGTAGGCTATTTGGATGCTCGATTTTGGTTGCCCAGTCTTGAGCGCTAGATCGACCTTAATCACTCGTCCTCAGTTGTTCGAGCTCTGTCAATTGGCCTCATATGCTTCGCTTTCACAGCCTGTAGCTGTGTTCGATGACTCAATCATTTGTTTCTACTCATCTGAGATGGCATTTGTTAGTTGATATTTTCTATACTATCTGATAATGATGGCTTCCATTCTCTACAACCCAATGGATTTTATTGAGGTGGACATGCTAACACTATTAAAGATTAAGAGCATGTTAACCATCATCAAACGACCTGCATCTTTGCCCCATCTATCACTTGAAGGTCACCATGAGGGGTGAAAAGGTAAATACTTTTTATGTCAACGAGTTGTTGTTCTGTAAGGACCGATTTCAGCTTGGCCTTAGACTCCCTCCTTGTGAAGAACTGGTTAGATGTTTTCACTTATATGGGATCATTCTATCACAAGTAATGTCGAATTTAATCATTGTAATCATGATCATGGTGATGATATTCATATAGAGAATGGACATTCATTGTTCTATTGAACTCTTTAGCTATCAATTCTCCTTGTGCTTCTATCTGAAGGGGTTTGTTCAAATTACCTCAGAGAGTAAGATTCACTTCTAAGACTTGGAGACCAAAGCGAAGTATTAGAAGCATATGTTTTGCTTTGTCTCAATGGAGAGGGGTTGACAGATTAGGACTATTCATATATACACACCTGTGACAGCAAAGCTGGAGCCACGAATCTCAGCATGCTCTAGTATCTGGACAATCAGGTTGTTGGTAAGGTGCTCACTCAGAATTACTTGGATGAGGGCAAGCACAGAAGGGCTAAGAGAGAGAGCCAATTATGGCTTTAATAGGTATGAGTGGATATGAACATTTGATTTCTCCTTCTATTTTTATTCAAATAATGGGGACCAATGACATGAGCATTATCAAAACAAGGGATTATGATGAGAGACTAGTGAGTAATTTCATTTCTCTCACAGATACTTCCATGGATGACAGAGGAAAATAGATGATTGGTGAAGGGGAGTAGCAGAGTGACAGGATGATTGGCAAAGCAGAGTTGAGTAGACCAATAGGGAGTACAAGTGGGGCTATTATTGCACCATTGGATATGAAGCCGATCAAGACCCAACTCCCCCATCACAAGTGATCAATCTCAAAAGAGAGAGTTCTGCAACGGGATGGACTGTCACCAAAGATAAAGACGGTCTTACAAACTAGGAGGCTGCTTAAGAGGCCATAGAGTCAGTTATCCTTGTGGCAGAGCATACAAGGAAGCCAGTCTGCTACTAGAGAATCCAATTGAAATGTGTTCCTCAGAAAAGTAGGGATATGGTGCGATTGAGCAAGGACAAACATTACGCCTTAGTGGTTCTATTCAAGAAATGAAACTTTATGAATCCTCGAAGATTGTCATGTGGGAGATATACTGTGAAGGCCTGTAGGAAGACAACTAGTTACTAGCCGAGTGAATGATGACAATGAAGACTTCCGGAGAGTTCGCTCAGTATCTTTCATTGATCATCGTGCAGATAGCCACCATCCAGGCCAAGTTCTACAGAGAGATCTATATTGTCTTGGCCACCTTATAAAATATTATGTAGTTTCTTTAGTTTGGGTGTGTACGGAAAAAAAATATTGCGTCTGCAGTCCGGATGAAAGTTGCTTTTAGACAACGGACGCAATGCACAGATCGTGCGACATATTTTTTATTTCCTCGGTGCCAGATGCAACTCTGTGTCCGGACTCTTGACGCAATATTTTTTTGTCTATGGAATAGTTCAAGGAGCTCGTCACCATTTCCGAGGTAGATGATGAACAGGGGAGGTGTGTCAGGGGCTCATCAAATATATTATAAAATTCATTTTTAATCTAAATTATATGTTGTTATAAAAGAAATGAAATGAAAACTGCCTCCCCTCGTTAATTACTTTTGTTGATTATTGCGAATGAGTGTAAGTTTATGTAGGATAAATTTTAGAACTAGTCATTTGATGAATTAAAATGAATCCTCAGGTGAAGAGAACTTAGTAACAAAAAATGTGAATAAACTCAAGTATGAATAAAATTGGGATATCGATTGTATATCCGATGAGAGTCTTGATGTGAGTAGGGGTGTAAACGAACCGAACACGAACGAACAGAGCTTGTGTCGTGTTCTGTTCGTTTGAAATTTAGTTTGTTTGAAATAAACTCGTGTTTGAAATTGTTCGTGAAGTCACTGTTCGTGTTCGTTTCTTAACGAACGAGCCGAACACGAACCGAACACGAGCTGTTCGCGAACGACGAGCCAGTTTGACATCTCTAATATTAATATATATAAATAATATAGTATATTAATTATGTAATTTATATTATATAAATATATAATATCTATATTAGTATATTACTAATATAGTATATTAATATATTATTATTATTATTTTATTATATATTATAATTTATAAAATTTAATTTTTTGAATATCATAAATTTTTTATATATAATTATTTTAAATTATTTTATATTTCGAACAATAACGATTCGAACACGAACGAACGCATCACTATTCGTGTTTGGTTCATTTAACTAACCGAACGAAAAAAATTTGTTCATTTTCGTCTCGTCTACTTATCGAACAAATCGAACACAAACTCATTGACGAACCGAACACGACCTGTTCGCGAACAACGAGCTTTTTTGACAGCCCTAGATGTGAGTCATTCGTTGATTTAATGAGATGGTTGTCATGAATATAATTGGGCTCGACTCAAGTCTTACACTACCCATTCTCTCTTGTAGTCTCTCGAATAAGTAGTCTAATTAAACGAGTTGTGTCTTACTCCATACTTGAATGAATTTTATTGATGTCTTCACATAATAGTATAGACTCACCAGTTCACGCACTATTCAATGTTGGTCTTATCACAAAGCGTGAAATCTATCTGCTAGGGCTTGAGTTGTGTTTCAAGTGAAAAGAGTTGAGAGGTTTTACAAAGCTTGAGCATTGCAGAACAAATGATCATAAAACAAATTAATTGAACTAGACCAGAGCTTTTGATTGAACTGTCTTCTATCCATATAATCATTGAATTTAATAAATTTATAAAGTATTTTAATTTCTAATTTTTTGTGATCGGAGACAACTTAGTAATCGGATGATCGAGTAAAAAAGAGTTGTCATACATATGATATTTGATTTTCCATTGACCACTTCTTTTCTAATCCTCTGTAAATATCAGGGGAGTGATCCTTTTTCATAGTGTATTGGTATGAAGTTAACATTGGTTCCACAATAGTTTAGCGAGAGATTTCAATGGTCATTTAGTGAGGAGGCCTCACATGAAGGTGACGATGAGTCGAACGACTCAGATTCACCTCTCTGGCATTTAAAATCATTTGGTCACTGATTTTGAAGATGGACTTTCTCTTAGAATCAAAAACTCAAAAGCTCATACCACCCCTAAGAATGATACATGTGACTTTTTTTCTTGCTGATGCATCTCTCTTGAGATGTTGTGTCAAGTGGTGCCTGTGAGACATGTCAGACGTTAGATGTTATAGATGATTTCCTTTCCATTGAAATATTTGTTGCACACTACTTTAGATGTGGCTTCTGCTCGCTATTGATTTATGGATGTCCCTTTTGAAAATATTAATCAAGGTTAGACTTTTTGTGGGCTGCATCATCGTTCACTTGGCTATGTGTCTCACCAACCTCAACATGCATCGAATTTCATTTTGTGGTAGTTCATCAAACGAGTGGTGACTATTAGAACATTCAATTCCTTCTCTAAGTTTGATCTGCCATTGGCTTAGGGTTTTGAGGCTTGAGAGGAGGCATCACCATTCAATGCGAGGTGGGGAAGTCTTATGATTCAATGAGAAAGTAGTTGTGAGACTTGGCCAAGCAATAACAACAACAACAACAAAACCATTATCCTACTATATGGGGTCGGCTACATGAATCTTTTTTCTCCATTTCATCCTATTTAGTGTCATATTTTCATTTAATTCTAACAAATTAATATCATTTTTTACATAATATGCTCAAGTCTTCCTACATCTATCTCTGCCTTTCTTAACATATGTCGAATCTAAAACATCTACTCTTCTAATCGAATCATCAGATGGTCGACATTTAATGTGACCAAACCATCAAAGACTTGGCCATGTAATGAAACCATGTTCTTATGAAATAAAATGGGGGATCTTTATTTGTACCTCTTCTTTATTACAGTTGTAAAATATTTTTGTAATTCAATGATTTTCTTACTTATTTTACAATTGTCTGGGTAGCTTTTTACCGATTCTTCTTGTCATCAATCTATCTCATGAGGTATTCTTCCTTGAATTAGGATGCATTTTCTTATTGCAAATTATTGACATGATCTTTTTGTCCACCTTGTAGTTAAGATTTGGCTTCCCTTATGAGCGAAAAATTATTCCATACGGACACCGTATGTAGAGATGCATAAGGTGTCCGATCTTCATCGTTCATCACAACAAATATTTTTTTTTAAAAAAAAATTCAAAATAGTACTCACCGTCATACATCTTTGTTGTGATGAACGGTGGAGATCAGCACCATATACATCCGTATGAAATAATTTTTCCTTATGAGCGGGCTAGTTCTTTGAGTCTGAGTGCGTGCCGACAAGATTCATACGAGAGTGGACACAAACAAATACTTGCATAGAAATTATATTATGACCTTATTTAGCTATAAATTCCTAAAAATTTGTATTGATATGAATGAATCTCAGTGCATATTTTGATCGAAAGCTTCAAAAAATTAAATTATTACCTTATTTAGCTAAAATTCTAAGAATGATTACCTTATTCTTCATAAAATATGTTTCGATTGATATTTTAATATAAAACTAAGTAATATAAATAAAAATGCACAAACTTAATAATTCATGTACCAGTGCCCATGCTAAATCCCACCACTATACACGACTAAATAATGAAACATATGGTAACATTTTTTAATGGAGGTTTTAAAAATGATCTTAAATGGGTACTATAACGATGATTTAAACCACAATTAATTCAAATTGCTTCAATCAGTAGAAAAAACATCAAATAAATCGCTTCGCTTGAATTAATTGAATCGCTCGCTTTTCTCTGGTTTCGAAAGGGGTGTAAGAAAAATGAGTGGAGCTCGAGCGACTCTAAGTTTGAGCTTGATTAATTTTATTGCGGTCGAACTCAAGCTCGAGCTTAAGTCTACGAGTTCGAGCATGAGCCAACTTGTTTAGTATAAAAGAGATGCAATAATATTAATTTAAGGTGATGTTATACTAAAATGACAAATAGAATGAGAGAAATAATAAAGAATCATTTAATATAAAATACAAAGTATTATTATTTTAAAATATTTGATATATTTTAATGATAAAGTGATCAAATTTAATATATTTTGGGTATATTTTATATTAATATATTTTTTTTAAAGCGAGCCAACTCACAAGCTAAAAGAGTTGAGTCAGGACTTACTTGTGCTTAGATTGTTAACTCATCGAGCTCAATTCACAAGTCACTTATCAAGCATAGCTCGAGCGGGCTAACAAGTCAACTCGACTCATGTACAACCCTGGCTTCGTACGATCTCTTAGTTTCTTTCTAGGGTCCACACACGCCAATCTTCTATTCCCCATCGCCACCGAGCAAGTCTTCTTCATTCCCACTAATTTCTAGTCTCCTTTCTCCGAAGGATTCGCTTGGCTTGTAATTTTTTATGATGTTTTGTAATATGTCTGGATAATGCAGTTAGCATGTTTTGTCCATACAAGTTGTCAACATTTTATATGATTTACTATATGCATAAAATGTGATGCTTTGATTAATGCTACTCTGAAAATAACTTCTCATTTCATATTATTTCTTTCGACTTATATTCCATGTCAATTATGGGTAAGAACGTTAATAAACAGTATATATTTGGGTTTTTTAAGTTATATTCTTCATTTTGTTAAGATTAAGCTATGAAATCCTTCACAAATTAGTACAAATAAATATATAATCTCACTGCATCCCTTCAATTTCAGAAAATTCACTAAATTAGTAGTTTTCTTCCATTCATCTATGGGTAAATAACTTTAGATTTTAAAGTAAAATGTTTATGTTAAAAACAAGGTACAAGAAGAGAGTTTAAATAGTAATAACAGTTCATCATCATCATTCTTATTCCAACTAGTTATAAAAGCTTGTTTTAAGTTTAAATATATACAAATGATTCACATAATATGCGCTTAGAAATAGCTACCATCAATGCTTGTATACTAATTTGTGTGTATGATATATCAAGGTAAGGAAGGATTTCTCTTGCAAAATTTGAACAAAGCAAAGGCAATAAGACTTGCTTGTAGGATCCATAGGTTTAGTGTTTATTGGGAAAGTAACAATGTTACATTAAACAACAAAACTCCTTTGTTCTTTTCTCCAAGGTCCAATATTATTTGCTCATAAGCATATGTTAAAATTTCTTATTGAACTTGCTCTGTTCTTCATAATTGTTGTTAATAAGTTCTTAAGATCATATTGTCAATCTCTGTTAAGAAATTCAGCCTGCTTAAATCCTAGCCTTCCAATGAAAATATTGCATAAACTCAATTAATAGCAAAGAGCTATTTTAAAATATAAATCTTATATGAAAACTAGTAACATTCACTAAATTAAATGCTTTTTTTAATCAATTTTTAATATGTGTGTGAGCTTCTTAATTTTGGTTTGAGTTTGTAATATAGTTGGAGTTGGGTTAAATGGCTATATTTTGCTATAATAATTTATTTTGATACCTTCAGTTACTGGTAGTTATTATAGTTCTTAATTTCCGCTAAAAAAATGAATAAAAGATGGATAACTAAATCCAGATGAAGGTCTGAATGTACAAGAAGATTTGAGAGCATTTTGGAATTTGCAATTTAGAGCAAGGATGTATCACAGAAAAAATTATGTTCGTACAAAAAACATATTAATAGATACTTTTACAACTTCAAAGATGTAAAGATTCACTTAATATCATAAGGATTTTTTTAATGAACATGTAGTATGGAATATGCATAGAGCCGGTCATCCTTCTATCAGTAAAGGTGGACAAAATAAACTATTTAGTGTCAGCAATGATATAAATAAAGTTTTAATTCAGATAAAACAACAAGTCATTGATGACATATAAGGAAAACTATGATACATAGTTGAATCAAATGATGCTACAATGATTCCATAAGTTAATCCTAGCAATCACAGTGTAGTCTCGCCAAAAGACAATGATAAATTTTGAAAGCCAATTGAAGATGCATAACTTATCAACTGAAATGCTACAAAGCACCAACAATACACACAAGTATATATGTAGTTTGAGCAGTATACGAAACTGAGTCTATATCGAGCCCACGAGGAATGAATCAACTCCTAAATTCTGAAAAAATTTTAGTTCATTACTTTTGAATCTAGCCTGAAAGTAAGAAGTTTTATGATTTTTAAACGTTACTAATCCTAATTTTTAAAATAGTTAACCTATGCTAACAAGGTGAGAATTCAACAAGACTTTCAAACTTGTGGGTGACAATCAAGAGTAGTTCTTCTGTAATTTAACAAATTTTTTATAACATATTTTGCATCAAATTTGTTATCAAAATATCTTATTACAGGAATTATCTTTATCCCAATTTCATAAAAAAATTTCTTTTAATCTCTCCTCATGTTTACACCTTCTACCACTTGGCAAAATAAAACTCTTTTCAGGAATAAACTTCTTTGATGCCAAAAAGTTATTGTAACATTATTTATCTTTAGCACTACAAAAAAGCAAAGTTTTTTTGTTTCTCACCCTTAAGTTTTGGTGCCATGAGTTTTAGGAAATTTGGCATAGGAATTTTGAATGTGTAGTAAGAAATGTGGAGACTAATAGAAATGAGAGAAAGAGGGAACAATATAATGATTTCAAAGGAAATGATAAAATGAGGAAATTAACTTAAGTAATCAAATGAAAAGTATAGAGAAGAGAAGAAAATATCACCTACAAACTAAAGAACCAAGATGTTAGTCTCCTTCTCCCTCTTCTACGTTTTCTTTTTTCTTCCATCTTCTTTTCTTTCGTTTCCTTCTTTAGGAGGTTCTTCTTTGGTAGGCTGAGGCAATGAGCATAGGAAATGATTGAGAAAATGAAAAGGGAAAAATTTTAAAAAATCATTTTAATAATGGTTTCAATGTCTACGTGCTCACGTGTTGCGCCTAGGAGCTAAAATAGATCTAGAATAGGAATAGTGCGACTCCTAACCACCAAGTGAGAGCTACGGAGCATTTGTGTCTCAGGTAGATGGCGTGTAAGTTTTCCATATGCATACAGGGGCACCACCATAGTAGTGCAATACCTTGACACTCTGTAGGTGGGCAGGGGCGTTCGTTCCAAAACCAAAATCCCTCAAGCCCAAATTTCATATCTACGCAAAGTATGCAACAAAACCATCTTAATATAATCATCCAATACTAGTACTACACACATAACATCATAAGTTAGAAGGAAAAAGCCATAAACAAAAGCAAATCAAATCACAACATTACTTGATTTGCCTCCCGGTTTGTTTCAAGTTCTCAACTACATAATGCCAGATTGACTATTTGGGATGATCAAACTTCTGAGTTTCTCTACAACCCATCTTATCACACTGTAAGTGTAACTTAAGTGACTAACCAATAACCTTAAACACTCGAATGGTTTTTATATCCTTGATATCAATAGCTCAAAATGGGTAAAACGTAACTACAATGAAATGATCAAACTGCCTGGATTTTTGTTTTTCTGAAAATAATTTTAATTTTAAATTATACAATAAAACCTCTTGTTCATGTTTGAAAATTTTCCTTAAGCTTCTAATCATGTCATTTATTAATTTTCTTTTTATAGATCATGACACTCTCATAAGCTTTCAGTCTAATCTCCTCTAATACAATCAATTATAATAAATTATTATCTATTGAATTCTTAAGATTATATTTAATCTATATGACGCCCTAATATGACTTATGCTCTAGTTCCACTAGTAAGTGATATGTTTTTACAAAAATTACCATATATGTGGGCATTCTCAAAGGCGTCTTATAGATTGTCTTATAGACCCATAAAGCATGACTTAGCTTGAGAGATCAATTATTCCTACTTGGGTTAACAATTTTCTCTAGAATTCTATTGATGTCCTTATTGGGTATCTCTGCTAAATCCAATTGGTTCACTAGTCACAACTTTGGATCATAAAACTACACATTTGAACATATAGTTTAGACATGATGAAAATTGCTCTTAAAATTGTGTTACCAAGATTTAGAAATATGGTGGTATTGTGATTGTATCGACATTATGGTATTGAGGTGGTATTAGGATTGTATTGGAGTGGTATTAAGCTGATATTTATGTGGTTGTATTAGGGTGGCACAATAGTGGTGGTATTAGAGTGATATTGAGGTGATATTTGGGTGTTATTTAGATGATATTGATGTGGTGGCATTGGGTGATATTTTGGTGGTGTGATAGTAGTGATATTAGAGTGGTATTAAGGTAGTATTAGGGTGGTACAATGATATTGGTGTGATATTGAGATAATATTGAAGTTGTGGTATTTGGGTGGTTAAGGTGGTATTTGTGTGGTGCAATAGTGGTGATATTGAGCTGGTATAAGGGAATAAGTGATGTGGTATTTATTTGAGTTTGTCGTAGTAATGAGGTGAGATTGAGATGATATTAATGTGGTGGTATTATGGTGGTTTTGGAAGGATATTGAGGTGTTATTACGGTGGTATTTGGGTGGTATTGTGATGATGCAATAGTTGTGGTATTAGTGTGGTATTGTGATGATATTGAGATGATATTGAAATTTTGCTATATGGTTGGTATTGTGGTGATATTAGGGTAGTTCAATGGTGGTGGTATTTTTTTTTGTTATTGAGGTGACATTGTAGTTGTACTATAATGATATTGGGGTGTTACTGAGATGATATTGATGTGATGGTATTGTGATGGTGTAATAGCGGTGGTAATAGGAAGATGTTATAACTCTATTGTTGTGATATTGTTATGTTATTATGGTCATTTTGAGATGATAATGATGAGAAGGTATTCAGTTGGTGGCACTGGTGCAGTATATATTGGGGTGGCACTAGTGCATTATATATTGGGGTGGTATTATTGTGATATTGTTATGGTATTACGATGGTTTGGTGCAATGGTGGTTGTATTGAGGTGATATTGAGGAAGTATTGTAGTGTTATTGTTTTGGAATTATGATGGTATTGAGTTAGTGCACTGGTGGCGGTACTTGGGTGGCATTGGGGTGATAGTGGGGTAGTACTGTGGTGATATTTATTTGGTACAATGGTGGTGGCATTAAGGTGATATTGATGTGGTCTAGAGTTTTTTCACACAAATGCACCATATTTTTTGCTCCTCTGAGGTTAAAGGCAATAGATTATGATGTTATAAAAATTTACCATTTGAAAATTGATGTTCTAAATTTATTACTCAATTGTAGAAAAATGGAGGTCTTTTGGTGATGCAAATGAAAAGATTTTATTTTTTTATCACAAAAACACTATGTCTTCTGCTCCACTCAAAAGAGAAATAGATTAAAGCTTATAATATCAAGATAACATTGATTTAAGCTACAAAAGACATCAAGCAATGCAAAGTAGTGTGATAATTTCAATGACAAAAACTCACCTCTATTTCTTTCTTGTCACCATATTTTTTACTTTCCATTTTCAAACTTGATCTTATGCGAAAGAAGAAATGAAATCGATTGTTGAAAACGAATTGGAAACCCTAGAGCGAAAAATAAAAAAGAAGGCACGGCTCGGGTTTTGGATAAGACTGTTTTTTCTGATTGAATTTTAGGATTAGTTTCGGATCGAGTTCAATCACCACTAAAAAAAGACATTTTTACCTTTTTATTTACTAACACAAAGTGTGTCCATCTAGGCAAACATGTGTCATGAAATTATTGTACTCCAAACGTAAATCACGTCCGGAGTCTGAACTATTTTCTCCCTTCTTTTTCGTTTCTCTTTACCACCTATCCTCTCTCATTCTCTCATTCTCTCTCTACTTGAGAGAAAAAATAATATAGGATGATAAAAAGTAAAAAATTAAAAACCAGATAAAAAAATAGAAGCAAAGAAAAAATAAAAAATGAGAAGAGAAAATTTAAAACAGAACAGAGACAAACTTGATATCCTTGATCGAGTTTGCATGAAAAAATTATTGCATATGGTGTCTGATCTCCATCGTTCATCAGAACAAAGGTGTATAACAGTGAACCATATTTTTAATTTTTTTCTAAAATTTTAAAAAAAAATAATAAATAGTGGAAATCGGACACCGCATCAGAGATGCATCTACGTGCAGTAATTTTTCGTTTGCGTGAGCAAGTACCTGCACACGTTGTACTTAAATTGCAGGAAAAATGTGTTTGTATAAAGTTATAGGTGCGTACACAAGTAGTATTTGATGCAGAAGAAAAAAGTGTTTGTATAAAGTAGTTGATGTGGAATGAAAGTATGCTTGCATAAAATTACAAGTACTCACACTCATTATATTTGACGTGGAGGTGAAATATGATTATAAGTGGTTTCATACTTATGCTTGAAGACCTATATGTATCGTTTTCTATCGATTATACTCAAAATATGTGTGGATAAGAGTGCAATTGATGAATTTCTGTGGTTTTTGATGCTATTGTGGTGAAATACCATCACAATATCACGAAATATCACCAATCCACATGTTCAGATTTCATATGTAATATTCGCTCTGAATATGCCTCTTATGGTGGAGAGACGTAAGGATTCTGTCAGATTTTTTACTATCTATTTGAAAAAAATAATTTAAAATAATTTATATACTTAAAATAAGACTAAAAAATTAGATTAAAAAAATAAAAATATAAATATATAAATAACTAAATTGNGTAGATAAATAACTAAATACATTTATCTATTCAATAAACAATATTTTAATTTAATGCTCTTAACATTTGAATATTTTGAATAATATTATAAATTAAAATTTTGAGATATGCTATTTTATGCATTTTAATTTAATAGTTATTTCTAATCATCTATTCATAATCAAAAGGTTAAATTTGACGATAATAAAAACAGACATTACTTTAGAAACTAGAATGGTACTTTGGTTCAACCTTGGTTCTAATCAGTTCAATCACGGTTCTATGAAAAAACAATTTTGAACTTGGACCGAATACGATCTGATGACTGGTTCACGGTTGAACCGGCTAGATCTTCCGGTCCAATCTGACTTCTAAAACCATGGTTTTTACAGACTTTTCTTTTATTTTTGATTATGTAATTAATGTGCTAAAAATAACTTCTTATTTGGTAATGATTTCTATTCATTTATTTTTAACATGTTATACACTTCGGGTGAACCACAAAATCCCGGCTGAAATTATAACGAATTTTTTCAGCAACTTCGATTGAAATTGTGACTAAATTTTGTGCCGTTAATTTAGCGGTAGAAGTTGTGGTTGTATTGAACCGGTTTAGTGCAAAGATTGAGATTTTAGCCAATTTTTAGCTATTTAAACCTTGCCACTAGAGTGCAAATCTTATTTTTCATTTTTCTCGTGTTCTGTCGATTCTCTATGGCGACAACGCCCTCGACGACCTACCTCTGAGACGACGACGATGCCATGCTCTAGATTTGCTTGATGATTGTAACTATCACATTTCTCTAGTTTCTCATTTCGATTTCTTCTTGGTGGCTTGATTTAGGGTTGAGTTACATGTATGACCAATGGATATATTGCTCGCTTCCTACATTTATAAATCATTATTGAGATACAAAGCATGGTTGAACCTAATTATCAAAAACAAGAAATCCAATATTTTTGTATTTCCCTTAATTCTATTGAGCAAGGGATTACATTAGAAGAAGCTATTGAGGATTTTGAGAAAGTTGGTCACGTTATGGATGAATATGATGACATAAATGAGAAAATTTGAAGTTAGTCGTCTACTCATGACTAAAAAATCAGCCGTTAATCTTGCGGCATGAAACAATGTCTGTTATTACACCGTTGCATTTGGGCAGCTTATAAGTGCATGCGGCATTTTCAAAACGTCGCTGTACCGTTTGGTTCGCACGTTTCGCCAGCTTATCCAAAATTACATTTGGACTTTTATACTAAACACAGACCGTGAATCGACCCCCTGTCCGTTAACTAAACACTAGCTGCTCCAAACAGATCTTAAATATTTATAGCAAATAATTCAGCTGCTAAATGTTAGCGGCTAACCAATCAGCCGATGATTTTCCTGGCTGATCCTTTTGCAGCGGTCAACTCCTTACCGACATGACTTTCATGGACTGATTAAGTTCAGTCAGGAATCTTTATTGGTTGACTTTTTAGCTGATAATCTCTGAATTCCATGTAGTAATGAAAATTTGTTGATTTAAATAACTAAGTCGTACTCCGTATGATGAAGTTCTTATACTACATGTGTATTACTTTCATTGGTTGCACGATTATAAGAAATACATTAATCTTGCGATAAATTATTTATTTATTTGTGTATATTAATGCTAATTTTTATTAATTCATACAAAACGACGCAACGAAATATTAAAAAACATATATTCAAATTTGATGAATGCTACAAAATACGAGGCGGCAGAGTAATGAATTATCGTCTTAGTGTTACATGAAGATTCAATATACACTTAGATGAAAAAGAATCAACTTGTGATGACACCAGAAGTTTTTACATAGAAAACCCGTAAAGGGAAAAAACCACGGGGTCTGACTCAGTCATAAAAATATACTATAAGTTGATGATTGCAGGGGCCCCTTATCCTATAGACGGGAAATGATTATTAGATTTTCCAAGGTACAACGTCGACTGACGGTGTTTGGTTAACGGTGGTCAATGACAGTTGATGACGGTCGGCGGGGTCGACGACGGTCGCTGATGGTCGTCGACGGACGGCGGTGGTCGTTGACGATCGGTGGTGGTCGACGACGATCGATGATGACAGAGATGATGTTGGACTTGAACTCCTTCTCGAAGCCTCAAGTTCTCTCTCAAGCCTCCTCCCCTCATGTGAAGGGTGGGGAGCTATTTATAGTGTCCTGGGGGCAATTAATGCAGAAATATGAACTATTTTGATTGGACGGTCCAGAGAGTTTCCCTTGATCAGATGACGTTTGATGGACATTTGAGTGTCTTAATGATCTCAGAATTGAGTAATCTTGGGCTCGTTGGATTTGTCTTGTCAAGAAGCTTGATTCGATTGTGAACTCATTGAATTCGACATTTGTTTGATCTTTCAAATGTGTCCAGAAATCATCCAAGAATGATTTAATCGCTCGATCCAGGCCTAATTTGACTCGGATTGAACTAACATTGATATCATTAGGTCCGTCTCATCAGGTTGGTCAATTTGACTATAAGTTTGCTGAAATCGGAGCTCTGGATGACATTTACTTGAAGTTTAAATGTTTCTTTCTCAAAAGATTGCCTCGAGAATCGTGTCATACCTCGAGATTTGTGATGGATGATGAAATTTTATTAGTGGCATATCAAAACTATATATAATAACTAGAGTTTCAGAGTCATTTCTAAGAGAATAAATAAGAGAATGAAAAAATAAACCTCCTTTTCTTTGAAAGATTTACGTATATACCACACATTTCATATGTATTTACAAATCTTATAACTAAACTTTTACATTATAACATAATCGATGCATAAAAGGGTGCGATATGAAAGATTTGGGTGATATAAATATGAAAGAAAGTATAGATATTAGATATATAAATGCATATAATTTAGTAGCAAGCATGTAGATGAAATCTTCTATTCAATCCTAGCATTAGTATTTTTCAATTCTTTTGATAAAAAAAAAATAAGGGCTTTTACATACATATCACCTCATTCCTACTTATTTACATATCTAACATCTAAACTTTAATTATTATATTTATACCAACCAAATCTTTTATAAGACATAAAAAATACTATCATTTTAACTTTTAAAATGTGAAATGCACGTTTTCATACATAAGGAGATTTATGTAAATATATAAAAATTGAGTGGTATGCATGTAAATCTTCCAAGAAAATATTACAACCCAACTTGTTAATAGTAAAAATGTCAGCTCGATAATGTAACTTGTCGAGAAGCCATGAAACTCCTCTTTGTCTGTTCTTTCCAGTTGCTTAATTAGTTTTATTTGTTTTGATAAGCACGTTGCTGCGAGATATATAGGCACCAGTTGATGTGGTATATATATAAATTAAACAGGAGAATGATTGACGAAGCAAAAAATAGAACGAGAAAAAATCAAACTAGAAAAGAACACACAGATTTACGTGGTTCGGCAAATTGCCCACGTCCACGGAGTTACAAAAGATTTTACTACTTTTGGAATGTACATCAGTCGATCATCTCGACTTACAAGAGGAATCTCTCACTTCGCTGCTTTCTGTTCTTCTTTCTCTGTTCTTCTCTCTCTACACCGAGATACACCGAAGAAGATAAGCTTACAATAGAAATAAAACCACTTTCTCTTCTGCCACAAGCTACCAAGAAGAAGCCAAGGGAGAACAATCTTCTTCTTCCTTCACCGCAAGGAACTACTGCTTGCACTTTCATTCTTTCTATCCCGAAGAAGCGTGAAGAAGAACATCGTGACTTCAAACAAAGAAGAGAGCCGTCCGAAGCCTTTATCTCGAACAGGAAGCTTAGGGATGAAAGGAGGCGGTGTTTCGCGAAATGGAGGCGGGAACGGTTCGCGTCGGGAGATGTTTCGACGATTCTCGACCTCTCGCGATCAAGCAGGAGGCGGGAATTGGCGCCGATTCACAAAACATGAAGAAGCAAAAGCGGGAGTCGGCGAAATCGGTCTCCAGCTTTAACACACACGAAAAGTGATATTTTATATCGAGCACCATTACCGGATACATTACATAAATAAATTATTTACTTATTTAGTTAAGACCTTCCAATGTTATAATATTGTATGAAACAATATTTAGTGGAACTAAAATGGGACAAATCAAAATATTTGTCATATAAACATGATGAATAAAGGGCAGATTTGTAATTTTAAACATCTATTATATTTTATTAGAGAACAAAGGCATTAAATACTTGATCAGATTAGGGTCAACTCGCATTTAAGTTTGTGCTTGATTAATTCATTGTGTTCAAGCTCAAAATTAGTTCTTTATTTATTGTGAGAGTGATAAAGACATCAATTCAAATACTTATTGTTATAATAGGACTTAAATAATAAATTAGATGACAAATAATAATAAATTCAATAATCTAAAGGAACAAGTTGATATTTTTTATATATTTTTTACAATTTTAGACTTACACATTAATATTTTAATTTATTTTGGTGTGCTTTAAATTGCTTAAAAAGATTGGCACATAAGCTATGAAGTTGAGTGGAAACTAGCTCAAGTTTGGACTATTTGCTCGTTGAGTCTGACTCACGAGTCATTTATTTTAGTCGAGTTTATGCCAGTTCATGAGTCAATGTGACCTAGTTATACCTCAAACTCGAATCAATAATTGAAGGACAAATGCAAGGCATCAATTTTAGAGAGAGA
>JXCR01148511.1:484864-539620 GCA_002079205.1 Phalaenopsis hybrid cultivar
CATTTTTAATAACTAATAAAGCATCTTCAGTAGGAGCCAACCAATGCTTATGTGGTATTTTTGCTGTGCAATTTTCTCTGCAAGTGTCGTTAGAGAACAGCCAGAAGTTGAAGCCTAGGCCTCTGGAGGCCAATTTATTTCTATCAGACTCAGTTGTTGAGATTTTTCTTACTTCCATGAATTTGACGGCAGAGTTGTTGAGAGTTTGAGATTGCGTTCTTTTCAGTGGGGTGGTTGAAATATGGGCAAAATCTGTTATGAATAGGTCAAAAATAGGTCGCCTCCGCTGCATTATTATATTGATCATATATTTCATTTTCTTACATTATCCCATAATTCCTAACTATTTACACATATAACATTTCAAATTTTACTTTTTATATTTATGCCCCTTGAGTATTTCACATCACATCAAAAGTGAAGGAGCCGAGCTTGAGCGAGCCCATTGCTTGTTTGTGTTTGGTACGTGTTTGAAATAGCTCGTGAATAACATATTTGTATACAACAATTCAAAATCATTTGTTTGAATTAAGCTCGTGTTTGAGCTTTAATTTTGGCTCAAATTAACTTTTGAAAATTCAAATTTTTTTTTTATTTTAAACTTTTTTAGAGGAACTAAAAAAAAGTAAAATCTTTTTGTTTTGTGGTTGTTACAACAATGCAAACCTAAAAATTGCTGATTTTCTCCCATTCATTTTTACATTTGTAGTGGATTCTTAATGAAATTTTACTCAATATCTTGATGTGGGACAAAACTAAGAGGAGGTCTTTAAGTAAAGGAAGGAGAGATTACATAAAGACAACCAAATTCTCTTGGAAAAAAAATTGAATCCATTTATATGTATACCACTCAATTCTTATGTATTTATATATGCAACATTCAAAATTTCTTTTTTGTTTACATCTTAATCACAAGGATCATTAAATATGCCTTCTCATTATGCAAAAATTAAAGTTTAAGTATTAGATATGTCAATACATAAGAATAGAGTTGTATGTATGGAAATTCTTATTTTTAGCTTTGGATTTGATGCAAGATGTGAGAAAAACTATGCTGTCAAGGCTTCTAAATTTGCTCATGATTTGTGGCTGAATTTGTTGTGTTATATTCTTTGTGAATAATGATTCTATACTTCAGCTAACTTTTTGGTTTTCTCTTCTTTGTTTGCATAAAAGCCCAAAATTAACTAAACTTGCATTAAATTTGTGAGATGATTAGAATACAAGGATCATGTGTAAGACCAGAGTTTGGAGATAATTTGAGTTTTATTTGTATTTCATTTCCTCGCATCTATTGTTAATTTGGTTCTGATTTTAATTTTATTATTTTTTTAAAGCTACGTTTTTATTTTGCTATAACTAAGATGCTCACTGTACTGTTTCCCTTTTGGAAAATTTACGTGAATATTTCCTAGTTATTCTCTATTTATATATCTAACACTCGAAACTTTGATATTTACATTTTTAACACTTTGATATTAAAATTTCTGCATGAAAGCTTTTAAATTGTTAGTGGTAGTGGTATTTTTGATGTTGTTAAATTCTACATTGTCCTTTGTGAACATGTCTCGAGAGTTTGAACCGAAGGAAGGAGGAAAGTAGAGAATAGAGAGATAGAGAGTAGAATAAGTCAAAAGTTTACTCTGTAGTAAGTCTAGACAGATGTACTTTTATTTGTCCTCTTACCTCCTATATATAGGAATGTATTTGTATAATTATAGAAAGAGGGAACAATTATGGAAACCGTTCTTAATGCAATATGGTGGTAATTAGCTGGGCAGTAAAAGTGGGTCGACCGACAGGTTTGCGATCAAATGCTCTTGCATGCACCTTTGTCGGTTGGGATTTTAGGCATGGTTTGCAGATTTAATATTTCGCAATCGTGTGTCGATCGATTCTAATCACACGGTCGTTTGTTGGACGGTAGGATGCCTTAATTTGAGGACTAAAGATCTCAGCCGGCCAAGTGATTGGATTGCCAAGTCATAGGCTCATTTAATTTTTATACCTAAAATATCTTATAACGCTCTCATAAAAGCATGGGAAAATATGTAATTTTTCACTTTATACTTCATTACCTATAAATAGGGGGTCATACAATAAGTGTTGATCAATCATTCTTCAAAGAGCAGTTCTTTATTGTGCTCTCTATCTTCTATCTACGCTATATTATTTGGGTGTGATTTATATGACAGATTCATATTCAACTCTTATCATTTTAGTTTTTTTTATCAAAAAAAAAAAAATTTATGTTTTATATCAGTAGTTTTATTTATTGCTTTAATTGCATGTGAACATATATATTTAAGGTGATCAAATCTAACACTGCCAACAAAAATTCTCAAGAATTTTGATTATTTCATCTCAAACCAATCCACCATAATAATCTCAAAGTTTGAAGACTTGACAATAGAATAACTAAAAATAATATTAAAAAATCATAAACATTCCACGCTTAGTCCTCCCTTCACAGAAGTCAAAAAGCTATAAAATTAAGAACACAGTTGTAAAGCGAAACAAGCACTCCTCACCAAAACCCACTACTTCTACATCCTAAAATCCGCAATTAATGCAATGAAAAAACCTTTCACATATTGATTGCCAGCTGTGTGTGTGTGCGCGCGCGCGCGCGCGCGCGCGCGCGCATGCGTGTAATTTCATTAAAATTTTGGTATGTAATGCTATTTATAAGATATATTATGTTTTTTGTTGTAGTATTATTGGCGTGGGCAAAAAGTGGAGGATTATTATGGTCGAGAAAGGAGGATGTGAGGAGATATGATCGAGAGTCGTAAAGCCAGCAATTCGGCACTACAAATCTCTTAAGATTCATGTGGTTTCATGTTACAAGGTTGCTATCATCTATAACTTTTAGCTATTGAGAACTGGGTTATTTAAATGCATGCCGCTCAAATCTTATCTATTTATAATCTTCTATATTTTGTTGTTTATGTTTAAACCACTCAAATCATTCGTGTTACGAATATTTATTTTAACTAAATAATATGAAATACAGTTTCTTATGCATAAGTAAGTATATATATATATATATATATATATATATATATATGATTGCAAAGTGCATTTGCGATGCACCCGTGTGCTGTCTAAGGCAAGCCTCGAACTGAGAACCCCAGGGATCTTATACATGTTGCCAACAAAAAAGACCAACCGATTTGCACTCTATATATATATATATATATTATATAATTGAAATTTAGGTTTTAGGTGCATAAATCCACACAAATTAATTTGTTGCATGTATGCAAATCACTTTCAAAATATTTATTTATTTTTTGTTCATCCAGTTTATCATGTAAGTATTAACATATATTGTGTTGAAATCAAATTTGACAATGAATCACACCCAAAAAATAAAACATATGGAGAGAGTGAGAGTGAGAGTGAGAGTGAGAGTAAGAGTGATGATCTTGTATTGAAGATTCTTCCTTCTTTGATAAAGAATCATCAAATGGGTCACTATAGTTGATATTTTCTATACTATCTGATAATGATGGCTTCCATTCTCTACAACCCGATGGATTTTGTTGAGGTGGACATGCTAACACTATTAAGGATCAAGAGCATGTTAACCATCATCAAACGACCTGCATCTTTTCCCCATCCATTCACTTGAAGGTCACCATGAGGGGTGAAAAGGCAAATACTTTTTATGTCAACGAGTTGTTGTTCTATAAGGACCAATTTCAGCTTGGCCTTAGACTCCCCCCTTTTGAAGAACTGGTTAGATATTTTCGCTTATATGGGATCATTCCATCACAAGTAATGTCGAATTCAATCATTGTAATCATGATCATGGTGATGATATTCATACAGAGAATGTACATTCATTGTTCTATTGAACTCTTTAGTTATCAATTCTCCTTGCGCTTCTATCTGAAGCGATTCGTTCAAATTACCTCAGAGAGTAAGATTCACTTCTAAGACTTGGAGAGCAAAGCGAAGTATTAGAAGCATATGTTTTGCTGTCTCAATGGAGAGGGGTTGACAGATTAGGACTATTCTTGTATACACACCTATGACAGCAAAGCTGAAGCCACGAATCTCAGCATGCTCTAGTATCTGGACAACCAGGTTGTTGGTAAGATGCTCACTCAGAATGACTTGGATGAGGGCAAGCACAGAAGGGCTAAGAGAGAGAGCCAATTTTGGCTTTAATAGGTATGAGTGGGTATGAACATTTGATTTCTCCTTCTACTATTTTTATTCAAATAGTGGGGACCAATGACATGATCATTATCAAAACAAGGGATTATGATGAGAGACTAGTGAGTAATTTCATTTCTCTCACAGATACTTCCATGGATGACAGAGGAAAATAGACGATCGGTGAAGGGGAGCAGTTGAGTGACAGGATGATTGGCGGAGCAGAGTTGAGTCGACCAATAGGGAGTACAAGTGGTGCTATTATTGCACCCTTGGATATGAAGCCGATCAAAGACCTAACTCCCCCATCACAAGTGATCAATCTCAAAAGAGAGAGTTCTGCAACGGGATGGACTGTCACCAAAGATAAAGATAGTCTTACAAACTAGGAGGCTGCTTAAGAGGCCATAGAGTCAGTTATCCTTGTGGCGGAGCATACAAGGAAGCCAATTTGCTACAGGAGAATCCAACTGAAATGTGTTCCTCAGAAAAGTAGGGAGATGGTGCGATTGAGCAAGGACAAACATTACGCCTTAGTGGTTCTATTCAGGAAATGAAACATCATGAATCCTCGAAGATTGTCATGTGGGAGATATACTGTGAAGGCCTGTAGGAAGAAAACTAGTTACTAGCCGAGTGAATGGTGACAATGAAGACCTCCAGAGAGTTCGCTCAGGATCTTTCATTGAGCATCGTGCAGATAGCCACCATCCAGGCCAAATTCTACAAAGAGATCTATATTGTCTCGGCCACCTTATAAAATATTATGTAGTTTCTTTAGTTTGGGTGTGTATGGAGAAAAAATATTGCGTCTGCAGTCCGGTTGAAACTGCTTTTAGACAACAGACGCGATGCACGAATCGTGCGACAGATTTTTTGTTTCCTCCGCGCCAGACGCAGCTCTGTGTCCGGACTCTTGACGCAATATTTTTTCGTCTATGGAATAGTTCAAGGAGCTCGTCACCATTTTCGAGGCAGATGATGAACAGGGGAGGTGTGTCAGGGACTCATCAAATATATTACAAAATCTCATTTTTAATCTAAATTATCTTTTGTTATAAAAGAAATGAAATGAAAACTGCTTCCCCTCGTTAATTACTTTTGTTGATTATTGCGAATGAGTGTAGTTTATGTAGGATAAATTTTAGAACTAGTCATTTGATGAATTAAAATGAATCCTTAGTTGAAGAGAACTTAGTAGCAAAAAATGTGAATAAACTCAAGTATGAATAAAATTGGGATATCGATTATATATCCGATGAGAGTCTTGATGTGAGTTATTCGTTGATTTATTGAGATGGTTGTCATGAATATAATTGGGCTCGACTCATGTCTTACACTACCCATTCTCTCTTGTAGTCTCTCGGATTGGTCGTCTAATTAAACGGGTCGTGCCTTACTCCAGACTTAAATGATTTTTATTGATGTCTTCACATAATAGTTTAGACTCACCACTAGAGTGATTCACGCACTATTCAATGTTGGTCTTATCACAAAGCGTGAAATCTATCTGCTAGGGCTTGAGTTGTGTTTCAAGTGAAAAGAGTTGAGAGGTTTTACAAAGCTTGAGCATTGCAGAACAAATGATCATAAAACAAATTAATTGAACTAGACCAGAGCTTTTGATTGAACTGTCTTCTATCCATATAATCACTGAATTTAATGAATTTATGAAGTATTTTTATTTGTAATTTTTTTGTGATCGGAGACACCTTAGTTAATATCAATAATCTAATGCTGACTTTTGACCGGATGATCGATTAAAAAAGAGTTGTCATACATATGATATTTGATTTTCCACCGACCACTTTTTTCCCATCCTCTGTAAATACCGGTGGAGTGATCCTTTTTCATAGTGTATTGGTATGAAGTTAACATGGTTCCACAATAGTTTAGCGAGAGATTTCAGAGGTCATTTAGTGAGGAGGTCTCAGATGAAGGTGAGGATGAGTCGAACGACTCAGATTCACCTCTCTGGCATTTAAAATCATTGATCATTATTTCTTAACATGGTGAGCTTGGTCACTGATTTTGAAGATGGACTTTCTCTTAGAATCGAGAACTCAAAAGCTCATACGACCCCTAAGGATGATACACTAGCAGGAATCAATCGCATGTGCATCCATGTGACTTTTTTTTTTTCTTGCTGATGTATCTCTCTTGAGATTTTGTGTCAATTGGTGCCTGTGAGACATGTCAGATGTTAGATGCTATAGATGGTTTCCTTTCCATTGAAAGATTTGTTGCACACTACTTTAGAAGTGGCTTCTGCTCGCTATTGATTTATGGATGTCCTTTTTGAAAATATTAATCAAGGTTAGACTTTTTGTGGGCTGCATCATCGTTCATTTGGCTGTGTGTCTCACCAACCTCAACATGCATTGAATTTCATTTTTGTGGTAGTTCATCGACGAGTGGTGACTATTAGAACATGCAATTCCTTCTCTAAGTTTGACCTGTCATTGGCTTAGGGTTTTGAGGCTTGAGAGGAGGCATCACCATTCAATGGAAGGAGGTGGGGAAGTCTCATTATTCAATGAGAAAGTAGTTGTGAGACTTGGCCAAGCAATAACAACAACAACAACAAAACCATTATCCCACTAAGTAGGGTCTGCTACATGAATCTTTTTTCTCCATTTCGTCCTATTTAGTGTCATATTTTCATTTAATTCTAACAAATTAATCTCATTTTTTATATAATATGCCCAAGTCTTCCTAGGTCTACTTCTGTCTTTCTTAACATATGTCGAATTTAAAACAACTACTCTTCTAATCGAATCATCAGATGTTCGAAGTTTAATGTGACCAAACCATCAAAGACTTGGCCATGTACCTCCTTTATTACACTTGTAAAATATTTTTGTAATTCTATGATTTTCTTACTTATTTTAGGATTGTATGGGTAGCTTTTTACCAATTCTTCTTGTCATCAATCTATCTCCTGAGGTAGAATTCCCTGAATTAGGATGCATTTTCTTATTGTAAATTATTGACATGACCTTTTTGTCCACCTTGTAGTTAAGATTGGGCTTCCCTTGTGAGTGAAAAATTATTCCATGCGGCCACCGTATGTAGAGATGTATAAGATGTCTAATCTCCATCGTTCATCACAACAAATATTAAAAAAAAAAAATCAAAATAAGGCCCATCGGCATTGTATGCATCCGTATGGAACAATTTTTCCTTTTGAGTAGGCTAGTTCCTTGAGTCTGAGTGCGTGCCGGCAAGATTCAAACGAGCGTGTGGACACAAACAAATACTTGCATAGAAATTTTATATGGGATAAATTCCTAAAAAATTGTATTAATATAAAGGAATCACAATGCATATTTAGATCGAAAGCTTTAAAAATTAGATTATGACCTTATTTAGCTAAATTCTAAGAATGATTACCTTATTTTTCATAAAATATGTTTCGAATGTTATTTTAATATAAAACTAAGAAATATACATAGAAAAGCACTAACTTAATAATTCATTTACAGTGCCCATGCTAAATCCCACCACTATACGCTACTAAAAAATGAAACATATCGAAGCATTTTTTAATGAAGGTTTTAAAAATCATCTTAAATGCGTCCTACAACGATGATTTAAACAACAATTCATTCAAATTGCTTAAACCGGTAGAATAAACATCAAATAAATCTTTCTGCTTGAATTAAATGAACCGCTCGCTTTTCTTTGGTTTTGCATAGGGTGTAAACGAGTTGAGTCCAGCTCAAGCCACTCTCAAGTTAAGTTTGAGTTTGATTAATTTTATCGCGTTCGAACTTGAGATCGAGTTCAAGTCTGCGAGTTCAAGGTGGCTCATGAGCCAACTTATTTAGTATAGAAGGGAGACAATAATATTAATTTAAGGTAATGTTATACTAAAATGACATTTAGAATGAGAGAATTAATAAAGGATCAGTTAATATAAAATACAATATATTATTTTTTAAACATTTTTAAATACTTTAATAATAAAGTCATCATATTTAATATTTTTTAGTATATTTTATATTAATATTTTTCTAAATGAGCCAACTCACAAGCTAAAAAAGTTGAGCCAGGCCTAGCTTGTGCTTGACTTGTTAGCTCATTGAGCTCAATTCACTAGTCACTAATCAAGCCAAGCTCGAGCCGGCTAACAAGTCGGCCTGACTCATGTACGCACCTAGCTTCGTACGGTTTCTCAGTTTTCCCATAATACTCTCACACGCATTTCTTCTCTTCCCCGTCACCAGTAAGCAAGCCACCATCTTTTATGTGTTGTCATATCTTCTCTTCCCCGTCGCCAATGAGCAAGCCACCTTCATCTCTTATGTTAGTCACCAGTGAGCCGAATCCCGTGATTTATCCATTTTCATTTTGCATGCAGCCTGCTTTCCCTCTCAATCCTTTTCTCTCAATTTGTAATTTTTAGGTCTTTTGGTGTGTTGTGGACGAGCCAAAGATTCTTCCCACTAATTTCTCAGGCCGTCGACCTGCCATTTTGCACTTAACTCTCTTTTTTTCCTATGGATTTGCTCGGTTTGTAATTTTTTATGATGTTTTGTAATATGTCTGGATAATGCAGTTAGCATGTTTTGTCCATACAAGTTGTCAACATTTTATATGATTTACTATATGCATAAAATGTGATGCTTTGATTAATGCTACTCTGAAAATAACTTCTCATTTTAGAGTTTCTTTCGACTTATATTCCATGTCAATCATGGGTAAGAATGTTAATAAACAGTATATATTTGGGTTTTTTAAGTTATATTTTTCATTTTATTAAGATTAAGCTAAGAAATCCTTCACAAATTAGTACAAATAAATATATAATCTCACTGCATCCCTTCAATTTCAGAAAATTCACTAAACTAATAGTTTTCTTCCATTCATCTATGGGTAAATAACTTTAGATTTTAAAGTAAAATGTTTATGTCAAAAACAAGATACAAGAAGACAGTCAATAACAGTTCATCATCATCATTCTTATTCTAACTAGTTATAAACGCTTGTTTTAAGTTTAAATATATACAAATGATTCACATAATATGCGCTTAGAAATAGCCACCATCAATGCTTGTATACTAATTTGTGTGTATGATATATCAGGGTAAGGAAGGATTTCTCTTACAATATTTGAACAAAGCAAAGGCAATAAGACTTGCTTGTAGGATCCATAGGTTTAGTGTTTATTGGGAAAGTAACTATGTTACATTAAACAACAGATCTCCTTTATTCTTGTCTCCAAGGTCCAATATTATTTGCTCATAAGCATCTATTAAAATATCTTATTGAACTTGCTCTGTTCTTCATAATTGTTGTTAATAAGTTCTTAAGGTCATATTGTCAATCTCTATTAAGAAATTCAGCCTGCTTAAATCCTAGCCTTCCAATGAAAATATTGTATAAACTCAATTAATAGCAAAGAGCTGTTTTAAAATATAAATCTTGTATGAAAACTAGTAACATTCACTAAATTGAATGCTTTTTTTAATCATTTTCTAATATGAGTGTGAGCTTCTTAATTTTGGTTTGACTTTGTAATATAGTTGGAGTTGGGTTAAATGGTATTGGTAATATATGTAATTAATTCTCTTTTAGATGAAAGTTGTAGTTCATTGTTTACATTTATAAAAGAATTATATTTTGATATAATAATTTATTTTGATACCTTCAGTTACTGGTAGTTATTATGGTTTTTAATTTCCGCTAAAAAATGAATAAAAGATGGATAACTAAATCCAAATGAAGGTCTGAATGTACAAGAAGATTTGAGAGCATTTTGGAACTTGCAATTTAGAGCAAGGATGTATCTCAAAAAAATTTATGTTCGTGCAAAAAACTTATTAATAGATACTTTTACAACTTCAAAGATGTGAAGATTCACTTAATATCATAAGGATTTTTTTAATGGACATGTCGTATGGAATATGCATAGAGCCGATCATCCTTCTATCAGTGAAGGTGGACAAAATAAACTATTTAGTGTCAGCAATGATATAAATAAAGTTTTAATTTATATAGAAGAACATGCCATTTATGACATATAAGAAAAATTTTGAGACATAGTTGAATCAAATGATTCTACAATGAATCCATAAGTTAATCCTAGAATTCACAGTGTAGACTCGCCAAAGGACAATGATAAATTTTGAAAGCCAATTGAAGATGCATAACTTTTGAACTAAAATGCTGCAAAACACCAACAATACACACAAGTATACATGTAGTTTGAGCAGTATACGAAACTGAGTCTATGTGTCGATCCCACGATGAATGAATGAACTCCTAAATTCTGAAAAATTTTTAGTTTATTACTTTTGAATCTAGCCTGAAAGTAAGAAGTTTTATGATTTTTAAAAGTTACTAATCATAATTTTTAAAATAGTTAACTTAAGCTAATAAGGTGAGAATTCAACAAGACTTTCAAACTTGTGGGTGACAATCAAGAGTAGTTCTTCTGTAATTTAACAAATTTTTTATAACATATTTTGCATCAAATTTGTTATCAAAATATCTTATTATAGGAATTATCGTCATCCCAATTTCATAACAAAATTTCTCTCAATCTCTACTCATGATTACACCCTCTACTCTACCACCGGGCTAAATAAATCTCTTTTCATGAATAAACTTCTTTGATGCAAAAAAGTTATTGTAACATTCTTTAGCTTTAGCACTACAAAAAAGCAAAGTTTTTTGTTTCTCACCCTTAAGTTTTGGTGCCATGAGTTTTAGGAAATTTGGCATAGGAATTTTGAATGTGTAGTAAGAAATGAAGAGATTAATATAAATGAGAGAAAGAGGGAACAATGTAATGATTTCAAAGGAAATGATAAAATGAGGAAATTAAATTAAGTAATTAAATGAAAAGTATAGAGAAGAGAAGATGATATCACGTATAAACTAAAGAACCAAGATGTTAATCTCCTTCTCCCTCTTCTACGTCTTCTTTCTTTTTCCAGCTTCTTATCTTTCTTTTCCTTCTTTAGGAGGTTCTTCTTTGGTAGGCTAAGGCAATGAACATAGGAAATGATTGAGAAAATCAAAAGGTAAAAAAATTAAAAATCATTTTAATAATGGTATCAATGTCTAGGTGCTCACGGGTTGCTCCTAGGAGCTAAAATAGAT
Organism: Phalaenopsis hybrid cultivar; assembly: GCA_002079205.1. Lineage (NCBI taxonomy): Eukaryota > Viridiplantae > Streptophyta > Magnoliopsida > Asparagales > Orchidaceae > Phalaenopsis > Phalaenopsis hybrid cultivar. The sequence goes on from JXCR01148511.1 coordinate 496,142, forward strand.
CTAGAATAGGAATAGTGTGACTCCTGAGCACCAAGTGAGAGTTACGAAGCATTTCTGTCTCAGGTAGACAACATGTAAGTTTTCCATATGCATATAGGGGGCACCACCATAATAGTGCAGCGCCTTGACACTCTGTAGGTGGGCAGGGGCGTTCGTTCCAAAAAAAAAAAAAAATCCCTCAAGGCCAAATTTCATATTTACACAAAGTGTGCAACAAAATCATCTTAACATAATCATCCAATACTAGTACTGCGCACATAACATCATAAGTTAAAAGGAAAAAGCCATAAACAAAAGCATATCAAATCACAACATTACTTGGTTTGCCTCCCAAGAAGAGCTTTTTTTCAAGTTCTCAACTTCATAATGCCAGATTGACTATTTGGGATGATCCAACTTCTGAGTTTCTCTACAACCCTTCCTATCACACTGTAAGTGTAACTTTAGTGACTAGCCAATAACCTTAAACACTCGAATGGTTTTTATATCCTTGATATCAATAGCTCAAAATGGGTAAAACTTAACTATAATGAAATGATCAAACTGCCTGGATTTTTGTTTTTCTGAAAATAATTTTAATTTTAAATTATACAATAAAACCTCTTGTCCATGTTTGAAAATTTTCCTTAAGCTTCTAATCATGTCATTTATTAATTTGCTCTTTATAGATCATGACACTCTTATAAGCTTTCAATCTAATCTCCTCTAATACAATCAATTATAATAAATTACTATCTATTGAATTCTTAAGATTATATTTAAATTATATAACTACCTAATATGACTTATGCTCTAGTTCCACTAGTAAGTAATATGTTTTAACAAAAAATACCATATATGGGGGCATTTCCAAAGGTGTCTTATAGATTGTTTTATAGACCCATAAATCATGATTGGTTCACTAGTCACAACTTTGGATCATTAAACTACGCATTTGAACATATGGTTTAGACATGATGAAAATTGATCTTAAAATTGTGTTACCAAGATTTAGAAATATGGTGGTACTGTGCTTGTATCGACTTTATAATATTGAGGTGGTATTAAGCTGATATTTATGTGGTTGTATTAGGGTGGCACAATAGTGATGGTATTAGAGCGATATTGAGGTGATATTTGGGTGTTATTTAGATAATTTTGATGTGGTGGTATTGGGTGATATTTTGGTGGTGTGATAGTAGTGATATTAGGGTGGTATTAAGGCAGTATTAGGGTGGTATTATTATATTGGTGTGATATTGAGATAATATTGAAGTTGTGGTATTTGGGTGGTTAAGGTGGTATTTGTGTGGTGCAATAGTGGTGATATTGTGCTAGTATAATGAAATAAGTGATGTGGTATTTATTTGAGTTTGTCGTAGTAATGAGGTGAGAGTGAGATGATATTAATGTGGTGGTATTGGGGTGGTTTTGGAAGGATATTAAGGTGTTATTGCGGTGATATTTGTGTGGTATTGTGATGATGCAATAGTTATGGTAATAGTGTGGTATTGTGGAGATACTGTGGTGATATTGAGATGATATTAAAATTTTGTTATATGGTTGGTATTGTGGTGATATTGGGGTGGTTCAATGGTGGTGGTATTTTTTTGTTATTGAGGTGGCATTGTGGTTGTACTATAATGATATCAGGGTGTTACTGAGATGATATTGATGTGATGGTATTGTGGTGGTGTAATAGTGGTGGTAATAGGAAGATATTATGGTGGTATTGTTGTGATATTTTTATGTTAATATGGTCATTTTGAGATAATAATGACGTGGTGGTATATTCATGGTATTGGGAAGGTATTCAGTTGGTGGTACTAGTGCAGTATATATTGGGGTGGCACTAGTGCAATATATATTTGGATGGTATTATTGTGATATTGTTATGGTATTATGGTGGTTTGGTGCAATCGTGGTTGTATTAAGGTGATATTGAGGAAGTATTGTTGTGTTATTGTTTTGGAATTGTGATGGTATTAAGTTAGTGCAGTGGTGGCGGTACTTGGGTGGCATTGGGGTGATATTAGTGTAGTACTGTGGTGATATTGATTTGGTACAATGGTGGTGGTATTGAGATGATATTGATATGGTATAGTGTTTTTTTCACAAAAATGCACCATAGCTTTCGCTCCTCTGAGGTGAAAGGCAATAGATTATGATGTTATGAAATTTACCATTTGAAAATTGATGGTCTAAATGTTTTATGCAATTGTAGAAAAATGGAGGTATTTTTGTGATCCAAATGAAAAGATTTTATTTTTTATCACAAAAACACCATGTTTTCTGCTCCACTCATAAGAGAAATTGATTAAAGCTTATAATATCAGGATAACATTGATTTAAGCTACAAAAGACATCAAGCAATACAAAGTAGTGTGATAATTTTAATGACAGAAACTCACCTTTATTTCTTTCTTGTCACCATATTTTTTACTTTCCATTTTCAAACTTGATCTTATGCGGAAGAAGAAATGAAATCGATCCTTGAAAACGAAATGGAAACTCTAGAGCGAAAAATAAAAAAGAAGGCGCGGCTCGGGTTTTGGATAGACTGTTTTTTTTTCTGATTGAATTTTAGGATTGGTTTCGGATCGAGTTCAGTCACCACTAAAAAAAGACCTTTTTACCTTTTTATTTACTAACACAAAGTGAGTCCATCTAAGCAAACATGTGTCATGAAATTATTATAGTCCGGACGTAAATGACGTCCAAACTCCGGACTCATAATATTTTCTCCCTTCTTTTTCCTTTCTCTCCTACCATCTATCCTCTCTCATTCTCTCATTCTCTCTCTACTTGAGAGACAAAATAATATAGCATGCTAAAAAGTTAAAAAAATTAAAAACCAGAGAAAAAAATAAAATGAAGAAAAATATAAGCAAAGAAAAAAAAAAATGAGAAGAGAAAATTTAAAATAGAACATAGACAAACTTGATATCCTTGACCGAGTTTGCATGGAAAAATTATTACATACGGACGTATGAAAAAATGCATACGGTGTCCGATCTCCATCTTTCATCACAACAAAGGTATATATCAGTGGGCCCTATTTTTAATTTTTTTCTGAAATTTTATAAAAAAATTGATAAATAGTAAAAATCGGACACCGCATTAAAGATGCATTCGGGTGCAATAATTTTTGGTTTCCATGAGCAAGTACCTGCACAAGTTGTACTTTATTTGCAGGGAAAATGTGTTTGTATAAAGTTATAGGTGCGTGCACAAGTTGAATTTGATGCAGAAGAAAAATGTGTTTGTATAAAGTAGTTGATGCGAAATGAAAGTATGCTTGCATAATGTTATGGTATGACTCATATATCATATCGGGACAGACGCTGGATCGAAACGGAGCGGAGCAGAGCGAAAGAATCTGTCCAAATTGGGAAGTTACGTAGGTTGGGGTGCGGGGACAAAGCCCCGCGGCATGGTACAAGGGTAATGTTGTAATTACATATTGTGCTTAAGGTTTACTCCTGGGGTTATAAATAGGTCTGTTAGTAACCTCAGGAGGTATCCCTCTATTCTGTAATCTCTTTTCTGAATATTGAAAGGAATCGCCGCTCTGCTCCCGAGGACGTAGGCATCTTTGCCGAACCTCGTTAAATCTCTGTGTTCTTCTGGATTTGTGTCGATTACTGTTTTTCGTTGCCCTAATTTTCTCAACAAGTGGTATTAGAGCCATGTTCGAGGGCAGAGAAGAATAGTTCGGCGCGGGAGGCTGCCGGGAGGACGAATCGGCTTCTCCATCAGCGACAACAAATTTCTTGCTGAAGGCTGCTGGGAAATATTTATGTGCATGGAAGGAATATCTGGTTTGCGCGTTGGAGCAAAGAAGGATCGCGGGGAAGTTGCTGTTTTAGCGGAAGAGGCGAATCGCGGGAGGGAAAAGCAGAATCGCGATAGGCACAAATCGTGGTTCTTCCGCAATTCTTCCGCGGATTCGCGGCAGTGTGCGAATGAATTCGCACAGAGAGCTTCGCGGCAGTGTGCGAGCTTCGCGATAGAGCTTGCGCGGAACGGAGGAAGATTAGCGATCCAGAGCTTGTACGAAGGGAAGTTGCGATCCAGGGATGCACGAGGCAGGAAGGTTCGCGAGGAAAAGAAAGGAGCAAGGTTTCGCTGCCAGAAGCGTGATTTCAGGGATTACGCTGCACCTTTCATCGGTGGCCTGAGTAATGAAGGAATTTCCTTTGTTGGAAGCTGTAATTAAAGGAAATAATTAAAGGGAGAAGAAAATTTCCTTTCTGGATGCTTTAATTAAAGGAAATAATTAAAGCGGAGAAGAAAATTTGCTGGTTCCTTAATTATTTGCTGCAAGCCTTTTAATTAAGGAAATAATTCCTTTGATGAAAGCTTTTTTAAATAGGTTGATTGAAATTAAATTAAGTAAATTTAATTAAGGTTTTCCTTGCTGGAAACAGAGAAGAAATAAAGTGAATATTTATTTCTTTTCTTGAGGCGGAGAGGAAATTTTTTTTCTTTGCTCGAAAATTTCAAATTTTTTTTCTTTCTTTTTTTCAAAAAAAAAAAAAGAGTTCTAACCAATGGTTTTTGTAAAGGAATTTGCAAAAGTTTTGCCAAAGTTTTTTGTTGCAAGATTAATTTTCAAATGACATTTTCTGGTGCGAAATTCGAGGTGGTAAAGTTCGAAATAACTGGTAACTTTGGATTGTGGCAAACCAGGGTGAACTATTTGTTGGTGCAACAGGGAATCTTGAAAGCTCTGAGGGCGACGAAACCAGATGACATGGAGGATGAAGATTGGGAAGAATTGCAACAACGAGCGGCATCAACGATACGTCTATGTTTGGCAGATGAAGTTATGTATCACGTGATGAATCTGAAATCTCCAGGAGAAGTTTGGAAGAAACTGGAAACTCAGTTTATGGCTAAATCTCTGACGAACAAGTTGTATCTGAAGCAAAAGTTATATGGGCTGAAGATGCAAGAAGGGTCTAATCTGGCGCAACATGTTAATGGCTTCAATCAAATAATCACAGACCTGTCACGGCTTGATGTGAGTATTGAGGATGAAGATCGAGTAATGATTTTGTTGTGTTTGTTGCCCTCTTCCTATGAACACCTGGTGACTACTCTGACATATGGGAAAGAGACTATCAAAGTTGATGAGATTACTGCAGCGTTGTTGGCTCACAACTAGCGGAAGCAAAATGTAGGGGAAAGATCTCACGGTGACAGTTATATGTGAAGAGTAAGCAGGATTGTGGAAGAAAGAAAGAGAATGAGAGATCTGGAAGGCGAAATTCCATATCAAAGTCTAGAGGCAAAAAAGAAATTCATTGCTACAAGTGGAAGGAGCCAGGTCATATAAAGCGAGATTGTCCAAAGCTGAAGAAGCAGACTAGGGAGAAAAGTGATACTTCATCGAAGTCTGTAAATGTGGTGCAGAGTGAAAATTCAGACTGCAGTGATGGCGATATGCTCTCAGTTTCATCAACTTAGTTCACGGATGCATGGATTCTTGATTCAGGGTGCTCTTATCACATAACACCTAACAGGACGTGGTTTACTTCATACAGGTCAACTAATTCTGGTTTAGTCTATTTGGGTGATGATAGATGCTGCAATATAGTTGGTATTGGAGAATTCAGAATTTAGATGTATGATGACACAATTAAAACGTTATGTGATGTCAGACATATTCCAGATCTAAAGAAGAATTTGATTTCCTTGGGCACTCTACACAGAAATGATTTTATTCCTAAGGCTGATGAGGATAGGGAAACCATCAGAATTGTTAAGGGTGCACTGACGGTGATGAAAGGAAATTTGACTGCAGATAATATCTACAGACCGTTAGGGAGTACAGTTGTAGGTGGATTTCATTCTGTGGAGTCAGATAATGACAGTACAAAGCTGTGGCATATGCGTATGGGTCATCTCAGTGAACGTGGGATGGCGGAATTGCATAGAAGAAATCTGTTGCATGGAGTTAGAAGTTGCAAGCTTGATCTTTGTAAGTTATGTATTCTTGGAAAACAGACTAGAGTCAGTTTTATGACTGGAAAGCACAAAACTTAAGGAATCCTTGATTATGTGCATTTTGATGTATGAGGACCTACTAGGGAGTTGTCATTGGGAGGATCTCAGTAATTCGTTACCTTTATTGATGATTTCTCTAGGAAAGTTTGAGTGTATTTTCTTGAAGCAGAAATCTGAAGTATTCTCTAAATTTAAGCTGTGGAAAGTTGAGGTGGGGAACCAAACTGGTAGAAAGATCAAGTATTTGAGGTCCGATAATGGCACAGAGTACACAGATTCGCAGTTTCAGAAATTCTGTGAGGAGCATCGGATTCAAAGGCATTTTTCAGTCGGAAGACACCACAGCAGAATGGGTGGCAGAAAGATGGAACAGATCCTTAACTGAAAGAGAAAGGTGCTTAAGACTGAATACAGGGTTTTCTAAGAGTTTCTGGGCAGAGGCTGTGAATATGACATGTTATCTCATTAATAGATTACCTCGAGCATCGTTGGGTGGCAAGGTCGCAGAAGAGGTATGGACAGGTAATCCAGTTAAATTTGGTCATTTACAGATTTTTGGATGTCCTGCTTATGTGCATGTACCTGGAGATGAAAGATCCAAACTTGATGTAAAATCCAAGAAGTGCAACTTTTTGGGCTACAAGAAAGGTGTGAAAGGATACAAGTTTTGGGATCCGATTGAGTGATTAACAGTTTTTGATGAGCTGCTTATGTTATAGCAGAATCAAGACAAGGTGTCAGAGAACAATTCCAGTTCATATGCAGTGCAAATGGATTTAGAACAACAACTAGTAGCTTCTGAGAGAGGTGAAAGTTCAAATCCAACACCTGGTGATTCTATTCCAGATGACTGCAGAACTATAATCTAGCCAGAGATAAACAAAGACGCACCAATGTAAGGCCTCCGAGCAGATTGGGTTATGAAGACTTAGTCTCTTGTGCACTTCTCATCAGCAACGATGATCCATCCACTTTTCAAGGAGCTATCACTAGTCAGGAGAAAGAAAAATGGATGGGTGCAATGGTTGAGGAGATGGAGTCTTTGCAGAAAAACTGTACTTGGGAGCTAGTTCAGCTTCCAGAGGGAAAGAAGGCTATTGGGTGCAAATGGGTCTACAAAAGGAAATCAACAGTATCAGAAAAAAAAAAGGGAAAAGTTCAATGCTCGACTAGTTGCAAAGGGATTTTGCAGCAGAAGGGGATAGATTATGATGAAATCTTTTCTCTTGTGGTCAGACACACTTCAGTCAGGGCAGTGCTTGCATTAGTAGCTACTTGGGATTTGCATTTGGAGCAGATGGATGTTAAAACTGCTTTCTTGCATGGTGATTTGGAGGAGCAGATTTACATGGAACAACCAGAAGGGTTCACTCAACCTGGACAGGAGCATCTGGTTTGCAGGTTAAAGAAATCGTTGTATGGGTTGAAACAGTCTNTTTTAAGCTTTCTTCAGAACAGTGTCGTAAAACAGATACAGAAATGGAAGACATGGCTAAGGTTCCTTATGTCAGTGCAGTTGGTTGCTTGATGTATGCTATGGTATGTACTTGTCCTGATTTGGCTCTTGTTGTTAGTCAAGTCTGCAAATACATGGCTAAACCTGGAAGGCGACATTGGGAAGCAGTCAAGTGGATTTTCAGGTATCTGAAGGGTACTGTAGGACATGTCATTATTTTTTGCAGTCAGAAGAATGATCATTCAGTTATGGGGTATGTTGATTCAGACTATGCAGGTGATTTGGATGGCAGAAGGTTTACAACTGGGTATGTGTTTACTCTTGGTGGAGGGCCTATATGTTGGAAATCAACAATTCAGTCTATTGTGGCATAATCTCAACTGAAGCAGAGTACATGACAGTAGCTGAAGCTGCTAAAGAAGCCTTATGGCTTGTTGGGTTAGTAAAGGAACTGGGCGTTGAGCAAGGTGGAGTTCAGTTGCATTGCGATAGTTAGAGTGCTATTTATCTGGCTAAGAACCAGGTGTACCATGCGAGAACCAAGCACATTGATGTCAGGTATCACAAGATCAGAGAATGATTACTTTTAGGGAGATACTGTTGCAGAAAGTTCATACTGATGAGACTGCAGCTGATATGTTGACCAAGCCAGTTACTATCAACAAGTTCTTGCATTGCTTGAGCTTGTTGAATGTTTGCAGTTGCTAGAGAAGCATGGTGGCCCAACCAACAGTGGTGCAGGTGTAACTCTCAAGTATTTTTCTCCTAAAGGGTTGGATATTTGCCAAGGTGGAGATTTGTTATGGTATGACTCCTATACCATATTGTGATAGACACTGGATTGAAGCGGAGCGGCGCGGAAGAATCTGCCAAATTGGGAAGTTACGTGGGTTGGGGTGCGAGGGCAAAGCCCCGCGGCATGGTACAAGGGTAATGTTGTAATTACATATTGTGCCTAAGGTTTACTCCCGGGGTTATAAATAGGCATGTTAGTAACTCCATGAGGTATCCCTATTCTGTAATCTCTTTTTTGAATTTTGAAAGGAATCGCCGCTCTGCTCCCGAGGACGTAGGCATCTTTGCCGAACCTCGTTAAATCTCTGTGTTCTTCTGAATTTGTGTCGTTACTATTTTTCTTCGCCCTAATTTTCTCAACACATAAAATTATAAATACTCACACGCATTATATTTGACGTGGAGGTGAAATATGATTATAAGAGGTTTCATACTTATACTTGAAGACCTATATGTATCGTTTTCTATCGATTATACACAAAATATGTGTGAATAAGAGCAGATTTGATGAATTTTAGTGGTTTTTGATGGTATTGTGGTGAAATACCAGCACAATATCACGAAATATCACCAATTCGCATGTGTAGATTGCACATGTAATATTCCTCTGAAGATGCCTCTTATGGTGGAAAAACGTAGGGATTCTGTCAGATTTTTTACTATCTATTTGAAAAAATAAATAAAATAAATTTATATACTTAAAGTAAGACTAAAAATAAGATTATATATATATATATATATATATATATATATATTGAAACATTAGTCACATAAAATAAATAAATAAACTAAAAATGATTGAAAAAAATTGTGAATTACAGGAAAATTNGACCCACTAGAAACTTGTGATAAGCCTGAAAAAAATTGTGAATTACAGGAAAATTGTGATCAAAAGCAAAAGACAAATTTCATCTATCATCCACAATTAGTTGTTAAGGGTGATAGTTTTAAAATTAAGTCAAGTTCACAAAGATCAAATAACATATGGGGTGAGCTTTTCTAATTGACTCTAAAAAAATCACGTTAGTATGAACATAACCTGTGTCTCCTATCTACATGACTTTATTATCAGATGATATTATAAAATAATGATTATGATTAAAGCTCTCTGATCGGATGATTTGCTGCTTAATATTATTTTTAAATTTTAGTCTAGCTATAAATTGTTTGTTTCCCAATTAATATGTCTTTAAAGTTGTGAAATACAAGCGACACCTGATGGAGCATGAAGATTCTTAGTAGCTATGGTTGAATTAAAAGCATCGCCCAAGACAAACTCACATCCCAGATTTACAAAAGCTCCTTTAAACAAAGCAACAAATTATTGATGGCAAAATTTCTTTTGCCAAGTTGGATCAAGTTAGGTCAACTACCTACTTTCATTGAGTAAATCATGAATCATGATAACCCGAGATGACAAAATTATCATATCTTAATTGTTTTTGCCATCATTCTCTCATATTATGCTCTTAAGCTTGTAACCCTAATTGTTCCTATTATACATTGAAAAACCACTATCCTGATGATTAATCTTAATCAAATCTTATGTCTCTTTATCAAGCGGGTAATTAACTAAAGGGGCTTACTTTCATAAGAAACATCAACCTAAGTAAGATTAATGAAATAATCAATTCTGCTGGCTTGATTTCCACATGAAACAATAAGTGCATGCATCTATGTAAAACTACAAACAAAATATATGCAAATCGTAGAAATTCTTCTCTGAAAACCCCTCAAATCTCTCAAATTACATCATGCCCCTCCAAATAAGAAATTGAAAATTGAAGTAAAGACTGAAGAATCCACCTAATGCATTTGATTCAAAAGAAAATCAATATACATATGGATATATAATTATATTAAATAATGTTGGTGATGAGGGGGATGGACATGGTGTTAGCTGGAATGGCTGATTAGATTACTTAGAAATAGCTGGAGGAAAAGACTTTCAGTAGGTGAAGGCAAATAAAACAAGGGAGACATGTAGTTCCTGATAGTTCTATTTCAACCGAAGCTTCTTTAAATATTTAAATTAATATTTTTTTTATTATTATTTAAGAAATTATTACATACACTGCCACCCAGTTGTTATGTATTTACATATCTAGCAACTAAACTTCGATTTTTCACATTTACTCCCCTCACGTCTTGGAGCGATTTTTCTGTCCGGAGTCCGGACGTGCGGACAACGGACGTGATGCAGCGATACAGTGGAGGTCCGATCCTCCGCTGCATCGCGTCCGTAGTCCGCACGTCCAGACTCCAAACAGAAAAATTTGCCCACGTCTATGTCACCAAACCTATTCATAAAAAGCTGTATTTCATTATTTTAAAGTTAAAATAGTGATATTCTTTATTTGATATGAAAGATTTGGATGATATAAATGTAAAAAATCAAAGTTTAGGTATTAGATATGTGCATACAAATAACAAAACATTTATCTATTCAATAAACAATATTTTAATTTAATACTCTTAACATTTGAATATTTTAAATAATATTATAAATTAAAATTTTGAGATATGCTATTTTATGCATTTTAATTTAATAGTCATTTCTAATCATCTATTCATAATCAAAAGATTAAATTTGACAATAATAAAAACAGACATTACTTTAAAAACTAGTATGATTCTTTGGTTCAACTCTGGTTCTAATCAGTTCAATCAAGGTTCTATGAAAAAATAGTTTTTAACTTGGACCGAATACGATCTGATGACCGGTTCACGGTTGAACCGGTCAGATCTTCCAGTCCAATCCGACTTCTAAAATCATGGTTTTTACAGATTTTTATTTATAAAAAAATTTGAGGATTTTGTAATTAATGTGTTAAAAATAACTTCTTATTTGGCAATGATTTCTATTTATTTATTTTTAACATGTTATACACTTCGGGTGAACCACAAAATTCCGGCTGAAATTATAGGGAATTTTTTCAGCGACTTCGATTGAAATTGTGACTAAATTTTGAGACGTTAATTTAGCGGTAGAAGTTGTGGTTGTATCGAATCGGGTTAGTGTAACGATTGAGATTTTAGCCAATTTTTAGCTATTTAAACCATGCCCCTAGAGTGCAAATCTTATTTTTCAATTTTCTCATGTTTTCTCGATTCTCTATGGCGACGACCTACCTCTGAGACGACGACGATGCCATGCTCTAGATTTGCTCGATGAATGTAACTATCACATTTCTCTAGTTTCTCATTTTGATTTCTTCTTGGTGGCTTGGTTTAGGGTTGAGTTACATGTATGACCAATGGATATATCGCTCGCTTCCTACATTTATAAAGCATTATTGAGATAGAAAGCATGGTTGAAACTAATTATCAAAAATAAGAGATGTCATATTTTTGTATTCCCCTTACTTCTATTGAGCAAGGGATTACATTAGAAGAAGCTATTGGGGATTTTGAGAAAGTTGGTCACGTTATGGTTGAATATGATGATATAAATGAGGAAAATTGAAGTTCATCAGCTACTCATGACTAAAAAATTAGCCGCTAATCTTGCGGTATGAAACAATTTCCGTTATTGCGCCGTTGCATTTAGCAGCTAAGGGTCTATTTGGGGCAGCTTATAAGTGCAGACGGTGTTTTCAAAATACCGTCGTACCGTTTGATTTGCTTGTTTCGCCAGCTTATTCAAAACTGTGTTAGGGTTTTTATACTAAACGCAGACCGCAGGTTGACCCCATAGCAGGCCCGCGGGCCGCATTTCAAGATAAACAGTTTATCCTGAAATGTACATGTTACCTCAAACAGACCCTTAATGTTTATAGCAAAAAAATTTAGCCGCTAAATGTTAGCGGCTAACCAATCAGCCGATAAATTTTTTCTGGCTGATCCTTTTGCAGCCGTTGACTCCTTGCCGACATGACTTTCTTGGACTGATTAAGTTCAGTCAGTAATCTTTATTGGTTGACTTTTTAGCTGATAATCTCTGAATTCCATGTAGTAATGAGAATTTGTTGATTTAAATATTTAAGTCGTACTCCGTATGATGAAGTTCTTATACTACATGTGTATTATTTTCATTGCTTGCACGATTATAAGAAATACATTAATCTTGCGATAAATTATTTATTTATTTGAGTATATTAATGCTAATTTTTATTAATTCATACAAAACGACGCAACCGGAAATTAAAAAATATATATTCAAATTTGATGCAATATGAGGCGATAGAGTAATGAATTATCTTCTTAGCATTGCACGAAGATTCAATAAATATTTAGATAAAAAAGAATCAACTTGTGATAACACCAGAAGTTTTTACGTAGAAAACCCGTAAAGAGAAAAAACCACGGGGTGTGGCCCAGTTATAAAAATCTACTATAAGTTGATGATTGAAGATGCCCATTGTCCCACAGACGGGAAATAATTACTAGATTTTTCAATGTACAACGTCGACTGTCATCGTTTGGTTAGAAGTGGTTTATTACAGTTGATGATGGTCAGCGGTGGTCGACGACGGTCGCTAGTGGTCATCGGCGGTCTGCAGTGGTCGTTGACAATCAGTGGTGGTCGACGACGTTCGACGATAACAGAGATGATGTTGGACTTGAACTCCTTCTCAAAGCCTCAAGTTCTCTCTCAAGCCTCCTCCCCTCATGTGAGGGGTGAGACACTATTTATAGTGTCCTGGGTGCAATTAATGCAGAAATATGAACAATTTTGATCGGACGATCCGAAGAGCTTCCCTTGATTGAATGGCGTTTGATGGACATTTGAGTGTCTTAATGTTGTCAAAATTGAGTAATAATTGGCTCGTTGGATTCGTTTTGTCGAGAAGCTCGATTCGATTGTGAACTCGTTGAATTTGACATTTGTTTGATTTTTCAAATGTGTTCGGAAATCTTTCAAGAATGATTCAATCGCTTGATCTAGGCTTGATTTGACTCGGATTGAACTAACATTGATATCATTAGGTCCGTCTCATCAGGTCGGTCAGTTTGATTATAAGTTTGTTGAAATCGGAGCTCTGGACGACTTTTAATTGAAGTTTGAATGTTTCTTGCTCAAAAGATTGCCTCGAGATTCGTGATGGATGATAAAATTTTGTTCGTGGCGTATCAAAATTACATATAATAACTAGAGTTTCAGAGTCATTTCTAAGAGAATAAATAAGAGAATGAAAAAAAAAAAACGCCTTTTCTTTGGAAGATTTAAGTATACCACTCATTTCATATGTATTTACAAATCTTACATCTAAACTTTTACATTATAACATAATCGATGCATAAAAGGGTGTGATATGGAAGATTTGGGTGATATAAATATGAAAGAAAGTATAGATATTAGATATATAAATGCATATAATTTAGTAGCAAGCATGTAGATGAAATCTTCTATTCAATCCTAGCATTAGTATTTTTCAATTCTTTTGATAAAAAAAAAATAAGGGCTTTTACATACATATCACCTCATTCCTACTTATTTACATATCTAACATCTAAACTTTAATTCTTATATTTATACCAATCAAATCTTTCATAAGACATAAAAAATGCTATCATTTTAACTTTTAAAATGTGAAATACACATTTTCATACATAAGGAGATTTATGTAAATATATAAAAATTGAGTGGTATGCATGTAAATCTTCCAAAAAAATATTACAACCCAACTTGTTAATAATAAAAATGTCAGCTCGATAATGTAACTTATCGAGATACCATGAAGCTCCTCTTTGTCTGTTCTTTCCAGTTGCTTAATAAGTTTTGTTTGCTTGATAAACACGTTGTTGCGAGATATATAGACACCAGCTGATGTGATATTATATAAATCAAATAAGAAAACGATCGACGAAGCGAAAAATAGAATGAGAAAAAATTATACCAGAAAAAAACACACAGATTTACTTGGTTCGCCAAATTGCCTACGTCCACGGAGTTGCAGATAATTTTACTACTTTTGGATTTTACACCAGTCGATCACCTCGACTTACAAGAGGAATCTCTCACTTTGTTGCTCTCTGTTCTTCTCTCTCTACACCGAGATACATCGAAAAAACTCTACACCGAGATACACCGAAGAAGATCGGCTTACAAAAGAGATAAAACTAATTTCTCTTCTGCCACAAGCCAACAAGAAAAAGTCAAGGGAGAACAATCTTCTTCTTCCTTCACCGCAAGGAACTATTGCTTGCACTTTATTTCCTTCTATTCCGAGGAAGCCTGAAGAAGAACATCGTGACTTCAAACAAAGAAGAGAGTCGTCTGAAGCCTTTATCGAGAACAGGAAGCTTCGGGATGAAAGGAGGCGGAGTTTCGCGAAATGGAGGCGGGAGAGGAGATGTCCTGATGATTCGCGAAACATGAAGAAACGGGAGCGGGAGTTGGCGAAATCGGTCTCCAACTTTAACACACATGAAATGTGATATTTTATATCGAGCACCATTACCGGATACATTACATAAATAAATTATTTACTTATTTAGTTAAGACCTTCCAATGTTATAATATTGTATAAAACAATATTTACAAATCTAATTGCCCAGCTGTACATTGTGGAACTAAAAAAGGGACAATTCAAAATAATTTTCATCTTAACATGATGAATAAAGGGCAGATTTGTAATTTTAAACTTCTATTATATTTTATTAGAGAACGAAGGCATTAAATACTTGTTTAGATTAAATTAATTGTGTTCAAGCTAAAAATTAGTTCTTTATTTATTGTGAGAGTAAATACTTATTGTTATGATAGGACATAAATAATAAATTAGATGACAAAAAATAATAAATTTAATAATCTAAAGAAACAAGTTGATATTTTTTATATATTTTTTACAATTTTATACTTACACATTAATATTTTGATTTATTTTGGTGTACTTTACATTGATTAAACAGATTGGCACATGAGCTATGAAGTTGAGTTGAAACTAGCTCAAGTTTGGACTATTAGCGCGTTGAGCTTGACTCACGAGTCATTTATTTTAGTCGAGTTTATGCCAGTTCATGAGTCAATGTGACCTAGTTACACCTCAANTCTGACTCACGAGTCATTTATTTTAGTCGAGTTTATGCCAGTTCATGAGTCAATGTGACCTAGTTATACCTCAAACTCGAATCAATAATTGAAGGACAAATGCAAGGCATCAATTTTAGAGAGAGACAGAGATAGAGAGAGAGAGAGAGCATTTTTTTGTGTTTTATGATATAAGAAATAAAAGACTATCAACATTACGCATCATAATTTTAGAATTCATTATAGTAAATTTTAGCTATAAACATTGTTCATTACCAGCAAAATTTTATCATCTAGAACAAATATGAATGCTTTTTTTTAGCCAAAAACATTCAAAATTCAAATTCAAGATCATACAAATCCCCAATTTCACTGATTTTATAGTCAAATTGACTGTCTCTCCATGACAAACCTGATGATAGCAAAATTGGTTCAATTTGTGTCCAATCAAGCATGGATCAAGCAACTGAACTACATTTAGAGGCTTTGGGTTGTTGATTGAAAGTTGAATGAACTCTAAATTTGATATATTTATATTCAAATTGAGTGTCTCGATGAGATAAATCTAATGAGCCTAAGCTCAATTAATCTAATTTTATGTAATTAAGGCCTTCATATTATTAAAGAAACCCTATGATCAAGAGGAATCAACATATGGTTATGGGAGTTATTTATCGAATGAACAAAAATGCCCCTTTCCTAAAGCCTATGAAAAGATCATCTCTATTCACTTGAGGAGGGAGAAGGAAAAAAAAAAGTCTAATTACAGTGTTGTTCCAGATTGATGACTCGACCATAACTTATGGCCTCCAAAGCTGCCCACTATCATTGACCACCACCTGTCAGTTATCGTTAGCCACTACCAACTACCTCTTGCTCACCGTCAGTGGGGGACTGCATTAAATAATGAAGTATCTTAAATACTGCACGACGACGTACCTCAAACACGATGTATTAAAGACCCATTGAGCTCTCTATTCAGAATACAATCGATCTTTTTGTATACTATGTACAGGCAAATATTATAAATGGTATAACATTATAACCCTCTTCCAGTTACGAAATAAGGGTCTATCTTTGTACTTGCAAATATATAGTGATTTATTTTGACTGGCTAGGCCTCATGGTCTTTTGCTCTTATCTAATTTTTTACATAAAAAAGTTATAGTGTCATCTCTTATTGTTTTCTCATTAAACATGTATGTGTGTGTCTGTGTGTGTTACATTTTTGTACAATGCTGAGACATTAAATTATTATTTTTCCGCCATGAATTTTTTGGCACACAATAATTTGTTGCCCTCTATGGAAACAACATCACAATGATGAAATTCTACACTTCATCAATGGCAAATAAGTGCAATATGCGAGTTTTGCACTCTAACACCCATCATTCCTGAGCATAGTCTTAAAGTTCAGGACATCAAGTTCGTAGCATGTTTTTAGTTATAAACATCATCATGCTATTGAGAAAATATCACTTGCACCACTTGAAGATCATGTTTGAAGAATGAAGGAATCTCATAATGAGATTCTCCAACTCATATGCGAAATTAGACAACTGAAGATTGTACATATGTAAGGGGCACAACCAAATAAAATCTTCTAACGAGAGATGTGCAGTTGTCGCCCCCTCCACATACAGGAGCTCTTCGTCTGAAGGTTGAATACATGGGAATCAACATGGGTCGTTCTATCAAGTGGTTATTAGAGTTATTCACTGAATAAATAAAGTGCATTTCTCCTAGAGCATATAAATAAATCAAGAAGAAGAAAAAAAAACCAAATTACAGTGTTAGTCTGGACTGAAGATTTGACAATAACTTCTGACCTCCATAGCCGCCAAACACCGTCGAACACCGCCCACAGACCGCTGCAAGCCACTACCAGTCGCCCTCTATTTGCCAGTGTTGGTGGACTCTGTTAAGTGATGAGGTATGCCAAACATTGTACAATGATATACCTCAAACACAATGTACTAATGGCCCCATGATAACTTCCGACAGCAACTGCTCACGAGCACTATATGAAGAATACAACAATTTTTGTTTGTTTGTTGGTGTATCATTGTAACTCTTTCACAGTTACAAGATTAGGGTCTATCTTTGTACTTGTGAACTTTAATCTAATCATTATGATTGGGTTAAACCCCATGATTTTTTTCCTATACTGATTTTCAGCAAAAGAAATTCTCGTGTTCTACTGTTACTTTATCATTATCTGTGCAAGTTCTAAATATTTGTATACTGTTGAGTCATTAAATAATTTTTCTATCATCATAAATTTTCTGACATGCAACAAATATTAATAATTGTTTAAATAATATGATCGAAGAATATATCAATAATCACATTTTTCTGAAAAAAATGCAAGTAAAAAATAATTTTATGTCACACCTTTTAATTTTTAATTAGACTATTGCAAGTGCATAAATGCTAACGATGTAACCAAAATTAAGTATATAAGACTAAGTTACTAATTATCCTTATTCTTACAAAATTATATAATAAACATTTTTAATCAAAATATATTTACTTCATAAATTAAAAAAAAAACAAAAGATATCGCTTTTACTCAGATATAATTAGCATGTGACTAAAATTTAATATGGCCTTATACATGCATACCACCAAATTCCCATGTATTTACATATCTAACATCAAATTTCTACTTTTTATATTTATACCACCAAAATCTATCATATTACAAACGATACCTCTTCTCTTAGCTTTTAAGAAATTGAAATTCATATTTACATGCAAAATTAAAAAGGAAAAAGAAAATAATTACATTTTTCAATGTTAGAAATGCACACAGTTACTCAAACCCTAGCTTGCAAAATTTGATGAGCTGATATGCGTGCAATGCATAATCAAAATAGTAAAAGGAATTAGCGGAGCGCCGTATTATTTTTTTAAGGCATTGACATGGAGAAGCACCAAATTACTACGTATTTGCATACCTATTATAGTTCAAAAAGGAATGGTCAGATGAGCGTCTAGTCACCCTTAATGTGCCTGACAATTCGAGTAGCACCTCCTTTAAGGCTAATTGTGTCAGAGGGGATTTGAACTTCCGACCTGAGAGGTTTGATACAGTGGTAGAAACATGTATCATACTTGATGGGTGCTAGAAAATTCGCGGCGGTAAAGTAATGGATTATTATCTTAGCGTTGCGCGAGTATTCAGCACACACTCAGATGAAAATGAATCAAGCTGTGATAACACCAAAAGTTTTTACTTGGAAAACCAGTAAAGGGGAAAAATCACGGGGTCTGGTCAAGTTGTAAAAAACCACTTTAAGTTGATGATTACATATGTCCCTTATCCACAAGCGGGAAAGGGTTACTTGTTAGAATTAAAAAAAAAATTCACATTCAATTTCGAGAGAAATAAACCATAGATTAGCGGAAGCGTACCGGAATCCATTAGATCGATTGCACAAGATATGATCTTCCAATCTGCAGATTTTTCAGATTTTCCTTAGTTTCTTGTTGATGGGGTGCAAGAAAAGAGATGTGTCTCTCTGCAAATTGGGGACCATCACCCTTTAAAGTAACTACCAGGCGGTTACAAATAAGTTTTGCTTAATTCTAATTCTGCCCCTCATCAAATTAGAATTTGCACTTATGGTATCCACACTATAATATNTCACTTTTTCTTGAGCTTGTTCTTGAGGTTTTTGAATTTCTTCCTCAAGGGGTTGATTAACAATGTCTTGTTCTGGATTTGCAACTTGATCAATGACAGGAGTGAAATCCTGATCATTATCAAAAGCAATTATAGGAATAGGAACCAATTCCTCTTCAACAAGAGTAGTATGGTCTGATTCCTCCTTAAAGACAAAGTTTCTAACCCGATTTCTCTCCCCAAATTCAATATTCTCAAAGAACATTGCAGTTCCCGTCTCAAATATTATCTTTAATTTGGGATCATAAANATAAGAAATAAAAGACTATCAACTTTACGCATCATAATTTTAGAATGCATTATGGTAAATTTTAGCTATAAACATTGATCATTATCAGCAAAATTTTATCATCTAGAACGAATATGAATGCTTTTTTTTTAGCCATAAACACTCAAAATTCAAATTTAAGATCATACAAATCCTCAATGTCACTGATTTTATAGTCAAATTGACCGTCTCGACATGACAAACCTGATGATAACAAAATTGATTCAATTTGTGTCCAATCAAGCATGGATCAAGCAATTGAACCACATTAGAGGCTTTGGGTAGTTAATTGAAAGTTAAATGAACTCTAAATTTGATATATTTATATTGAAATTGAGTGTCTCGATGAGATAAATCTAATGAGCCTAAGCTCAATTAATCTAATTTGATGTAATTAAGGCCTTCAAATTTTTAAAGAAACCCTATGATCAAGAGGAATCAACATATGGTTATGCGAGTTATTCATCGAATGAACAAAAATGCCCCTTTCCTGAAGCCTATGAAAAGATCCTCTCTATTCACTTGAGGAGGGAGAAGAAAAAAAAGTCTAATTACAGTGTTGTTCCGGCTTGATGACCAGACGATAACTTATGGCCTCTATAGCCACCCACTACCGTTGACCACCACCTATCAGTCATCGTTAGCCACCACCAACTACCCCTTGCTCACTATCAGTGGGGGACTGCATTAAATAATGAAGTATCTTAAATACTGCACGAGGACGTACCTCAAGCACGATGTATTAAAGACCCATTAAGCGCTCTATTCATAATACAATCGATCTTTTTGTATACTATGTACAGGAAAATATTATACATGTTATAACATTATAACCCTCTTCCAGTTACGAGATAAGGGTCTATCTTTGTACTTGCAAATTTATAGTGAATCATTTTGACTGGCTAAGCCCCATGGTCTTTTTCCCTTTCCTAATTTTTTACATAAAAAGTTATAGTGTCATCTCTTATTGCTTTCTCATTAAACTTGTATGTGTGTCTGTGTGTGTTACATTTTTGTACAACGTTGAGATGTTAAATTAATATTCTTCAGCCATAAATTTTCTGGCACACAATAATTTGTTGCCATCTATGGAAACAAAGTCACATTGATAAAATTCTACACTACATTAGTGGCAAATAAGTGCAATATGTGAGTTTTGCACTCTAACACCCATCATTACTGGGCATAGCCTTAAAGTGCGGGACATCAAGTTTGTAGCATGTTTTTAGTTATAAACATCATCATGCTATTGAGAGAATATCACTTGCACCACTTGAAGATCATGTTTGAAGAGTGAAGGAATCTCATAATGAGATTCTCCAACTCATATGCGAAATTAGACAACTAAAGATTGTACGTATGTAAGGGGCACAACCAAATAAAATCTTCTGACGAGAGGTGCAGTTGCCGCCCCCTCCCCATATTGGAGCTCTTCTTCTGAAGGTTGAACACATGGGAATCAACATGGATAGTTCTATCGAGTGGTTATTAGAGTTATTCACTGAATAAATAAAGTGCATTTCTCCTGGAGCTTATAAATAAATCGAGAAGAAGAAAAAGAGCCAAATTACTTCTATTGACAATAACTTCTAACCTCCATAGCCACCAAACATCGTCGAACACCGCCCACAGACCGCTGCAAGCCACTGCCAGTCACCCTCTATTTGCCAGTCTTGGTGGACTCTGTTGAGTGATGAGGTATGCCAAACATTGTACAATGATATGCCTCAAATACAATGTACTAATGACCCCAAGATAACTTCCGACAGCAACTGCTCACGAGCGCTATATGAAGAATACAACAAAATTTTTTGTTTGTTGGTGTATCATTGGAACTCTTTCTCAGTTACAGGATAAGGGTCTATCTTTGTACTTGTGAACTTTTATCTAATCATTTTGATTAGGTTAGACCCGATGATTTTTTTCCTATACTGATTTTCAACAAAAGATCTTCTCGTGTTCTACTGTTACTTCATCATTATCTGTGTAAGTTCTAAATATTTGTATACTTTTAGTCATTAAATAATTTTTCTATCATTATAAATTTTATGGCATGCAACAAACATTAATAATTGTTTAAATAATATGATCGAAGAATATATCAATAATCACATTTTTTCTGAAAAAATGCAATTAAAAATATTTTTGAGTCACACCTTTTAATTTTTAATTAGACTATTACAAGTGCATAAATGCTAACGATGTAACCAAAATTAAGAATATGTGACTAAGTCACTAATTGTCCTTATTCTTACAAAATTATATAATTAACATTTTTTAATCAAAATATATTTACTTCATAAATTTAAGAAAAAAAAAACAAAAGATATCACTTTTACTCGGATATAATCAGCATGTGACTAAAATTTAATATGGCCTTATACATACATACCACCAAAGTCCCATGTATTTACATGTCTAACATCCAATTTCTACTTTTTATATTTATACCACCAAAATCTATCATATTACAAAAAATATCTCTTCTCTTAGCTTTTAAAAAATTGAAATACATATTTACATGCAAAATTAAAAAGGAAAATGAAAATAATTACATTTTTCATTGTTAGAAATGCCACAATTACTCAAACCCTAGCTTGCAAAATTTGATGAGCAATGCATAATTAAAATAGAAAAAGGAATTAGTGGAGCGTCGTATTATTTTTTGAAGGCATTTACATGGAGAACCACCAAATTACTATGTATTTGCATTGCTGATGGTCAGATGAGCTTCTAGTCACCTCTAATGTGCCTAACAATTCGAGTAGCACCTCCTTTAAGGCTAATTGTCCCAGAGGGGATTTGAACTTCCGACCTGAGAGGACTTATACAATGGTAGAAACATGTTTCATACTTGATGCGTGCTAGCAATTTCGCGGCGGTAGAGTAATGGATTATCATTTTAGCTTTGTGCGAGGATTCAACACACACTCGGATGAAAATGAATCAAACTGTGATAACATCATAAGTTTTTACGTGGAAAACACGTAAAGGGAAAAAACCACGGGGTCTGGGCCAGTTGTAAAAATTCACTATAAGTTGTTGATTATAGATGCCCCTTGTCCCACAGAAGAGATAGAGTTACTAGCTTTCCAAATTACAAAGTCAACTGACGACGTTTAGTCAACGGTGGTTGACGGATGATGGCTGTGATCGACGGTAGTCGACGACAATCGATGAATGTCGGTGGCGGTCGACGGAGGTCAGCGGTGGCTAACGACAGTCGATGACGGTCAACGGTGGTCAACGATGATAGGCGGCGATCAACGGTGACCGGCGGTGGTTGTCGACGGTCAGTGGTGGTTGACGGCGATCGACGATGGCGATGATGATCTTGGACTTGAGCTTCTTCTCAAAGCCTCAAGTTCTCTCTTAAGCCTCTACCCTCTCATGTGAGGGGTGAGACTTTATTTATAATGTTTTGAGTGCAATTAATGCAAGAATTTGAACCATTTTGATCGGACGGTCATAAGAGCTTTCCGTGATTAGATAACGTCTGATGGACATTTGAGTGCCTTAACGATATTGAAATTGAGCAATCTTGGGCTCGTTGGATTTGTCTTGTCGAGATGTTCGATTCGACTATGAACTCTTTAGATTCAACATTCGTTTGACCTTTCAAATGCCTCTGAAAATCCTCCAAGAGTGGTTTGATGATTTGATCCGGGCTTGATTTGACTCGAATTGAACTGACTTTCATATCATTAGGTCCGTCTCTTCGAGCCGATCAGTTTGACTATAAGTTTGCTGAAATTGGAGTTCCGGATGACTCTTAATCGAAGTTTAAATATTTCTTTTTCAAAAAATTATACCGAGATTCGTGCCGGATAATGAAAATTTGTTGGTTGCATATCAGTTGCCCCCTATTTTCGGGCGAAATACTTTTTCTTTTTTTTCGTCCGAAAATATTAATATCCAAAGATTTTTCATAGAGGGCATAAAAAATTAAAATATCTATAGTATGTAAATAAGAATAATTAACATATCAACTGAGTCTAGCTCAGTTGATATGTGGCTTTTGCCGTTTGTAAGTAGTGGGGGTTTAAATCCCACCGAAAACAATATACAAAATTTTTTTTACCCAGCCAAAATCTGATCCACCACCTGATGGTCAGATCACATGTGACCCGGCGGGCCAAGTGAGACCTGACAGGCCAAGCAAGAATTAAATAAAAACGGACATTTAAATGTACTTTTTTTTTTAATCACAGAATGTGAAGAATTTTTTTTATTAATTTATTTTAATTATCAGTTGTTTAATTTTGATTAATTTCAGTCATAAACACAGGATTTTTAAGAAGTCAAAAATTGAAGGTATATAAAATGAATTTTTTTTTCTTTTTTTTAATAAATAACTATTTTGTTATGACTCTAATTAATTTTATCATGAATATGAGAGAGTTTTTCAGCCTATAAATAGACCAAGGAGAGCAGAAAAAATATGGAGTCCTTGTCCCTGCCTAGAAGGTGATCTGGGATTTCCCAAAAGAAGAAAATCGTTCCCGTCATGTGTAGCAGACAAGCAATGAAATCTTCTTTCTCGTTGCGGTGAAGTGTTGCGGCGAATAATTCCGGTGAAGCGTTGCGGCAAACGTTGAGGGGAAGCATTGCGACGAAACGTTGCGGCGAAATGTTGCGACGAAACATTACGGCGAAATGTTGCGACGAAACATTAAGGCGAAATGTTGCGGCGAAGAATTTCGGTGAAGTGTTGCGGTAAATAGTTGGGGTGAAGTGTTGCGGCGAACGTTGCAACGAAGAGTTGCGGTGAAACATTGTGACGAAGTGTTGCTTATCAATACTTACCTTTTCGGCTACTTTTGCTGAATTTTTAACTGTGTTTTACTGTTTGGAGGTGGCAAAGAAGTTGAAGAGTTGGAATTATCACAAACCCTGCTCGTCTCAGATGGGTGTCTTGAACTACGAGATGCTACAAATGAGCAGTGAATCGACCATAGCCTCTCACATGGAACATAAAATGTGCTACTTTTAGGCAACTAGTGTTTATCGTAGCACGTCACAAGATTCAGAGGATTGGAATTATCCACCGCAGACGGCTTATCTTTATGACCAATAATTTACCTTGACTTTGAAATGACTTTCAAAACACGCCACCCTCTTTCAGCCCCTTTAAAGTACGTGGCAGCCACACATTAACTCCTTGGGCTTAATTGGGTGCGAAAAATCTGGTCCACATGCACCTTCGTGGCCAACACTAAAGAAATGCATACCACTCCACATAATGGTATTAAGAAAAGGGGAAAACTTTCATGCATATCACTCCACATAAATTAAAATTTTTACATATATGCAAACCTACCTATATTTTATGAGATGTATTTTAAAATAATAAAATTTTCAAGGCATATAAACATTTTGATAATATGAATGTAAGAACTTAAAAGTTTAGATTTTGGAGATGTAAATTTAAGATAATATGAATGTAAATGCCACTAAAAAGTTTAAAAACAAATTTTTTACAAATAAAATATTTTATTAATTTTTAAAATGCAATTTTAAGATTTTAAAAATTTTTATGTTCACTTTTGATACAAAATATTAAATAATTTCTTCAAAATAAAAATAGAAACTCAAAATATACGTAATTATTATTAAATTTTAGGTTTATTTATGTACTCACAAATTAGAGAAAAATTTGCGTATGTGAGACGGACGGAGCGCTGCGTATATAGTGGAGGTTATATCTATGTTATATCAACATTATATTCACATCATATGACATGTAACCTTCATATAACCTCTTTATAATTTAACTATAACTTATCTGAACTTAAGAATAAGTTCCTCGCTTATGTTTTCACATATCCATAAGTTACATAAGTTATATAAAAAATATTTGGATATTATAGGAGATATAACTTGAATATAACCTCTCCGCGGAAGCAAAATTTTCCCCAAATTAACAATTAATCGAAAGAGATAATAATTATGCCACAGTGGGTCCCACTCAAAAGCTGCGAACAACTGGCGCCGAGATGTCCCCACCACTTGAAAGAAATGCACGCCCTACCTCAACGCCGCGTGTTTCAAAAACCACGTGGCACGCGTGGCACCGACAGATTTTTAACAATGGAATTGCCAGCAAATTCTTACTAACCGTGAGATTCTGGATGAACGACCCGATGTCGACGAAGGTCGGTAATTCTGACGTGGTGACCGTATCCTTGGTGTATAGTTACTGAACTGAATCGAGACCGTTGGATTGCAATCATACGGGAGCAATTTTTTGGGCGGTAAGCTTACGGATAAGACGCAATTCTCTTGTGATACTTTGTTTTTATTTATTTATAAGGCGGGGGGTGTTTGGTTGGGCGTTTAGTGCAGTCAAATATGATAATAAATATATGCATATATATTACGGTTGTTTTAAATATATATATAAATTGTGTTTATAAAAATATTTTAGTTTATTACACCTTCCCCTAGGGTTGTTAAAATTGCTTGTTGTTTGCGAATAACTCATGATATGCTTGCTCGTTATGTCAACACGAACAATAATTTTTGTTCGTGTTCGAAAAATACTACTAATCAATTATATATGTACACACACAGATATATATATATATATATATCTTTTATGAATAATATTTTTTAAAAAACTTGATTGCTTATAAGACTTTAAAGATTTATAATCAATTATAAATATTAGTTAATAAAATATAATAAAATTTTTTAAATTAGATTCAAATGATGTTTTAAGTAAAATAATAATTTTTAAATCTTGTCTCAATCTTTAATATTTTATGACTACATGATTAAAATTATCAAAATGACTTTGTGATCATGAATAACTCGTGTTCAACTCGTGAAATATAAATAAGCTCGTTTATACCTACACCCTCCTTTCACGCAATATAATTCCAAAATAATTTTAGGTTTTATACAAATACCTCCATCTCTGTCTTTTACAAAAAAAAAATTAGGTTCCCGTGGAATGATCTCTGGAAGGAGGAGAGTTGCTTTCTCCTTCCTCTGCTATAGCCTTCTCCACCTCCACCTTAACCCCAAACCCTAACACTAACCCTGACCCTAAATCACCTCCCACATCCGCCAAGCTCCCAAAACGTACAAATGGCTGACAGGGTTTACCCTTCCGTAAAACCAAACGCTACCTCTGCTCCACCCGCCACCANCAATCAGGGTTAATGTTCCGAAGGGGAAGAAGACGCCGCCGCCATCGACGGCGGACAGTAGCTGCAAAGTTAAGCTTCGGATCAAGATCTGGAAATGGACATTCTAGATCTAATTGTTCGTTTGTTGCAAAATCAGTGGGGGGGAAAGAATAAAGTTGCAGAGATCTGGATCGGAAGAGTGAAACCGTTCGTTTTGTAAAGTAAGGTGATTGCTGGATAACTTTTTAATTTTTTTGGGTTTTTTTGGTTTATTTGGAAGTTGGAATATTATATTAATATTGTTCTCATTTTCTCTTTTCTGTGGTTATTTTGCTGTTTTTATTTTATTTTATTTTATTTTTTGTAGAGCGATATTTTGATTATATATGTTAAATCATAATAATAATAATTTTTTTAATGGGTAGTTTAGTGCCCGTTCGGGGCAGCTTATAATTACGGATGACATTTCAAAACACAGCCCCACTGTTTTGAAGACACGTTTCGACAGTTTATCCGAAAATGCTGTTGGGTTTTTATATTGAACGCAGATTGCTGGTCGAACATGATAAACTACTTATCTAGATAAGCACAAGCTGTATAGTGATAAGGTTGGGATTTGATGACTTGTATCAAGTCCATTGAAATGAATGATGTAAGATTGTGATTGATCTTATTATTTATTTATTTTCTTCAATTATTGAAGATGCTTTACATGCATGAGTAAATTATGTCAATTTTGATTTATTAAATTCTATAAAAAAAATAAGATTTTATAAATCCGGAATTGGAGGCATAATTGAAAAAGAGTTGGTTTAATAAGTTCTAGATTTTAAATGGTCATTTTCTTTATAAGATTTAAGTTAAATCTTATTTGAGTTTTTTTTCATACAGCTCCTTAGGAAATTCGGAATTACAAAATTTATTAAACTGTTGCAATTTTATTTCGATTTGCATTTTCAGCCCCGATTTATAATAATTTTGCTAGAGATTGGCAAATGTGAATCAAGTCGAGTCCATAAGTGCCTTTTCGAGCTCAAGCTTTTATTAAGCACATTTTTGAGCTTGGTTCAAGCTTTTAAGATTGTTCAAGCTCGATCTTGTTTATAAATATCATGTTTGAGGTTTGCTTGAGCTCGATTTATGTAGAGATTATTGAGCTTATTAACAAACAACTCCATCGATGAGTCATAATCGTGTCTTAATTAAATTTTATTTGATCCTTATTCGAACTTTATACACGTAAGTATTGGAAAGAATGAACAAGCCTTATCAAATAATGATTGGGGTGAAATAAAATATTTGAATGATGTTATTGATAAGAATAAGCTTTAGGTTTTGTTTGGGCGGCGGTTTTCGCGTGGCGTGGGGAGCGGCCGCGAATCGCGATTGTTTGGTTTGGCATTCTGAGGGTGGCGGGACACCGTTTTAGCAGAATGCGGGCCATGGATCGAATATCGTGACCCACGTTTGAGTGATGGATTATTATGCGGATCGAACCCCGTGACCCACGGCATATTATGCGGATCTATCGTGTTTGAGTGATGGATTATTATGCCGTGGGTAACAGGGTTCGATCCGCGTTCGAGTGATGAATTATTATGCCATGGTCACGGGGTTCGATCCCTTCATCACTCCTGTTCGACGCCGAATCCCTCAAGCTCCTCCCTCCCTGTCACTCCACCGTCCCTCATGCCCCTCCCTCCTTGCCCTAATTGCAGTGCGCCAACTCCCCTCCTCCTATCCACTTGCGGGGATCTTCTTAGGGCAGCGGCCATCAACGTTGGCCGCTCTTAGCCCACCGAACTCCGGATCACTCGCCTCATCTAGGTATTTCCCTTCTTCTCGCTCTCAAAGCATCCTTTTTTTGAGAGCATCCTTTTATTACTTGTAGCCCCATCCCTTCTACCTCCGGTCACTTCTTTTTAACTAGGGTCTGTATGCCCTTGTTCCTCCCAGTGGATCATGAGAGCTTTGAAAATTTCGAGCAGAAGCAGTCAATTCCCCAATAAGAAGCAACGATTCATGAAGCCTACTTCAAGATTCAACAAAGGTTTAGAAGATGATGAGTTAGGAAGGAGGGAAAGCTCCTCATAAAGATCCTTCTTGTTTTGTGCTTAGCTTCTATGATGCGCCTATACGGATGTCATTTCTCCATCATAGTTTTCTTTTCTTATGTGAAAATTGAAAATTTTGCCTTGTTTAATGATTGTTTTTTTATAGCACTTTTTGCACTCACTGTTAAGTGAAATGTGTATTTGAATTTTATACTATTTTGAAGTGAATTTCTACTTCTGAAGTATCAAATATATAAATGTCACCGTTTTGTTACGAACTGTATTATTAAATAGGGGCAGAATGATCATTTCTCCAGAAACAACTGTCACGCAGCTGTTTTCAAACAGTTGCAACCAATGACCAGTCAGCTTCCCCGCAACAGCTTCCCCACAGCAATTTTCTTGGGTAGCTAAGCTGCAGCTAAGAAGCTAAACTTTGAGCTTGTTATAGGGCCCGTTTGGGGCAGCTTATAAGTGCGGGAATGCCGCCGTACCGTTTGATTCGCACGTTTAGCCAGCTTATCCGAAACCGCATTTGAGTTTTTACACTAAACGCAGATCCCTTGCCGAACCCTGTGGCTCGTCGGCGGGCCACGTTTCAGGATAAATAACTTATCATGAAACGCACAAGCTGCCCCAAACACACCCATAATCTTTTGAGCTTGGTTGTGAGCTTGGGGGATTTACAGGTAGCACCCAAAATTCTTTATATTACAAACTTCTTATTTAAACTTATCTATTTACATTTGAAGCACCCAAATCATTATTTTTGCTCAAAAGTAATATTTCTCATTAAAAAACAAAAAATAATGTCATTAAAAATGCTTTTAATGCCTCTGTCACTTACAGTTGAACTGTTGGAGTTTAGGAATGAGAGAAGGAGAGAAATTCCATTTGAGCAAGTTATAATCTAAATAATCTCGAACAACATAAATGACAACTTTAAATCCTACACGATGTTAAATCATTTTTTCCCTATTTTGCTTGATTTTAGGAGTTGTTGTTCAAAAAGATGCGGTGTCGATTACAAATTCTTTTTTTTTATTGAAAAAGTTTGATCACAGTTTTATAGCAGCCACCACAGATAGCTAAATATGGTGCGAAAACGTAGCTTTCAGCTGTATTTTTTGAGAATGTAGATAAATCACAATTTTGTCAAACAAAAAAAAAAAAAAACTTCGGTGCAACTCTGCACCACTACCCCAAACACACCCTGTGTCAACCTGATTTTGGTAATAAGAAGGGAAAAGGAGCCGCTTTATTATTTTTAACGGGAAGTATTATTTTTTATAATTTATAATGATTTGTGTGCTTTAAATATAAATAAATAAGATTAGTTGTGAAATTTGTAATATAATGAGTTTTAGTTGCTATACATGTAAATTTTTCTAGATTATTCAAGATTGTAAATTCTCCTAAATGATACTATTCATGAACATGAATGAATCAAACAACAAGCAATTCAAAGTTGCTCATTTAGTAATTAGAGTATATATGAATTTTTTTTTTTTTGTTAGTAAGTCAAATGATAATGTACGAGCTTTAATTGAGTTGAGCCACAATTATCTTGTTGAACNCTATATATGTAAATTTTCCTAGATGATACTATTAAGATTGTAAATTCTCCTAAATGATACTATTCATGAACATAAATGAATCAAACAACAAGCAATTCAAAGTTGCTCATTTAGTAATTAGAGTATATATGAAAAATATTATTATTTTTTTGTTAGTAAGTCGAATGATAATGTACGAGCTTTAATTGAGTTGAGCCACAATTATCTTGTTGAACGCTTTGTTCATTTTTAACCTCTAAGTGAAGTGATGAATCATGAGACTTTAATAAGGCTAAAATTTGTGACAATGATGAAGATTGAAAAGATTAGCAAATGGGTATTCATTAAATTTGCTCGCTTGGTATTTTTCGCTCATCACTTTTTTTTATATATATTTGAGTGAATTTAGGGTCTGTTTGTGACAACTTGTGCGTTTCAGGATAAGCCGCTTATCAACCCGCGGCCTGCGTTTAGTGTAAAAACTCAAACGCAGTTTCGGATAAGCTGGCGAAACGCGCGAACCAAACNTCTCATCACTTTTTTTTATATATATTTGAGTGGATTTAGGGTCTGTTTGGGGCAGTTTGTGTGTTTCAAGATATGTTGTTTATCCTGAAACGCGGCCCGTAGGGGTCGACCCGCGGCCTGAGTTTAGTGTAAAAACTCAAACGCAGTTTCGGATAAGCTGGCGAAACACGCGAACCAAACGGTACAGCAGCGTTTTGAAAACACCACCCGCACTTATAAGCTGCCCCAAACAGACCCTTAATCTCAATTACATATACATCTCATATATGAATCTCGGAATTTATGACATCTTATTTAATATCCTAAAATTCAATCAACATAATAAAGTGACTTGTATTTGTCAACAAATTTTCAACCGCTCAACTTAAGGGTTATCAAATCACTCATTTTTTCTCCCTAACGACTTGTTATCTCTGTGACACTAAAAATTTTGTCAATGAAAGTTGTCAATTTCTTCTTATCCTTTATAAGCTTTTCTTCTCAATGTTGTTATTTTTTTCCATGCATTGCTAAGTTCCTAATAACCCTTGCGGAATTCCTCCTCAAACGTTGGATTCCTTTACAACTAGTCATTTCCCAAAGTAATCAACATATTTATTTTCACCTTATTAACATTCTTGTCATCATATCACCTTATTGATAAGTTGGTGCTTTCTTTTTTAGGACATATTGATAGCTTGATACTATAGTGTTGTTGGCTTAACATCAAATATTGACTCTCCTTCTCATCTTCTAGACAAGTTGAAAATTTTAAGTCATCAGTTTGGAACCTCCTCCATTTTTTCTTTGTCGACTTCTTAACACCCAACACCTCTAATGCTGTCAAATCACACCACGTATCATTATTTATCATCATTCTGATCATGTTGTCTGCCCACAAGATGCATCATATCATCTCTAACACATCATTAGCTCATTACTTGATGAGTATCACTCCCACATAAGGTCAATAATTATCCCAAATAAATCCTATGATCAATAATTATAATTATTACATTTTTCTTCACTTGTCACATTGCAACATGAATGACAGTGCAATGAGCCCTTATTAAAGAAAGGAAAGTCACTATTATTTATCTTTGATTATTCTCTTAGCCACATGATTACATAATTAGGAAAATATTTTCATGATGAATGTGATTTATGATCGAGAGGTCGCGGTCACAATATGTCTTCATCGTCCCATTCTTGTTGTTTCTAGCCTCTTATAAAATAGGGAGGATGATTCCCTCCCTTGTGTCTCAAACTTTAAATTATGAAGGTTAGTTTCTTGAAGTTTAATTATTCTAATTTACTTATATTAGTTTTCTTGTTAAAGTCTTTTAGGCCTTCAACTCATCCCTCTTTTAGAATCGTACTAGTGCCAGAATCTAAATTTTTGGTTGGACACTCAAAGATTTCAGACGCTCTTCTTCATACAGCCATTCATAGCCACTTGCCACATAATACAAATATTGATCCTCATACATCGTGGAACTATTAGATTAGGTGTAAATTTTGTATCACCTTCC
This sequence comes from Phalaenopsis hybrid cultivar, assembly GCA_002079205.1. NCBI lineage: Eukaryota > Viridiplantae > Streptophyta > Magnoliopsida > Asparagales > Orchidaceae > Phalaenopsis > Phalaenopsis hybrid cultivar. The sequence goes on from JXCR01148511.1 coordinate 528,095, forward strand.
CCTTCTCCTCTAGAACGTGCATTCAAGCTCCCTCTTTATCGTCATCTCATCTTCTTGCCTAATGTTCCTATTAATGTTTTTTTTTATCGAGTGTGTTCCACATAGATATCAAAAGTTTTCTATCTAAATGATTGAATACGCCGTTTGAATAATAATATATCACAATGAGGGGATGAAATATTACGTTTAAATAGATCTAGTCATTTGGATTATAAAAATCCTTAATTTATAAGTCTACTAGAAAAAAAAATTTTCCACCTACCTTACGGGGTATAAGACAGAGTTTATTTTACTCTGATGTCTGGTATCCCTATAAGAGAAAGCCCTCGTACATAATTAGACCTATATAGCTTTGNGACGATTCATGGAGCTTACTTCAAGATTCAACAAAGGTTTAGAAAATGATGAGGAGTTAACGAAGGAGAGAAAGCTCCACATAAAGATCCTTCTGTGTTTTGTGCTTAGCTTCTATGATGCGCCTATACGGATGTCATTTCTCCATAATAGTTATCTTTTCTTATGTGAAAATTGAAAATTTTGCCTTGTTTAATGATTGTTTTCTTATAACAGTTTTGATACTCACTATTAAGTGAAATGTGTGTTTGAATTTTATACTCTTTGAAAGTGAATTTCTATTTTTGAAGCATCAAATATATGACTGTCACAGTTATGTTACGAACTGTATTATTAAATCAGGGCAGAATGATCATTTGTCTAGAAACAACTGTCACACAGCTGTTTTCAAACAGCTGCAACAAATGACCAGTCAGCTTTCCCGTAACAGTTTTCTTGGATAACTAAATTGTAACTGAAAAACTAAGAAGCTACAGTTGCCCCTAAACAATCCCTTAATTGAGCTTGGTTGTGAGCTTGGGGGATTTACAGGTAGCACCCAAAATTCTTCATATTACAAATTTCTTATTTAAACTTATCTATTTACATTTGAAGCACCAAAATCATTATTTTTGCTCAAAAATAATATTTCTCATTAAAAACAATAAACAATGTCATTAAAAATGCTTTTAATGCCTCTGTCACTGCTGGATTACAGTTAAACTGTTGGAGTTTAGGAATGAGAAAAGTAGAGAAATTCCATTTGAGCAGGTTATAATCTAAATAATCTCGAACAACATAAATGACAACTTTAAATCCTACACGATGTTAAATCATTTTTTCCCTATTTTGCTTGATTTCAGGAGTTGTTGCTCAAAAAGAAGTCGTGTCGATTACAAATTCTTTTTTTTTTTTTTTTGTTATTGAAAAAATTTGATCACAGTTTTATAGCAGCCACCGCAGGTAGCTAAATATGATGAGAAAACACAGCTTTCAGTTATAGTTTTTCAAGAATGTAGATAAAACACAATTTTGTTAAATAAAAAAAAAACTTCGGTGCAGCTCCGCACCACTACCCTAAACACACCCTGTGTCAACCTGGTTTTGGTAATAAGAAGGGAAAAGAAGCCGCTTTATTATTTTTAACGGGAAGTATTATTTTTTATTAGTTATAATGATTTGTGTGCTTTAAATATAAATAAATAAGATTGGTTGTGAAATTTGTAATATAATGAGTTTTAGTTGTTATATATGTCTAGATGATACTATTTAAGATTGTAAATTCTTCTAAATGATACTATTCATGAACATAAATGAATCAAACAACAAGCAACTCAAAGTTGCTCATTTAGTAATTGAGTATATATGAAAATATTATTATTTTTTTTGTTAGTAAGTCAAATGATAATGTACGAGCTTTAATTGAGTTGAGCCACAATTATCTTGTTGAACGCTTTGTTCATTTTTAACCTCAGATTGAAGTGATGAATCATGAGACTTTAATAAGACTAAGCTTTTCTTCTCAACGTTGTTATTTTTTTTTCCATGCATTGCTAAGTTCCTAATAACCCTTGCGGAAATCCTCCTCAAACGTTGGATTCCTATACAACTAGTCATTTCCCAAAGTAATCAACATATTTATTTTCACCTTATTAACATTCTTATCATCATATCACCTTATTGATAAGTTGGCGCTTTCTTTTTAGCACATATTAATAGCTTGATACTATAGTGTTGTTGGCTTAACATCGAATATTGACTCTCCTTCTCATCTTCTAGACAAGTTGAAATGTTTAAGTTATCAGCTTGGAACCTCCTCCATTTTTTCTTTGTCGACTTCTTAACACCTAACGCCTCTAATGATGTCAAATCACACCACATATCATTATTTATCATCATTCCGATCATGTTGTCTGCCCACAAGATGCATCATATCATCTCTAACACATCATTAGCTCATCACTTGATGAGTATCCCTCCCACATAAAGTCAATAATTATCCCAGATAAATCTTATCATCAATAATTCTAATTATTACATTTTTCTTCACTTGTCACATTGCAACCTGAATGACAATGCAATGAGCCCTTATTAAAGAACGGAAAGTCATTATTCTTTATCCTTGTTTATTCTCTTAGTCACATGATTACATAATTAGGAAAATATTTTCATGATGATTGTGATTTATCATCGAGAGGTCACGGTTGCAATATGTCTTCATCGTCCCATTCTTGTTGTTGCTGGCCTCTTATAAAATAGGGAGGATGATTCACTCCCTTGTGTCTCAAACTTTAATTATGAAGGTTAGTTTCTTGAAGCTTAATTATTCTAATCTACTTTTATTAGTTTTCTTGTTAAAGTCTTTTAGGCCTTCAATTCATCCCTCTTTTAGAACCATACTAGTGCCAGAATCTAAATTTTTGGTTGGACACTCAACGATTTCAGACGCTCTTCTTCATACAACCATTCATAGCCACTTGTCACATAATACAAATATTGATCCTCATACATCGTGGAACTATTAGATTAGGTGTAAATTTTGTATCACCTTCCCCTTCTCCTCTAGAACGTGCATTCAAGCTCCCTCTTTATCGTCTTCTCATCTTCTTGCTTGATGTTCCTATTGGTGTTTTTTTTTAACGAGTGTGTTCAACATAAATATCAAAAGTTTTCTATCTAAATGATTGAATACGTCGTTTGAATAATAATATATCACAATGAGGGGATGAAATATTACCTTTAAATAGATCTAATCATTTGGATTACAAAAATCCTTAATTTATGAGTCTACTAGAAAAAAAAATTTGCACCTACCTTACGGGTATACGACATAGTTTATTTTACTCCGATATCAGGTATACCTATAAGAGAAAGCCCTCGAAGATGATTAGATCTATATAGTTGTGAACTCTAGAGAAAAATCTAGATTAATGGATTGTCTTATATTATTCATATTTTGAGGTTAGACATTTCAAATTCAAAATTTCCAAGGATGGTAAATGAATCCAAGTTCATACTAATAATAACCCATTTCCTTAATAAAAATGTAATACATGTCCTAAACATTTGACATGTGAACCTACAATAATAGCTTATATATAGAATTTCAAATTTTACGTGTCACCTCAAGTGATCTGATATAACTTAAACTCAAGTTTCCTTCATTAAAGCTTACTATTAACTATTAGTTGATTGAATGTCGCAAATATAAAGTAACTAATATGGCATTAATAGCTCGATGTTTGGAATCATAACATTTTCATTGTTAGTCTTTATTGTTGTAAATATATCTTTAATTATTCTGCTTTTCTCAATGGCCTCATTCATTAAACTTGATGCTAACGCTTCTCTTACACTCTCCAATTAAGATAAATATGTTGTACAACTATGATCATATAAATATTCACATGGAACTTCTTTTCATAGAATTACAAGCCCTAAAAATAGAATAATATGAAAAATTGAAATCAAATTTTTATTAATTCTAAAATATAAAATCCAATCATTGAATAGTATAAAACGACATTGGATTTCTCATACTAGATGTTTCCTACATTTTCTACTTTAGCATTATAAGGTGGTGCTAAAAAAATGATTCAGTCCTACTTAAATCCTAAAGGTGAACATCCTTGAAAACTTATGCTTAAGAATTTGTACAAATAGGAATGTATCGATTTCAATCAAAAGTTTTCTTAGGAGACTATCTTTTTTTGGATATAATTAATTACATAGGCTTGCCATTATAAAACCAATGCCCCAAAATAGAATAACCTTGTCATAGCCAAATTAAGTAGGAATAAATCTCTAAAAAATATACATCTTGAGTTCTCATATCATCTATTTTGTAAATAGATTCATTGTTAAATAGTATTTTTACCTTTCAAAATGATATATTATTCAAAATATCAAATATATTATAAAAATGAGAAATTTAAACACATATTTGTCTACCTCAATTCCCATCAAAACTGTCATGTATTATTAATTTTACATGTATGCTTATTATATGCAATAAGGTGCAATCATTTGGCCTTCTTATATTATGGTGATTTTTTCTTTGGACTTGAGTATAATTCTTATTTGAGTTGCAGTATTTCCTTCAACATAATTTTAATGCCTTTAAATAAAATAATATTAAGTTAAAAAATACTAAAAATGTTTGTCAATAATATGCTTTTATTTAATATCTTTTTTACAAATATTATATTTATTTATATAGTTTTGTGCAACAAATTTGTCAGAAGAATATTCATGAAGAATTGATGATTGCAAGGACAATGTCGTAGTGCTAGGGTTAGTACCACCGTGCCATCCTAGAAAATTTTCCAATAAGATTTGAGAGCAAGGTATTGCAAAGTCAGCCAACAGTGCCACAATGCCAAGGAATGGTGTCATACTCCTACCCTCTAGAGCATCATAGTGGAATCCAAGGATGAAGGAGATAAAAGATAAAGAGCTCAGTACAACAACACTAATACCTTAGGGCACAGAGCTGACCTAATGTCGCAATGCAACACCCAGAGCATTGCAATCCAACAAAAACAAAAATAATTATTCTACTCAAAATTACAAGTTTTAAAACTGATATGTGATTTATTAGTTTCGATATGGGTTAAGTTATGAAAGTACGACATTAAAGTCTTATTTGAAGTCTTGAAGAATTTTCTTGGAGTGAGTTAGTGAGTGTATTGTGAGTCTGACCGTGTGTGAATGTTACTTAGCCAATGAGATAAAGTGAAAGTGGAGGGAAAAGGAAGGGAGCAAGACAAATGATTAGGAGAAGTCTTCCACTGTGATAGTTGGGAAGTTTGATGATTTTATTTTTTTATTATCTTTGCAGTTTCATTTTTCAACCCTAATAATTGTTAGTTTAAACAAAGAGATTAAAATGGGTTTAAGTTTACAAGAATGTTAAGCTAAATAATATTTCCTTTAAATTTATGAATTTTTATTTTCATTTTTCTTAAATTATGAAATTTACTAGAAATTTTATTGAATTTACTTGTTTATTTCTCTCTGACTTAATTTAACAATATATAGTGGTCATACACTTATTTAAAATCTTTTGAGAATTGGAGATATTCATGGGATTCTAATTTTCATATGGAGATTAATAAGTGGAGTTTGAAAGAATTTAAACATATCAAGTAAACTTATGTAATCACATAGGAAAAGGATTTTATCAATTTCATAAGTCCTTAGTGCATGGCATATAACACTTTGAATTTTTAAAATTAAAATTTTTTATTGTGGTCAGAGATTATAAACCATCATTACTTTTGGTTAACAATATTATTATTTTGAATTCATAATTTGAAATTTTGATTTGATAATTTTACAAATTCAAGGTTTATCTTAATTTGAACAATTAAAAATTAAAATATTTTAATAAATAAAAATTAATATATATATTTCTTTTAAATTCGACCGATTCATCTAAACAAAAGTGCTGAACTATATATATATATANCATCCAAATCCGCCATATCACATAAGAAATATTATTATTCTAACTTTTAAAAATTAAAATACATTATTTAATAAATAGATAAAAGGTCATATTTTTAAAAATTAAAGTTTAGATGTTTGATATGTAATATATAAAAATTTAGAGATAAATATGTAAATCTCTTAAAAGCATGCTATTTATGTAATTTTTTTTAATTTGAAAATATAAAAATACTCAAAATGTAATGCAAAAGATTTTTAGCACGGTTTCGGTGTAACGTCACATTCCTCCATTTATTCTCCTTCCTCAACAAGTCATGCTTACGTTTGATATTAGTTATTTTTTAAAAGGGGTATTAAAATTAATAGACTTGGAGATAGAATTATAGCCCTTACGATTGTTTTTGATACTAAGATTTTTAATGTTATAAGTGTTTATGCTCTTCAAGTAGGTTTAGATTTAGGGTCTTTTTGGGGCAGCTTGTGTGTTTCAGGATAAGCACTAAGCTGCTTATCCTGAAACGCGGCCCGCGGGCCGACCCAGGGGTCGACCCGCGGCCTGCGTTTAGTGTAAGAACTCAAACGCAGTTTCGGATAAGCTGGTGAAACGCGCAAGCCGAACAGTACGTCGGCGTTTTGAAAACGCCGCCCGCACTTATAAGCTTCCCCAAACGGACCATTAGGCTCTAAAGAAAATTATGTAATGATCAAGAAAAAATTAATACAAATGCTACATCTTGAAAACAGAATTTTTATTGGAGGAGATTTAAATGTACATGTCGGTAGAGTGATAGAAAATTTTAAAAGGAAAATTTCTTATAAATAATAAGGTTAGTTGTTGGAAGAATAATATTATGCAAGAAAAGATAAAATATGAGAAGTTGTGTTATAAAAATTGTTTTAAATTTAAAAGCTTAGAGAATTAGAAAAAAATATGGTGGCAAATATGGAGTGTAAGAGAACAGTTTGTAATGCTAAAAATTTTCTTTTTAGTGATCTTTATAATATATTAGTACTAAAGAGAGTGAAAAATATATGTAAAAACTAGTCCAACAAAGATAAAAGAAATGTAATGATTTAACTAAGTGTATCATAGATGAAAAATAAGATCGACCTTCATGATCTTAATATCATTAATATTAATAAAATATTTTATTTTGACTATCGCATTAGTATAAATATATTTAATTCGAAATGAGGACACTTGGGGGTTTTTTGGTCTACCTAAATGAATGCTTTATAAGAAAATAAAATCTGATTGAAATGTAATATATTTAAAATAATTTGATTGAAATCTATTGTATTTGATNATATCTATTATATACACTAGATGATATTATGTGGCTCCATTCATTTTCTTATTTGATTTATTAAATAATTCATTTATTTAGATTTATAAAAGTATTTATTAATTTTTTTATATTAAAATCTAGATACTCATTTAAATTTATCGCTTGTTTATTACTCATTCACTTGTCATAAGCAAATCAAGTTCAAATTAAGTTCAAGTATTGAAAATTTTAAACAACTCAAGTTGAAAAATATATGAAAACTCGATATAAGCTCAAGCTGCACATGAACAACTTATAATTGTACGAAACCAAGTCCAATTTAAGGTATACTTGACCTGACTGGACTTGATTACAACTCTAGGACTCACTCGGGCTGGTGCTGCTACCAATGGACCACCATAACCTGACTATTGTTCGGTCATTTCCATCACATTATCGTCATCAGTTGATTTTAAATAAACATACTTTTAAAATAAATCAACATACTTTTAAAATTACTCAAACTAATTTTTAAGTGTTTTAGTTGTTTTTAAAAGCTATTATATTCTAATTAAATATTTCAATTATATTTAATTTTAAAATAAAGCATAAATAAAATAAATATATATATAAAATAGAGGTAAAAAAAATTTAAAAAAAAAAAAGATCCTCAACGGTCCTTAAATTTAATTTGTACTGTCATATGGTTGCAAAAATAAAGTCAAAATTTGAACCGAGATAATTGAAATTATTATAGTCTTTTTCTTTAATTCAAGGCTTATCTAATTTTTTTTTAAATCAATAAGACTTTCTTTTTTTAGTTTAAGAGAAATATTAAACTTATATTAAATTTCAACAAAAAATAGTATTTCATCATCAATTAACTAAGATAAACAATTAAAATATTTTAATAAATAAAAATTAATAATTTTTTTTTTAAATTTGACCGATTCATCTAAGAAAAGAAGACATTTACACAAATACCTCCTAAATATTATGTATTTAAATATTTAATACCTGTTATTTAGTTTTTACTTTCATAACATCCAAATCAGCCACATCACATAAGAAATATTATTATTCTAACTTTTAAAAATTAAAATACATTATTTGATAAATAGATAAAAGTTCATATTTTTAAAAATTAAAGTTTAGATGTTTGATATGTAATATATAAAAATTTAGAGATATATATGTAAATCTCTTAAAAGCATGCTATTTATGTAATTTTTTTAATTTGAAAATATAAAAATACTCAAAATGTAATGCAAAAGATTTTTAGACGTCACATTCCTCCATTTATTCTCCTAGGTTTAGATTTAGGCTCTAAAGAAAATTATGTAATGATCAAGAAGAATTAATACAAATGATACATCTTGAAGACAGAATTTTTATTGGAGGAGATTTAAAAGAACATGTCGGTAGAGTGATAGAAAATTTTAAAAAAAAATTTCTTATAGATAATAAGATTAGTTGTTGGAAGAATAATATTCTGCAAGAAAAGATAAAATATGAGAAGTTGTGTTATAAAAATTATTTTAAATTTAAAAGCTTAGAGAATTGAGNCTACATCTTGAAGATAGAATTTTTATTGGAGGAGATTTAAATGAACATGTCGGTAGAGTGATAGAAAATTTTAAAAAAAAAATTTCTTATAGATAATAAGATTAGTTGTTGGAAGAATAATATTGTGCAAGAAAAGATAAAATATGAGAAGTTGTGTTATAAAAATTATTTTAAATTTAAAAGCTTAGAGAATTGAGAAAAAATATAGTGGCAAATATGGAGTGTAAGAGAACAGTTTGTAATGCTAAAAATTTTCTTTTCAGTTATCTTTATAATATATTAGATACTAAAAATAATGAAAAATATATGTAAAAACTAGTCAAACAAAGATAAAAGANGGTGGCAAATATGGAGTGTAAGAGAACAGTTTGTAATGCTAAAAATTTTTTTTTCAGTGATCTTTATAATATATTAGATACTAAAAATAATGAAAAATATATGTAAAAACTAGTCAAACAAAGATAAAAGAAAAGTAAAGATTTAACTAAGTAAAGTGTATTATAGCGAAAAATCAAAAAGTATTTTTTCTTAAATGAAGATATTCAACATGGTTGTGTGAGCTTTTTTGATAAATTTTTAAGTTCTGAAAATAAGATCGACCTTCATGATCTTAATATCATTAATAATAATAAAATATTTTATTTTTACTATCGCATTAGTATAAATATATCTAATTCGAAATGAGGACACTTGGGGGTTTTTTGGTCTACCTAAATGAATGCATTATAAGAAAATAAAATCTGATTGAAATGTAATATATTTAAATTAATTTGATTGAAATCTATTGTATTTGATATATTTTGGGAGTTATTTGATTAAATAAAAGAATGAATTTATATTTTTAAATTAGGTTTGAAAAAACTAAAATCGAAGTAAAGCATGATTAGCGACAAGCGGCCGATAGTGGCGATAGGCAGGGGCAAGCAAAGAACGATCGTTGGTAAATGAGTGGCGAGCGAAAAATGAGGGGCTGATGGTAGACGGCGGCGACAACGACAAAAGCTTGATTTGTCTTTTGAAATCATTCAAGTATGAAGAAAACTTAATACACAAATCTGAATTACTAATGAAATGCAGTTGTTTTGCTGGACTTTTAAGAACTTAGATGTTTTGTTAGTTGAATTATAAAAAGAATATAAAGTACGAATGAATTTAGAATTCATAATTTTGTTCATTTACTATATGATTAAAATTCGATTGAACTGACCGAATTCAAAATGCACTGTCTTATATAAATTGTTGCTGCCTCCACCTGCCACCTCCTCCCACCTCCACCGCCGGCCACCATTAGTCGTTGTTGCTGTCATTTCCCCCTATAGTCAACATCTAATTCTAGCCACTGTTGGCCACCTTCGATCGCTGCCACAACATGCTGCCACCAGACATGGCCTTCAGCCAGCGGCCATTGCTTGTTGTCATCGCCGCAACCATCAACTGCCACCCGCCACCTTCTATCCCTGCCCCATCACCGTCCACCACCACCATTGACTCCGCCAGCCACAACCTTCTGGCCTCCGCAAGCTGGCTGCCCCTATTGTCAGCTGTCACCCCCCTTCTCTGGCGGACACCTCCATCATCGCTCTCATTCCCATACCACTAAAAATTCATACAATATCTCTTAAACTTTAAAACATTTATCTTTATTATACTTCAAACCGAACTGAAAACAAATGAACTCCTATGTTCAACTTATCTTATTATTTATTTTACACTGCATTTCTTTTCGAGCAAACCAAACAGCCCCAAAGTGAAATCTAAACTCATCGAAACTTATATTTCATCACTTTCATCCAGCCAAACACCAAATTTTCAAAATCTCTGCATTTCATTTACAATGAATCAATAACTTTGATAACCAAACAACCTCTTAAAGAATTTTGAATGAACTTGTGTTATTTTCATACATATTACTCACATCTTACTTATTTACATATTTAATATCTAAACTTTAATATTTAGCCGTATAACAGCTTGCCTATATTGAAAAAGGTGCATTGCACCTTTTAAAATTTAAAATCATAGCATTTTGATATGGAAGATTTGTGCAGTATAAAGGTAAAAAATAAAGTTTAAGTGTTACGTATGTAAATACATAAGAAGTGGGGTATATATATTTAAATGACCCAAAAAATTAAAAAAAAGGGCGACACTAGTCAAATGCTCAACTGTAAATTAAATGAAAAACTCTTTGTTAGGGCGAAAGCACTCTAAGCTAATAATCAAGCTCATCGGGCAAATAGTTTTGTGAATGGTGACCTCGCGAGTCCCTCTATTGAGATTAGTAGATGAGCACAACAGGTTGTGTTGGGGCTAGCCCTTATTAAGTTTAAGAGATCCAAGTCCAAATGAATTTGCCGTGGGAGAAGCAGGAATTAATGTCTGGTATTTGCGTCTAATCTACACATCTCGTCTGCCTAAATTTCATTTTCCCTCCATGCTCGATCTCTCCCTTTGCCCGGAAGACTCGCGCCTACCCCTCTCCTCTTTTCCTCTTCCCTTTCTCTCTCCCTCACAGCTTCGCTCAAATTGATCGCCTTCCCAAATGAACCTTCACAATGTAGTCATCATTAAAGTTAGCTCAGAAGGTGATGAAGTTTGAGTGCAGAGACCACTGAAACTCCCGTAGTTCTCATCCTTCGGCTTCGCTCTAATCAGAAAACAGTAAGAAATGTAATTTCATTTGCGCCAGTCGTTATCTTTTAAATTTTTGTTTAGTGAAATGGGTCTTTCGTAAGTAATGTTTAGGTGTTGATGAAAATCTCTGTGTGATGTATGTTTTATCCAAGTGCATAGGTAATGTGGTGTGCATGTCCAAATTGAAGTTTAGGTTATATATATATATATATATATATATATATATATATATATATATATATATATATATATATATATATATATATATATATAT